>VXBZ01001337.1:0-22869 GCA_013399135.1 Heliornis fulica
TTCTCCAGACCCTTCACCATCAAATGGTTATGTCTATCTTATACCTGAATCAGACCAGCTAGAACTCTCCAGACCTAAGCAGACACAACCCTTCAGACACAGTGGCAGTGTTGGAAGACCTGGCAGAGGAACGACCGGCCGGCGCAGCAGAACAGAACCTGACCGCCAGGCTGGCACTGGCTCACGTCCTCCTTCACATTGTCTCATGAAAGCAGCAAAAGACAAGCCCAGACTCCACTCACACCCCAGGGAGGACAGCAATGGGACACTGTCTAACCTCACACACAGAATCACTAGGTTGGAAGAGACCATTAAGATCATCCAGTCCAACCATAACTGTCCTCTCCTAAGCCATCATTATCCATCTGTTAAATACACCCAGGGGTGGGGACTCCACCACCTCCCTGGGCAGCCTGTTCCACACCTTTCAGTGAAGAATTTCTTCTTTCTGCACTTGGCCTTGTAGACCCTCATCCCCTTGGTCTCAGCCCATCCATCCAGCCTGGTGAGGTCATTCTGAAGAGCCTCCCTAACCTCAAGCAGATCCACACATCCTCCCAGCTTAATGTCACCCATGACCTTCCTGAGGGAACATTCAATCCCTTCATCCAGGTCATTGATAAAGATGTTGGACAGAACTGGACCCAGGACTGAGCCCTGGGGACACCACTTGTGGCCAGGCTCCAGCTGGATTTGTCTCCATTTCCCCTCTCCTGTGGATGAATGCTCTCACTCCATGGTAGAAGACTTTTGTGGCACAGGGATACGACTGTCTCCTCACCATGCCAGATTGTAGGTTGGGCTGGTGACCCAACCAATGTGAGAACACAGCTGCTTTTCTCCTCTTATTGTTGCCTTGTTTAGCTCACAACTCAATGTCCCAGTCACACTGGGTAGCAGAACTGCTGGAGAAACTCCTCCTGAGTGAGCTCCTAACAATGCACCCAAATGTCACAAAAAGTCAGTAAACACTCTGAAGGCTCCAGTGCACATTCTGGACAGCAACGCTGGGAACTTCTGGGTTTAGCATTCACTACAAAAAGACCTAAAATGTCAACACACTTCAAGGTTTTTACCATAATTTTTAGTCTCCATCTCAGAAAAAAAGCTCTGATTTAAAAGAAAAAAAGAAAATAGGTATAAACCAAGACCCATCCCTTCCACATCACATTTATTTCTTAATAATAGCCCATGCTCATGCCAAAGTGTGTGAGAACAGGCCTAGGAGCCCTCTGCCAGAGTTCTCTTTCAAAATCCCTCCCTTGCAGGTCCCTTCTGGACTGAGGTAATACTGCTGACCCCCCCTTCTGAACCTCATGTCCCTCTAGGAAGCAGAGGGGGAAACCTTCAGGTTCCTCCCAGAGGTTTGAGGGAGAGCTCCTGCAGAAAGGGGCTGAGTCAGAAAGCCCAGCTGAAGCGCCTTTATACCAACACCAAGAGTGGAAACCATGATGGTCTTGGAAAATTATGATCCAGTTGCTGTAATGGACACATGGTGGGATGATTCCCATAGCTGGAATAGCCCTGCAGAGGGGTATCACCTTTTTAGAAGGGATAGGTTAGGGAGGAAGGGTGGGGAGATGTGTGCTGAGCTCCTTCCTTCTGCTCCTTGGCTTTCCTGATCCCATCTCTGCAAGCCTGGACAGCATCCCTGTATTCTGTCCAGGGAACATCCCTGTATTCTTCCCTGGTTTCCACAGCTCATACTTGCCTTCCTTTCCCTCAGTTTGACCAGCAGGTTCTTGCCAAGCCATTGATTCCTGAAACAGCCTAAAGTTTGCTCTCCCAAAGTTCAGGGTCCTGATCCCACTCTTTGCCAGGCCCACGTTCCTCAAGATCACAAACTCCTCCAGGACATGGTCACTGGAGCCCAGGCTGCCTCCAGATCTGCTGGGAAAACCACATGGCAAGCTGCAAGGGACTCAGGGGGCTCCTGGAGTCCACAGACCATAACTCTCGTTCAGGTATTGGTCAGACCAACCAGAGACAAAGCACTGCTGGACCTGGTGCTCACCAATGTGTGGGAGATCATTAGAGGTGTGAAGATTGGAGCTCCCTGGTGGGGGAGTTGTCAGAATTAGGGAATAGAGATAGACTCAGAGCCTCCTCTGAGAAGTGGTGAGGAGCAGGTTGAGAGCTTGTGGGTCAGAATTAGGGATGGGACTAATAATGGACAGCTGGTGATAGGGGTCTACTACAGGCCACCTGATCACTGGGGGCCTGCTGACAAGGCCTTCTTCCTTCCAAGGTGCAGGAGGCTTCATGCTCACACAGTCCTGCATCCAGATCTGGGGCACCCAACTCAAGAGAGATGTGGAGCTGTTGGAGAGGGGTCAGAGGAGGCCACAGAGATGCCCAGGGGGCTGGAGCAGCTCCCCTGTGAGGACAGGCTGAGGGAGCTGGGCTGGGTCAGCCTGGAGAAGAGAAGGCTGTGGGGGGACCTCACTGCAGCCCCCCAGGACTTAAATGGGGTATATGGACAGGAGGGAATCGGGTTTTCACAAGGCAGAGAGGGGTAGGACGAGGGGGATGGATTGAAGCTGGAGGAGGAAAGGGTCAGGTTGGATATTAGGGGAAGCTCTTCATGGAGAGAGTGATGAGGTGCTGGAACAGGCTGTCCAGAGAGGTGGGGGATGTCCCAAGCCTGGAGGTGTTCAAGGCCAGGTTGGATGGGACCCTGGGCAACCTTGTGTAGATGCAGGCCTGGAGGTTGGTGGCCCTGGCTGTGGCAGGGGTTTGGAACTCGATGATCCTTGGGATCTGTTCCAGCCCAGACCAATCTGTGGTTCTGTGATTGTGTTTGATGATGTCACTCACAGAAATCTACAGAATATAGAAATGCATTTTGTAACAAGGCTGAAATAAATGGAACCACAATTTCTCCATATGAAGAATGACTAATGAAATGCTCTCACTGATGCTCCATGAAAATAAAAGTGTTGTCAGTGAAACAACAAATCTGTTAGAGGAACAAGCTTAGAAAGCAGAGAAGACAAACAAACTTAGATAATAGATCTTCCCTGAGCAGAGGGACACAATCAAGCAGGCAGTACAGTTGCCATGAATTCACCAGAGGAGCTCAGAACAATTGAAATATCTTCAAGAAGTAGGTCTGGTACAGAGGAGAGTTGTCAGAAATATTGAAGTCCAGGCAGACTGGATACTATATACTGGGGTATATAATGCTTTCAGGGAATATGAATCAGAGCCTGGAAACATTTACTCATGTCAGCCACGAATAGTCATCTTACTCATGAGCAGAAACCAGTCACACTGGTAAGGATTTAGGCAGTCTGACCATTTCTGTTGGAACAGGGGTGGCAGTAACAGCCATTACCCATTTAAAAGTTATTCTTATCATAATGAAAGAAACCTGAGCCTGGGCTTGTTTGTGGCACCTGCTCATTCTTTAAATCTGTTTTTAAATCCAACCCTGTAAGTTCCCTCAGACTCCTCCTTTTGATGACATGGGTTATTAACCCAACTTTTTTGCCAAATGACAATTTCTTTTGACTTTAATGAGCATCATTACACTGCCATGGTACAACTGAATAATATTCATGCCTCATGGCTGTCCTGTGGCCATTAATTCTCTGATTTGCCTCATACATGCCCTTTTATCCTGTGAAATAATAATACCTGTGCTGCCAATGAGATTTGCTCTACTTGGAGAATACAAAATTAATTTATTCAAGAAAGGTGAGCTGGCATAGGCTCCAAGAAACTCCAGATGGGAGAGACAGATTTTCATATAGCACTTTTTGGGAAAACACAGTTGATGTGCACTACATGCACAGGACTACAAATAACATGGTCTGGGATCAAGGCTGAGGTGCTTCTGAGGTGATAAAATTAAAGCTGGTTAACAAAGATGCTCTGGGCATTCAGGAGCCTGAAAAGGCATTAGATGGAGTAGCAACAGCCCCTCTAGCATGTTAAACTTGGTCTTCTGTAGACTTATTTTGGCATTTTGTTCTTCCAAGGCATCTGTCTACAATTGTACTTTGCAAAACTTAACAGTAAATTAACAGAGTTTGGGGATCTGTGTGTGTGATATAAATATCTAATTAAATATAACATTGGGCTTCTGCTACTTCATGTTAAAAAAACCCATCCAAAGAAAGTAAGAGTGCTGGGGACAGAGAGCTGTCTTGCCCTTTGGCTATGAAGTTGTTTAAATAAGCACCTGGAACATCCTCCCTGCACTCTCTGTGGCTGCAGGGAGATCTGAACTTACAGGGATGGCCTGACAGCCTGACTGAGGTGCTCAGATTTTACCCTGATGACCTCTGAGGTCTCTCTCAAATGTACTGATGTCCCAAAAGGCCACACTTCACCTCAGGATTAGCTCCTCACACCTAGTATCTGCGTTGGAGTTTGCAGGTAAGGTTAGTTCTTACTGATCTTACCCTCCCTTTCAGTCCCATGCCCAGATGTTGTCAAGTGACTTTAAACAGCTCAGTCCATGTCCAGTCCAAGGAATTAAAAGTTGTAACATGCAGGAGCAGGACAATCTGCAGTGCATTACAAAAGGCTGTACAAAGTCTGACTGTTTCACTAAGACCTGTGTCCACAAACACCAGTTTCCTGCTGGAAATGACAGGACACGGCGCAGCTAAGAAACTGGTGCAGATTTCACTGGTACCATTGGAGGCTGTGCTTGTACAGTGGAGAAAAAGAAGAAGAAAAGCTTACAAGACACATAAGTCTAGTAGGAGTATATACAGTCAGGACAATATATAGTCAGGCTTTTCTCAAAGGAGAAAGTTGATGGTTGATTTTTTTATCCCAGTCACTGCAGCAAAGCACATACACAAACTCCTCCAGCACGTAAGGGGGGGGTCTAGTTTGAGTACTGCAGGTAATAACCTGCTCCTGTCTGTTTTATGAAAGATTCTTTTAATTGAGATGTTGAGTCTCTCTGATGTAAGAATACAGGCAAAAGTTAGTTGGGAATACCAGTGAAAAGGACAGGGGGGAAATACTGGAGAAATATTATGGATAAAGCCTGTTCTTCTATCTCTTGGACAATTCTTTTCTTTTAGCACAGAGGGAAAGCCTTGAGTAAATTAGTTGTTTTTCCTGTTTAATGTGCTTTAATAAAAAAAAATAGACAAATCTTATGCAAAATATTTTGCTTCTCCCTCAAAAGGGCTTGCTCCAAGGGTTTGCCTTCATTAGCTGTAGAAAGCAGTGACATTATTTTTGCATTCCTGTGGACTGCAGCAAATTGTCCCTCTTGGCTGTCATTGTTTCCTATGGAAGCAACAATGGCTTCCATTTATCACAAGCTGACACCACGGGGCATGTTGCAGCATCTGAAGAGATGGTGTAAGTAAAACCCATTTATGTCAAACACCTAGCAACCAGGAAGAAGAAGAAAAAAGTGTAATGGCTTTGGAAAAAAAAAAAGTCCCTTCTCATGAATCAGAGTGACTACCCAGCAGCACTGAAAGTGTTAACTAACTTCAAACCACCCTGCAGAACAATCACGACAGGGATGCTCCAGGGAAGGCAGTGAAACACCACCATTAAGAGCCAGGGTTCTGCTAAACACACAGCTTTCTAGAGACATCAAAGCACGGTGCAGCTGTCCCTATGTCAAAGAGGTATTGTGTTCCCTCCAACAATTCACTGGTGTCAGCTTGTGTTTGGGGGTATTGATATTAGAATAAGCAAACGCTCCAGCCTGACAGTGACTCTAGGCTCTTTGTTTCAGCTCTGATGGTGGTATCAGTGTCTGCCTGTTTTTAGGCCACTCTCCCCTCGTGTATTGAAGGCTGTTTCACTCTAGGATGCAGAGGGCTCCTCCCCAGCAGGGCAGCCAGCATCCACTTCAGCTGCCTGAGAAATGCCTGAACTTCTGTGTCCTCACACAGGAATTCTGGGGTATGCCTTGGCTACTCCTCTGATGTCTGGTTTTGATAAGTGATTTTCAGAGCCCTCTGTCCCCCAGGAATTCTGCAGGAAGAGACTGGGTGAGGTCATCCAGCTTTTCACCGAGTTTCCTTTCTCTGTTTTTTGGCTGCTCCAGTGAACATGACCCTCGAGCACTCAGGAATATTTCTGTTCCCTTAGGAACTATCGACCACTTGCTAGTTTTATCTTTGCACACACAAAAGCTCCATGTCACTGGAAGGGGAAACAAGGTTGACATTAACCAGGGGAACATAAGCAGCTCGTAGATGCAGCTGTGAGCTGAGTTCATTTATTAGCTCAAGTGCTGGCAAAGCTCACGCTTGTTTCTCGGGCTCTCTACTGGCCACTGGCCTAGGTCTGAAAAGCTGGAGGAGATGGAATAATAGCTGGTTTGTCAGCCTGTTTTATTCATGAAATGGGGCAAGACAGGAATACTTGGAAAGAAGCAACAAGTAAAAGAAAACGCATCTTATTTTCTCTGGTTCACAACCACGCTGCCTCGGAGAGTGTGTGACTCGCACAGGGCTCCTCTCTGGGAGGTTATTCTTATCAGCTTTCATTTCTGCTACACAGGTTGCTATGGATACAACTCAGAGCTGCTGCTCCTCCAGGCCAGGAGATTTATCACAGCATCCTGATGATTTTGCTCATCAGAGTCACACAAGATTTCTTTTAGTCTTTTAATTATTATTATTTTAAACAGAAGCGGAAACAAACATATCCTGCATTTCTCAAAACATGTTTCACAACCAAACCTGGCATGTGTTGGATCTGCTTGAAGCCCACCAGACTGAAGGGGCTGCATCACTCCCTTATTTACACTAAGTTACCAATTTATGAGGAGTGTGTAACCATACAAACTCCTAAGAGGCAAGGCCAGGCTAGTTAAGGGTCTGCATCAAAACAGACCCTCACGCATTAGCCCTTGTCCTAATCTTACTCCTTCCAGCTTTTTCACGTTCAAAGACAGTTGGGTGCAGTGAAGTCACCACCTAAACACTCTTTAGAAATCCAAATACTGTGATTTATGATTAGGTTCTTGTTTAGCAAACCTCCAGGAAGCCTGGGCAGTAGAATGCACACGAATACAAACCAGAGCATGCACAAGTAACACCAAAGAGCACGTTATTGATATTAACTGCTAGCAGGCCTGAAGCATCTGACAACAAATCTGCCCATGAAACAGACAGTTGGAAGTTCTGGGATAAACATGCTCCTCCACCTTCCTGGATGCTATTAATCATACAGGATGCACATTGTCTTACCTTTCCTGGGACAGTTCATTAGCAGAGTCTCTGGTGTTGCACTGCTGGCTAAAAGAGGTTCCTGTAAAATCTCTGGAAGAACTTTGGATGCTCTAGAAGTTGGAAGCAGGTCTGAAAGATACCATGTTGTTAGGGAGCACTTGTACTGCCTGACCTAAAGTAGCCCACACATGGTTAGGTGCTGCCCAGAAGATAGCTGCTTCTCTTCAGCTGCCCCAATTCCCTGGCCAGCCCAGTGAAACCACAACATTTACCAGAGGGGCAGCAGGCACCATGGGCTGGACACTCAGCTGTGCTTGCATGGGCTGTGGTGACACAAGGGTTGGTTGAGGGGTGGCATGGCTGGAGTCAGGCTCCAGAGCAGTGGTTTCACTGGGGTCAGGCTGCATGCCAGACTGCCAGATTTTGGGACAGCACTTCAGTGTGATCGCTTCAGAAGTGCAGAACAGAAAAAAGCCTGTCATGGACAATTATGGACTTGGCAGGTCCATAAGTATTTGTCACTGGAACTTCTGTTTTTCTCATGTTTTATCTCTCCACATTACCCATTCCTTGTGTAGGGGAGTTTAGAAACTGCACCATCAATGATCCAGTACCAGCTGCCACTACACCTTTATCAGCAGCTTTCCAGGCACTTTTCTTTCCATTAACAAACAGCATTGCCCTCTAAATGAATCATTTTTAGCATTAATATTTAATGAAACACAGACTGACACATTACACTGCACCACAACACATCCAGACACAAGAGGAAGAAAACAAATGTCAAGCACAATTTAAATCCTCCATATTAGATTCCCGTAGGGGAGCAACAATTTTTGAAGTTCCAGCTTGAAACATGGTGTTAAGACCAGATCCACTGGTGGACAAGTGCTCAGAGCTCTCTGAAAAGCAGGGCTGCTTAAAGCTTTTCAAGTGGGTCAGGCTGTCTCCCTAATCACTGTTGAAATGTAGGCCACTGCGCTTCCATCTGCGTGGTGGGAACGCAGCTCAGTTGCTCGAGTCACCGGGACACAAAGCCCTCAGATAAACCCTGCATGTGGGAGCAGAGCTGGAGTGGATTTACAGTTGGTGTACAACTACTCACACATGAACACGTGCTGACTTGTTGCTATGCTGAACTAAGACCTGTACCTGCCAAAGATCCCACTCTGTAATGGATGGAAAAATATCTAGGACAATATTCCACCAATGTGGTGAGAAGTATCTATTATTAACTAGTTAACTAGATAATTAGCAACTTCAAACAGTGTGTTTGCTTGAAAAAATACAGAAAAGAATTGTAATTGATTAGCATCCAGCACTCTGCTGCTGCAGCCTGACTGCTCCCAGTGGCTGAACTGGTTAATTTAAGGGCATTTATTTTGGTAACATGCACCACCCTCACGCAGAAATAGTGGTCCATGGGTCCCACAGAGCCACAAAGGTCAGATCAGGTAAGCAAGACTTTAAGTGAGATAAGCTAAAGCCTTTTGTTAGAGTAATAGCAGAGGAAACAAGATACACTAAGGAGAAGATAGGGAAGTAGAGGTCAACAGTATGAGTTCCTCAAGGTCAACACAACCCCTGGCCTGTGCTCAAGCGCTGGGCTGCCAGGCGTAGCAGGCTGAGAGGGGATGACTACACAGACTGAAACAAATCTTCCAGTGCTTTCTGCCAACTGGTCACCTCAATGAGGGTGTAAGAGCAGTTTGCCAGATTAGCATAGGCTAGTATTAAGAAATGAAGGCTGCTAATATGCTGGCAGGGCTTAATTAATAGCAATGTGATTCTGAAGACAGAGCAGATCTACATTTAAGTGTAGCACTAGCAGTTTAGGCCACTCACCTCAGCAATTCGAGTGCAGTCCTGGGCAGTGACATGCAGAAGCTCACCAGGGAGAGAAGGGGAACAGTAGTACTTAATTCCATTGTGGAAGTGCAGGTAGAACTTTAGAAGCACCTACAAAAGCATGTACACAAATAGATTTGTAGCTGCTCCTGGAGCCCTACAAGCTTGACACATGCCTGGAGCTTTCTGTGCAAGAAATTCCTGTTAGTTCAAAAAGTGGATTTGTACAGAGGAGTGTTTATTTTGGTAGAGCTCTAAATTGCCAATCTGATTCACAGAATCACAGAACTGTAGGGGTTGGAAGGGGCCTTGAGAGATCATCAAATCCAACTCCCCTGCCAGAGCAGGTTCCCTAGAGCAGGTCACACAGGTTGGTGTTCAGAGGGGTCCTGGATATCTCCAGAGAAGGAGACTCCCACAGAAAAGAGGTTGGCCATCTCCCTTTGTCTCTTTGTGATGACTGTGTTTGATAACCAAATGTAGATACACAATTGAGGAAAACCCAACTGAAAAATGAGATGGAAATTCTTTTTCCCAGTTTTCATACTGGAATACAGAGGTAAGAAGGCCCTTTGTGTCAACCATGGTAGTTACAGCATGTACAACACTGGCTCTCAGACTGCCTTTGCTGCATGGAAAATGCCATTCTTTAGAGACAAGGTAGAACCTGAACTGCTCAAAACCACATGTAAATAATACCAATGCTGGCATTTTGAGTGCACATGAGCTTCACATGAAAGTAGTGAGGATTTTTTCCTCAGCATATGAACACCTACACAGAAAACCAAAACTATTTTCTTAAATTACTTATCAGCTTTCAAATACATTATCTCTCCTAATACATTTCAGCACACTAGCTCTGCAAATTAATCTTCTATGTAAAGTCATTAGTTCATTTTCTCATTGGAAATAATATTTCCAGTAAGTTAATAATTAATATTTCCAATAAATAACAAAAACCCACCATGCACCTAGCTGAAAAGAACACCACATTTGGCACTCTGCTTTCCTTGCACAGCACACAGGTCACTGCAGGAAGAGTTATGCACATCCTCACCTCTCAGCATGTTGATGCTTCACTCCATACATGTGCAAGTCTTGCATGATGAGGATCGTAGGGATGGTCACTATTTGTCCCCAAGACACTCCAGGAATCTCACTGCAAACATTTATAGAGTTCACTGATCTCAAGATCTCCCTTAACGGGATGTTGGTGTTAGATAATGGTTTGATATGTTTATTATTCTCAGACAGAATTAGCATTGCTGCAGTGATTTGAATGATTCTGCCCACCATGTCTCACAGATGCAAAGTTATTTTGTAGCTGCAGAGGTACAAGCTCCCCAGTTGCTCACAATTTGGGGAGTGACAGAGTGCTTTTATTTAGAACTCCATACTGAGGTTATCCAAAAGCACTATCCTGGCCACGACATGGAAAGCAGCCACCTGTGTTTCTAACAAACAGCCTGCTTGAGTGTCTTTCCCATGGGGCCACACAATTCTCAGGCAACATCCACTGTGGGTTTTGTACTCCTGGTGCCAATGGTTTGGGAAGGATGCAGTGATCCTCCATTGGCTGGGCCATAACTGAGCAGCTCTGCTCCAGCGCTGGTGGTTCAGGGAATTGTAGATATCTGGGAATCTTGCAGAATATTTTAAATTGGTGGGTTCTTCAGATGTTAAAAATACCCTCTTCTACCAAACTTATCATCCCCCTGGGGCATGTACTCTGCTCGATGTAGCAGGGGTCAGTAGGACCTTGGCACAGGGAATCTCATTGCAAAGTCTGAAAGTTACAGTGATTTATTGGTGCAGCAACATACAACTAGTTGGACATTTCACTAGAAAAGCCCAAAACAAACCCAACCACCCCCAAACCCAAACAGCTGTGTTGGGTAGGCACAGGACATCTCAAAAATCTGTTTGGAGAGCCCGCCTGCATTCCAGCTGAGCAACTGAAAACTAGGCCTAACTGTTAAAATACCACAAAGGAGCTGGATTAAAACAAGGGAGAATCCTTATAAACCTCAGCAGGCAACAGCCCATGCAGCCAAGCCAGCACATAAACCAGCAGCAGCTATTGTTTTATTGGATTCCTGGGGAGGGGGCAGTGCTGAGCAGGAAGGAATTTTTATGCATATATGCATACACAAAAGGACTAGTTTTTCATCTATGTAAAGTCAAAACATACTGGAACCATAAATTACATCCCAGATCAGTGTTCAAAGTTAATGTCCTTTTAAGGAATACAGCCTGAAGTCAGCACCCCACTCCCAAGGTATAATCTTCCATCACTGCGAGATGCTGCTGCCTGATCGCAGCCAGACAACTGGCTCGACACCAAGATCACGAATGTGCCAACATATGGAAACAATTGCTCTCCTTTTGATTTGGAATGACACACTCTGGGTGTGTGCACAACATCCCCCATCAATCATCCAAAATGGTTCATTATTTGGACTGAAACTTGTTATCCAACAGAAGATCCCTAGAGCTGTGTGTGAAGGGCAGAAGAAAGATATTTACACTTCCCCCCTCCGAAGGCAAAAGAGCCTTTGCATGGTGATAGCTTGTCCAAGCCACACTGCAGCCTGGGATCCACTCCTCCTGTGCTGGCATGGCCCAGGCAATGCAAAATCCACTAGATCTTGAATTTCTACCTGTGTAGTAAGGCTGTGCTGGCTGCTAATCAGACCCAGGACTCCAGAAGATCTCCACACCTTGGCAGACTCAGCAAAGGAAGAGAGGGAAAAGGTCTAACAGTGAATAGCTGACAATAGATCACATGCTTTGACACCAGTAACAGCCTGTCTGTCTCAATAAAGTTGCAGTGGCAGAAGGCCTGCAGAAAAAGGGAAAAATCGAGAGTATTTTCATTGAACCCATCAGCTGATATGCAGGAAGGCAAATTCCTGCTGAGAATGCAAAGAAAGATGGGTTGAAAGAATGTTCTGGGTTCATCCAGCTAAGAATATTAATGGAAGCAAAAGCAAATAACCTCCTCAAGAGCTGCCAGTATAAGTGAAAAGACAGCAGAGGTCTGTTATTTCAATCAAGCACTAGTGATGGTGGCACTTCTGGAATTACTCAGGGCAGAGGCCATATGCATCCCAGGACCAGGCCCACAGGCTGAACATGAGGTTGTAGCTCAGTGGAGGTGAATGTGTATTTTTCCATTGGTTTCAACGGAGCCAGGGGTTCCCACAGATGTTTGAAGTCTACCTGGGATGGGACTATTTCATGTAAATTCTGAAATGAGCTCTTCTATGGATTGTAGAAAGGCTTTCACACAGAGAACAGGTAGGCAGAAGCACGTCCAGCTCTAGCATACAGCAGACAGAAGCCACCAATGAGGCTTTTTGGCAAGAGGAAGACTTTTAGGATGTATTTTCTCTATATACATAAGAGAAACAGGCTCAGTTCCCACCTCTGTATGGCCTCCTTGCAAGAGCAGGCACAGGTCTCTCAAAGGCAAATTGCCAAATGTATTTAGGTGCTTCAAGATGCAGACAAGAGCCACGTAGGATTTAAATGCATCTAGGCAAGCTAGATGACACCTGTTTGTGTCCTTTGTGTCCCCTGTCTGCAAGGAGAGGACAGATGTCATCCATTCAGATGACAGCCAAATTCTACCTTTGGTAGTACACCCAACATTTCCATGTAAGTGAAAGAGGAGTGAGCTCATATCTAAGGATGGGACTTAGCCCCAAGTAAAATAGGAAAAAGGATTTGCTGCACGACAAAAATAGGCCGAGGGCCTTGTCACATCTGACAAATGCCTGAGATGGCATAGCACAGATTTGTGGTGGTGATATTAAAATAGATTATATTTCCACTGAATAAACTGGTTTCTTGTCACAGGTAGGGTGGTAGACACTTTCCTGCTGGCAGAAAAAATGAGCCTCAGGGCCTCAGCATCATAGAATCACCTCGGTTGGAAAAGACCTTTAAGATCATCGAGTCCAACCGTTAACCTAGCGCTGCCATCCCACCACTAAACCATGTCCTTAAGCACCTTGTCTATCTGTCTTTTAAATACCTCCAGGTTTGAGGACTCCACTGCCTCCCTGGGCAGACCATTCCAGAGCCTGACAACCCTCTCAGTGAAGAAGTGTTTCCTAATGTCCAGCCTAAACCTGCCCTGGTGCAGCTTCAATATCAGATATCAGTGGGTATCAGGAAATTCCCTTTATACTGTCCTGAGAATCCATTCCCAAAGAATCCCCTCATTGCCAGTTGTTGATGGGCTCTTCCAGGCTGGATCCTGCAGACCACAGAGCTTCTCATTCACAGGCACTCCAATGAAAAGAAAAAATAAAATTAAAAAACCCCAGTAATTTATAGCCCAGGTTGCCAAAACAGGCCCTTTCTTGCTAAAAGCAGGGGGTGATGATCTTCCTGAGTTTGGAGGTGTTCAATCATCAAAACCAGAGCTAGGCCAGGCCCTCACCTAAGACACATTCATAAAGCCAATGCCTCCTGCTGCAGACAAGGCTCTAGGTAGTAGCTCTGATCCACTGCTGCTGCCTGTTAACGAGTGGTAAATCTGTGATCCTTACAGTCTTCCCACATTTATCTTTTGTAAACAGAAAGGCCATATTAACAACTAGCACTCGAGGAACCATGTTTTCCTTGCTAACATAAACTGTGATGAGTCACACAGAAACCACAAGACAGCAGATGAGAAACCAGCTTGCTTCTCCTGTGACAAAAGCCAACCACCTGGGTGAAAAGACCAGGGCCTCCAGCTCCCTGTGGTCTGAAAAAAAAAAACCAGAAGTGGGAAATCACATTTTCCAGCAGATACTGCTCTGGTGCAGGAGAAATATTTGCTGCTGTGACTCTGGCTGGCAGACAGGCAGTTGTTGGGTGTGTACCACACAAAGAATACTTTCATTTTTTGGCATGGTACAGCATTGCTGAAATACCAAAGACCATGGCTAATTAAGTGGAGCGATGGAACAGAATGATTTGATGAGAAGATTTAATTGGTATGAACCTTCTCATAGAGTAGTTATTGTATCTGTCTGGGCGGGCCAGAGGTTCAGCTGCAGTAAGTGTTGCTTCACTGAGGGGATAAAGGGCACAAGGGTGCCCTTTGCTCACTGGCCGGGCTCTGCTCTGCGGTCGAGTCTCGGGGTGCAATTTAGAGCTGATTGTACCAGTGTTAGGCAGCCCCACGCTGCTGTGCAGTAGCTGAAGATCTCCAGGGTCAGGCCCAACCCCTTGGCCCTGTCCTGACACTGGCTCTTGGGTACAGAGCTGCTACAAGTCTGCTCTGCCCAGAGACCATGGCACGGAGAGCGGGACTGCTTCACGCCAATAGATGGAGCGCAGCCATGATCTGGCCGTTAACTGTGTAAATGCTGTTGCTTTCAGTTGATTATTTTGATTCTTTCATAACAAAGCTGATTATCTTCATTTTCTCAATGAAAAGCAACGTTTGGACAAGCCACCTGGAGCACTGTGGAATGATACCTGTGCCACAGTTTGGCTGACACAAGTGGAACAAGTTCTCTGTACATCTGTGGAAGTTTTCCATGTCTGGGGCTCCAGACTGCACTGAAGTGGTAGTGCTGCTGTCTCCAGGGATACAAACAAAATCTATTTAAGGGCTCCCACAAGGCTAAAAATCACTGATCAAGCCACAGAGCAATGACCAGGGTCACATTAGGACCAGTGAGCTGGTATTGCCAAGGGGAAGGGCTTGCATTTCAGAGCATTCTCCTTCCTTGGACAAGGATGAATAATCTCAGCGTTCTGTTACAGGCCACTTCCATCTGCCTTGACACATGGCCAACAGCAAACAGGCAAGAGAGCCAAGTGCCTTCCTAGAAGAGCCCAAAAGGTTTCTGCCACAAGCGCACACAGTAGCATTCAGCACACATTAGGTCACCACATCAGGCAAGGTAACACATGGAAGGGTCTCACAGGCTTCAGGATCCTCCAGGTGGAAGTAGACATAACCACCACACTCAAAAGCTATACTAGATCTCACCAGCAAACTCTGTAACAGCTTTTGCTGCAAAAAGAATGAAAATTTCTGAAAGTAATTCCCTAATTGCCTCTTTCACCCTTCTCCTCCCTGTTGAGCAAAAGCTGTCATGGTTCCAAATGTGGCTCTTTATTTTCCATTACACAAAAAATTATACTTAGGATTTAATTATTGCCTCTGACTTTCACTGCTGTATGCTAACACTGGGAGAGAGACCCCTGAAGAATCCAGAGTACTGATCTGCTGTAGGACTTGTGCCTGTCTGTATTGTGACACTTTTCCTACATTCTTCTCCTCCACTAGCAGGGAAGAGCAAACAACTGCCCTTCTCCTTCCCCTCCCACCTTGGAGGAAAGCAAGCCAGGACACACTAGGTGTTGCTGCAACATATAAAACCTGCTATTTCCTTGCCCTGGTTCTACTGCCAGACACTGAGCTCCAAACTCTGCCCAGCCTTTTCTTCTGGCTCTGTGGTGTGTGGCAGAATGAATCAGCTTCAGTAAGGAGGAAGGGTCCTGAGCAAGCAGCCCCACCACCTTATAACAGGACAGACAAGGAGTTTTCCCTCTGTTCAAGGAAACATCCCCCTTTCCTCTTCTCTTTTATTTACTATAATTGTCAAGGATTTTGGAAGGATTTTAGCCCTGCATAATCTCTGCCCTATTCCCTTCACATCTCACATTGCTCTGAAATTGCCAAGCAGGGAGCCCCTCTCTCTCCAGACTTGAAAATCTGAGCTTCCTATCAGTTCACAAAACCGAGCATCTCAGAGCATCAGGGCAGTTTTATATTTACTCTTCAAGTGTATCAGGCCCTGAGAGTTGAGAACACACACCAGCTTCTTAAACAGAGTATAATCTGTTGCATTTCCAAGTGTTTTCTGGGATTAGAACAGTAGCTGGTGTGATAATTTCTTTCAGGTGAAGACAGCTCTGTCCAGCCATAACACTGGTCTTCAGGAGAGCTGTCACACTCTGGCCATGCCTGTGCTCTCAGACCCTCTGGCAGTCTGCTTTGATCCACCTGGCATAGCCAGTGAGGGTGTTGGTTCATCAACCAGTTGCCTCAGAATAAATACACATGGAGTTAAGAAATGCAGAGCTGCAGCTGCTCTCCATCAAATGCTTCATATAAAAACGTGTTGAGAAATCGCAGTGGCAGCAGCTGGAGTTGACTTGCTGGTAGCACAGCGCTACCAGGCATAGAAAGGGACACATTTAACCAGCACTGTTTCTCCAGGTGGTCAGGTAGCTGTTACAGGTGTGCTTTTGGATGAGCTCTGCCTGCTCTCCTAAGTCTGATTTTATGGAAGACAGATCCCCAAGTGCCCTACTTGCAGAGAACAAACCTCCAGTCGTTATGCTGACAAAAACACAGGCAAGAGGGAGAGAGCCTGTCTGAGCAGTTGTTTAAAAATTGGTCTAGACTTGCTCTCATTAACTTGCTTTGGAGATGGCTGGGAAAAAGGACAAGAGGATGTGTTCTGCCTGCCCCAGCCCAGGTGGGACAGCTCTGCACCAGTGCTGTGATCAGAACAGTGCAGCAGCCAGAAGCAAGCACCCTGCTAGGAGAAGAGACCTCATTAACAGGGGTGACCTCATTAACATTTATAAATATGTAAAGGGGGAGTGTCAGGAGGATGGAGCCAGGCTCTTCTCAGGGATAGGACAAGGGGTAATGGGTCCAAGCTGGAGCAGAGGAAGTTCTATGTGAATGTAAAGAAAAACTATTTCCCTGTGAGGGTGACAGAGCCCTGGAACAGGCTGCCCAGAGAGGTTGTGGAGTCTCCTTCTCTGGAGACATTCCAGACCAATCTGGACATGTTCCTGTGTGATTTAATCCAGGTGATGCTGCTCAGGCAGGGGGTTGGACTAGATGATCCTTTGAGGTCCCTTCTGACTCCTAATGTTCTGTGATGCTGTGATAGGAGGACACTCAGACAGCTAAAGCTGGTGACTGTCCCCAACAGCAGAATTCAGTCAGCACTCTCAGTTTGCAGTATCTGTAGACTAAGAATAGCTGAAGGTAGGTTCTTACAGTCTCACAGCCTCCAGATGTCTAATTTTAAACAGAAGTATTTTCTTATGGCATAACTCAAAAGGGTTTTTTTATATGCTGGAGGAACAGTTGTTACTAATACAGAGTTATTTAATGGGTGAATTCTGCTAAGCAGAGGCTTTTAGCCATTTACTCAGGATAGTGGATAGTAAGAAGGAAGCACTGAGTAGTAGTAGTAGTGTGATTCTTAACCCCATAAGGAGAAAGAAACTGTATCTGCACACAGATGCTCCCCATTAAATGCAGTTTGGAAGAAAGTGCATTATTTGCTATTTCAGAATACAGACAAACCCAAACCACACACCTTGTAAATCTGTGAGCAGAGTGCAACTATTTGATGGCACACACAGTGCAATCCATCCAGGTACCATTATTTAGTGTTGGAGACTGACAAGTTGTCACCTATCCCACGTGAAGGCAGTTGCAGACCGAGCTCAGTCAGTAGAATGATCTCTCAGACCAGTTTCTGAAGATCAGTTCTTTGGGTGCTCTGTAATTCAGTGGAGGGTGATGTCAGGTGTGTGTCACTATCTTCTACAAAACTCTGATGCTACTACTAAGCCCATCCTGACACCTAGCACTAGTCTTCTAAGGAGATACATTCTGTGGCTACATGAAGTCCCAAATTAATTTTATATCTTAATTACCAGTTGCTTTAAGGGTGATAGTCTCATTCAGATGTTTAAAATTCTTTTACTATGGTTATTTCATCTCCTACAGTGCTGAAAGAGGAAGCATGAGTTGTTCATACCTGTTTTGTCTCAGTGTCTTTTGCTCCCATGTAGTATGTTGGCTCCTTTAGCTACCTCACACTGGAGCTAATTAATCCTGAATAATGTGCTTGGGGATTACTGTGTCACTGGTGAGCGTGAGCAGTGTTTACTTGGGAGACATATAGAGGCTCTGTTGATAATTCTTCTGTATAGTTCTGGCTTGTCAGTATTAAATCTCCTGTAAGTACTTGGGCTGAAAGACAAGCAGACAAGGAAGATGTTCTTCCAACGTTCTTCCATCAGTACACATTGATGATGGGTAAATACATTTACACCAAACAACAAAATATATTCAGTAGCCCCTAGAAGATATTGTTTGTGGCTCTGAAAGCAGCACAAGGTTTCAGTCCAGCTTCTGGTATAATCCAGGTTTAAGTCTCAGCAAATGCCAAAAATTAGATTCTGTTCTTATTCACACTAATTTGGTTCTAGTTACTAGTTGTACCATGGAATTGAAGATCAGGTTGTAAAAATAATTGCAGTGATCGGGTTAATTTCTTGGTTCTTTCTAAATTAAGAGTATGACTCATTCACATCTATTATTTGATCCTGAAAGCACAAAACTGATTCAAATTCCTTGACTGGAGTGCCTATTTTTGAGATTTTTAAACACTTTTTAGTGTTTTATTCTTGATTTAATTCTGTGGTGTGGGGTTTTGGGGGGTTTTTCATTGACTTTTTTATTTTCTTTTGAGAAGTGGAAATGTTTGGGTTGTAGTTTGTTGTTTTTTTGGGTTTTTTAATCCAGCCAGGGTGCCAGCTCTCTCTAGTGATATTGACTTGCTAAAATCCAGTTTCAAAGGTCTTGACTATTCTTATCAGCTGCTTTGGACACTGATTAGCTGAGCTCTTGACAGCCTCATCCAATCCTGTTTTTCTGATTCTGCTTGCCAGCAGTTTCCTTCAACTTATCTTAATAATCTTTCCTGGAATCCCTCAATTGCCTCTCTGGGACTCTTCCCAGATTCTCCCCTCTTTGTTTCCAACTCCTTTCTCTTTGTACCACCATAATAACACCTCTGATCATACTTTTGGCAGGTTTACATGCAGTTACCATTGCCTTTTCCAGCCTCTCCTCTGTAGCCTTGTGTAGACTGTAACAAAGTCATAGACAAGAAAACAGCTTCACAGACCAGCACATCTACTTGTGTCTGAAGATTCTGCTGATAGAGCCAATAAAAATTCACACCATTAAGGTTCCAACAGCAGAGTATCATACTGAAATCATTAGCCTTGTTGCTTTATATTGTCATATAAAATGGACCCTTTGTCACCCAGTCTGCAAACATGCAGTGGAAAGCCAGTCTTTCACCTAAACCTCTCATCTAGGTCTCAAATAAGTAATTTATTCCCTTGCCTTTGATGGATGAGGAGGATCAGCCCTCTGAAAAGTTTCCAGTCTGGTTTTATACTACACACCTGTACTATTTACAAATAAATGTCTTTTATTAACAGCTTTTACTGGACCTGGCAAAGATGAAGGCTTTTCCTTTCAGGACTTTCTGATGTGTGGCTACAGCAGTGTGTCTCAGTTCAGAGCTGCTTATCAGGCACTTTTGTTTACAAGTCAGCCATGCTCACTATTCATATTTACATAAGCAACAGACCTAAATTTTTTTAAAGCCTCAGGAACACAGTGGTGATGGAACATCCTGATCAGTGGAACAAACCTACTCCTGCAGGCAGCTCTACCATAACACTGCAGAACTCCACCTTTTTATGTATTCACTGCCTTAATAATAATTCAGGTTTTACCCTGGCCTCTTCAACTGGCTCTCTTTGTATCAGAGCCTCACTGCTCTGTCAGAAAGGCAAAAGCCACCTCATCTTCAGTGATGGGCCAATAAGGTCCCTGTCATTTAGGAACTACTGCATCAACCATTTGCATTGCTATTTTTCCACTGTCAAGAAAATCAGCTATATTATCAAAATAGTTACACAAATGAGGTTAATTGTTACTGGGGTTTCCCCCCCATTTGTTCCAGAGTCCTTAATACAGTAATAATAACATTTTGTCACTGAGTGACATGATCTCATTAGATGAGAAATCTGCCAGAAACCTTCAGCAGAACAGCATTTTTTTAGATACAAACTGTAAGAAAAATGACTTTTTAACTGGAATTCGGATGTTTTCCTATCAGGAATTCTACACTTCCATTTGAACCACAAGCCTGTTTCTTGAGCATATTTTGTTACTGCTAAGGGTGAGCCCTTAGGTCCTATCTGCTCAACATTCATCAACTATTGCTGTTATTTCTTAGGCTGTTAAACCTTAAATACTCCATACATGTGGCACATATTTGATTTTATAAAAGTCATTCTTGTGATCTTACTCCTGGGAGTATGTTTAGATTTTTTGTTGTTGTTCATGTAGAGTTTAACTGGACAATAGGTGAGGGAAAGCAGGAAGTTTGGAATGGTATCTACTATTAATATTATTACTATTATTATTGTTATAATGATTATTAGCAGTATTAGTAGTATTAGTATAACTACTACTACTACTATTACAGCATAGCAATCCAGATGTAATATAGGCTTTTCCTGTATTACCTTCACATGAAAGAAAGGGATCTAGGAAAAGCTGACCTTTCTTTGGGGTTACAGTGAATTGTGCCCATTGCTCTGCCTTCCCCCCAGTTCTGGACAGGCACAGAGTCTCGACAGAGGTCACTGGCAGGAGAAAATGGTACTGTAACAGTGGCCATGCACCTCACCAGAGAAGCTTTTTCCTGTGTGCAGTTACTAGGTGTGTGGTGGGACCCTGAGGTCCAGCTCACATACTGGTAATTCTGTCCTACACTGTTGACTCCCCTCTGCTCCGTAGCAAATCACTGGGATTGCAGTGATGACTTCTGTGGAAGGCAGAGATAATGAAGTGGCCTGGCCAATAATCTTCTCATTAATCTTCCAGCAGATGTTTTTTTGCTTTTCAACTCATCTCCCTGCCCATCTGCTAAAGAAGAGTTTTATGATGAAGCAATCTCATCCTACAGTTGGGCTCGAAGACAAAAGAAGGCAAAAGAGATGAATGCCTTGATGCCAACTTTGAGCTCTCAGAGTCAGGGCAATCTGTTACATTTTTCTCTTATCAGGGTCCCTCACTGGCCCTGTATTGGAAAGTCCTGACATCAGAGCATCTCCAGAGGATCTGGGGTTCACCAGTGGACACTACTTGTCAGATGTGGTGGGTTTAACAGTCTCCAGTTCAAAATTAAACCCACTCTCAAAATACCTTTGTTAGAAGTGGTAGGCAGGACCTCAGAAAGCCAAAACAGGGATATTCTGCAAGACCTCAACTGACTTTAAGTCAATGAGGCTCATCTGCTGTATGGCCCTAAATCCTTTCAGCTATACTTAGTAGCATATCATACTAGAAAGAAAATAAAAAGGAGGGATTCCTAGACTTTCCAAGCAAAGATTTTCCTAGCCAAAGTTCCCAAATACAGTTGATTAGTGTGAAGCAATTAGTGTTATTAATATTTACATTTCTGCTAGGAGAGGTGAGACCTCTGGTACTTAGAAAAAATACATAAAAGGTCTTATGAAAACCTAATTTGTGGAAGAAATGAGGGAAGAAGGAGCTTAGCTTTTAATCCTGTAATGAGGGACTCGCTAATGAAAAAGAAATTCCTTTAGAAAGCTTTCCCAGGAAACACTTTGCTTCATAAGATTAATTCATATAATGTCCTCATCTTTTGGATTTTGAAAGCTTTTGAAACTGTTTATCCAGTGTGTAAGTGGCTAAATTTAAAAAGGTATAAGAAGAGAGGCAAAAGGTGTACAGTGACTAGTTTGGTAGACAAAGTCCCCCTGAGAATGATATCTATAGGAGAAGACAATAAAAGACATCCCAGTTACAAGCCTCAGCTCCCAGTTGAGCAATAAGGTTTACAGAACAAATGTTCTCTCTTTCTCCTCTGCTTCTGTTCAGTTCTTGGTTTACCAGCAGTCTAGCCCACCAGTGCCTCATTCCATGCCTGGAACCTGAAAATTCTCCTGCAGTTCTCTCAAGAAAAGCTATTGTAAGTGCAGATGCTTTCCTGCACCCTGATGTTTCTCCCAGACAGCTGCAGCTTCATGGAGACCTGCTGTAATGCCACAGCCCAAGGAAGAGAACACCCAGGTGAAGTCAGGCTGGGACTCTGTCCCAGCATGTGATAGCACACACAGCCAGCCAAACCTCGAGTTCCAGAAGCACAGCAGGGCCAACAGCATGGACTGTTTTCCCTGCTTCCCAAGAGGGCTAAACAATCAGTTGGGGGGGACCCCACTTTGCAGAACTGCTTTGTACACACACACACTCCCCTTGTGCACCCTGCAGACTCATGCCTAACCCTGTGCACCCCCACATCTTCCATCCCAAGCTCCTGACTCTGCCAGGCCTCAGTTAGGTGCCCGATTCACACTCTGCATCGCGAGTCACCCCCCTGAGAACTGAGGGCCTCTCCCGTAGCCATGTGGAACCCTGAAGGGGGACACTCAGGTAGAACTCCACCCCATAATGCCATTATATTGCTTCTCTTTAGACTCAGGTCTGGTGGGTTGGAAATCTCAGCAGCCCACTGTGCTCCTGAGGGCTTAAATCTGGGACCCTGCACCGGCAAGAGCACTAGAAGCAGGTGGGGTAGATGCCCCCTCTTGGAGCACACAGATCTCCAGGGTATGACATGTGGCACCCAGGAAGATTCAGAGCAGCTTTGCAAGCAGGCAGTGATGGGGGATGAGCATTCAGGAGTGCTCAGCCTATCCCCTCCCAGCCTGGCTGGTGGTGCACAGTTGCTAGGAGATCCCATCTGGGAAGCTCCAGGCAGCAAGACACAAACGGGGCTGGGCCTCAGGGAGAAGAGAGCACAGGTGCCTGTGCTGGCCCTGTGACACAGGCTGCAGCCCAGCCTGCTCCTCTGTGTGCCCAGCCTGCTCCCCTGCGTGCCCAGCCTGCTCCTCTGTGTGCCCAGCCTGCTCCTCTGTGTGCCCAGCCTGCTCCCCCGTGTGCCCAGCCTGCTCCTCTGTGTGCCCAGCCTGCTCC
>VXBZ01001337.1:23120-58762 GCA_013399135.1 Heliornis fulica
CCCTCCCCTGGACCTGCTCCAGGACCTCCATGGCCTTCTTGGAGTGAGAGGCCACAGCACTTGAGGTGCAGCCTCACCAGTGCCGAGCACAGGTGCACAACCACCTCCCCAGACCTGCTGGCCACACCAGTTCTGATAGAGACCAGGATGCCCTTGGCCTTCTTGGCCACCTGGGCACTCTGCTGGCTCATGTTCAGTCAGCATCACCCAACACCCCCAGGTCCTTCCCCTGGCAGCTGTCCAGCCACTCTGCCCCCAGCCTGTAGCGCTGTCAGGGTTGTGATGTCCCAGACACTTGGCCTTATTCTCCTCTCCTTCCCTCTCTCATACAGGTGGTCAATGTCCCCGTTTCTTACCTGAACCTAAAACACATCAGCCATTAGCAAAGACCCAGGGATGAGTTCAACAGAGTCCTGAGCAGAGGCTTCCTGATTGGCTGTGAGGAGACACTTGCTGAACAGGGACTGTTCATGCAGAATGACACAACTTCAGAGGAGCAAAGGAGGAGTAAACACCAGGGTAGATTGTGCTTCCCTTCAGCCCTGAGGGATGGAATCCCAGATAATACACATTTCCTGATCCCACATTTCCCAAGTTGCTCCATCTCACCATTTTCAGTGCCTCGTGCTGCGCAGCCGCTCTGTGGGGCGATCGGAGAGGTTGCCTTCCTGCACTCTGCTCAGCATCACCACCTGGTTGAATCGACACTTCAAGCAGTGTATGGCTGCTCACAGCTTTGAAAAGCAGCTTATAGGGTGTATTTCTTCTGTAGGGCTGGTTTACATCACAGGACACCTTTGCTACTGTTTAACTCCAAGCAGAAATGACCAAGCAACTGTAGCCTGTGCTTCCTTCAGGACCCTCATCTCGTCCTGGGAAAGAACTTACCTGAAAAGGAAGGAGCAAGAAGTGGAAGTACAAGAGGAAAGGCAAACTATCAGTGTCATGAAACAGCTCACCTGCAGAAACAGCAGTTCCCTGGTAAGTTTCCTCAGTATAAACAAGGCCAGGAGTTCAAATACTTTCTTCCCACACAGGTTAAAGAAAATATAAGCATAGCCTAAGGGGTACATGAGGGTTCCAGTTTTTTAATTTCCAGTCAGCATCTGAAGAAAGTGGTCCTTAATGTGTCACTGGAGTCACTTACCTGGTGCCCTAGAAGGCCAATGGCATCCTGGTGTGCATTAAGAGGAGTGTGGCTGGCAGATGGAAGGAGTGATCCTCCCCCTCTACTCTGCCCTGGTCAGGCCTCACCTGGAGTCCTGTGTCCAGTTCTGGGCTCCCCAGTACAAACCAGACAGGGATCTCCTGGAGAGAGTCCAACAGAGGCCACAAGGGTGATGAAGGGCCTGGAGCATCTCCCCTGTGAGGAAAGGCTGAGTGAGCTGGGGCTGGTCAGCCTGGAGAAGGCATGGAGAAAAGTGTGTATTGTGTCCACACCAGAGTTAAAAATAAATTCATTTTCTAAGCTTGGTATCTTGTCTAAGGGTTTAGTCATTCTGGTTTCATGATTAGATGGAAGAATAGTAATGAGGTGGCACACTGGGCTTCCACTTGTTTGCTGGTAAGCCAATTGCTTCTGAAAGGATTGTAGGATGCATTTGGAAAGGGATTTAGAGGGGGCTTTGAGGAAGGAGCTAGAGGAATAGCTACATTTCAGGACCCTAATGACACTATCTACTGTAAAGTGGGTTGAAGAAATAAGCTTGGTTCATGTAATTTTGTTTTCTTGGATTAAATTTACTGGACTCTGACCTTACACTGAGCTCTGAGATTCAATTTCCCTAAGCCTGTGCATGCATGACTTCTCTTCTGCAATATTAACATTTTCTTCTTAATCAAGGAGAAGAGCAATCTGAAGAGCTGAAAGCCCACTAGTGTGCAGCCCTAACCCTACCTATAACTAGGATTTTTCTACTCCTGTGTTTATTTTATTAGGCTAGACAGGCACTTTCTCTTTTCTGCATGCCTGGGTAATGCAATCCCCAGCGGTGTCACGCTGTCAGGCAGTATAACCCCCCTCTCCCGGATCCGATGGAGTGTGGCTGGTGAGGGAGGGCTTTGAGACACAGGCAAGCCGGAGCCGAAGCCATTAGCGATCACCATCGGCTCAACGGAATAGCTTGAGGAGATGAAGAAAGAGAGAGGGAATAGGCGCCTGGTCCTGGATTAGCATTATAGAGGGAGCTGTGTTCAGTGGTGAAAGCCTGAAATGAAACGGAAAGGCAAGTCCCAGAGGGACACAGGAGAGCTACAAGGGTTTCTGGGACTTGGTAGCTATAAAACTCTAGCTGACCTCAGACTCAAGAGAGCTAAAGAGACTGCCAGGAAGGCAGTTAGGATATAACAACTCTAATCTGGAGCAACAAAGGACTAGGGAAAAAATGGAAGCAGCTCAGTGTAGAAAAGCCTGTGTATAGTCCTTACAGTTTGCATTGCAGCTAGTGTTGGGACATGGGTCAGCAACATACTTCAGAGGACTCCTGGAACCGTTCAAGATGCTTCATATTTTTAAGTTGCTTCACTTGAAATTGAGGTTGTCAGTATCATACATCCAAATATATAGGTCTTGGGCAAAGGAAAATGGTAACTAAGAAACAGAAGACTGAAATTCCATCTTGGACTAAGAATAAATATCTGCCACAGACAGATGGATCACAGCTCAGATGTTCAAAACATGAAAAGGGTTTGAGGAAAAATAAATTGGTGGCAAAGTAGAGAGCAGTAAACTGGTGGGATTTCTCTCCCTGAGACAAGCTTCATCTCTAGCAACTGTGATGTACAGAAGTATAACCAAACAGTCCACCACTGCTGAGCAGCAAGCTTTAAGTGTAATAATAGAGATGGAAGATACTGGGGGCAGCAGCAGCAGTCAGGAGGTTTGCTTCAAAAGATCCCCTTACCTGTTTTTCTCATAGTTAGCAGAGATGTTCCTTTTTCTTTCTAAATACTTTTTCTAATTGCATGAGCTGAAAGTAACCCAAAGCAACCACTCAAACAGGTTGTTTTTGCAAGTAGTTTTTCCTCATAGCCATGGGTCTTTGTGATTATTTTGTTTACTGTCAGAATTAAAGCATATCTATAAAATTCTGAGGGAATTGGCTCATGCTTCTCTTACTAGATGCATCAGGGGTTTGTGAAATAATGTACAGCTAAGGTCTGGGCTTATTTCAGTGAATAGGAGCATCTAAGGTTAAGTCTGCCTCCTAGTTTCCAGAAGATAATGTCTCTTACCTTGCTGTACAAAGAGAAAAAATTACACATTTTTCTCTTCCACTTAGCAGTGAGGGCACCAAAGATAATATGTAATTGCTGAAGTTCTTTGGAATTGATAATTCTGTGTGATTTTAGCAGCATGGTCCCAGTTCTGCAAACTGTCTCCTTTAGACCATTTGAAAACCTCTCACTACAGGCTTGCTACCAAGAAAAATAATGTATCTATGCCTTTCCCTGGGGACTGAACACAAGTTGGATTTCTATGGTGATTTCCTTCCAGGCAAGTCTGCATTGAGCATATCAAATGTTGTTAATTAACAGAGCCACATCATATCCACTACAGCTTTTAGTGTCTCCATACCCCACAGACAGGGTTTAAAACAGGCAAGTCCTGGCCATGGCTTAAAAAAAAATAAAAAGAAAGGGAAAAGGACATTAAAAAAATAAAAATCTCAGCTTTCCAATGCAATTTCATTCCCTATACTTTACAAATACTATCTAAAAAGACAAGGAAAGCAATTGGTGAGTGAAGAGAGGCAAAGAGCTGCTGGTCAGCAGAGCTGCCAGATAGGAAGCTGGTTTCCTACTGGCTTTATGTTTTTCTCTTTTCCCTAATGCCTCGCTGACCAGGTAAAGAGGATGGTGTGTGTCTGACACTGGGAGCTGGTTGGGGCTGGGGAGGGAAAGTCTATCACCTAAAACCAGAAGGTGATTTTTTTGGACCAGTAGCATAAGAGGGGTCCATTAGGTGCACAGCCACAGGATTCCTCCTGTTCTCCTTAACCCAATGCTGAAGTGATCCACCAGGCTTCACATCAGATACAGAAATAGCTCCTTGCACCCAGTTGGACCACAAACTACCTGAAAGGTTAAAAGCAGTCCCTGCAACCCACCCTGCATGTGTATATAAAACTCCTTGCTGATTCTGCCTTTTTGCCTGACTGTAAGCATTTCTCATGAACAGAACTGTTACCTCAGTGTTTCACAATGGTTCAGTTCATTCAGAACATGGGTGCATTTTAAATGCACTTTGACTAAGCTGAAGGTTTCAGGGACTTTCTCCCTGTTTTTTTTTCTTTTCCTTCCCAAAATATTGTAGAACTTCCACTGAAAAGAAGGGCAGCTCAGGAGCAAATTTCCTATCACCCAAAGCATAAGTTTTTAGATCAGAACAAAATTGTTATTTGATACATGATAATTTCCACAAATAACACTGTAGCAGCATAAAAAAGCAACTCTTACTTACTTCACAGGACAGGCTGATCACACCCATGCACTGTCCCCTATTTGACCAGAGCTAGTGCAAGACACACCTTGCCTGTACAGACTGACATGCCCCTGTCTCCATTCAGTACAGAGACACGATGGCTGCCTCGAGTTCCTGCCCAGGAGGGGACTATGGGCTATCCCTAAATGCCTCAGAGCTGGATGAACTTCACAGTCCCAAAGTCTGAGGGTTACAGAGGTGTCAAGATTCCTTTGCATAGTTGAAATTACTATAAACATTTGTTGGGTTTGTTTTTTTTTTTTAACATTTCCATGCTTTAATTTCCACATGTCTGGTGAATCACACTTCCTACCTTTGATAAAGTAGTCCTGTGACTGGAAGTGGAAAGGCACTAAGTGTTCTTATCCATCTGGTGGCTCTAGGCAGGAAAGCCTGGCAAGGCATTTGTCACAAAGAACGCTGCACAATATCTGGATCCAGCAAACCTGAAGTGCTGAGAGTCTAGAGGAATCAAAAAATTCATTTTCAGTTTAAGAAACATCAGCTTCAGACTAGGTTAAATGTCATGGCATTACTGAAAGTCCAAAGCTAGAAAATGGGTCTTGCAGCAGCAGCAGTGAGTTTCACGGTTATTCCAAATACTTCTGACAGTAAATGTAACAATTCAGTGGGTTTAATGGACTTTGCTTTACACAGAGTGTTACAAATGTTAACACTGTATCTTAGGAATAAGAGAAAGCCCAATCTCAACAATCACACTGCCTACAACTCAGTTCAAAATGATAGAAACAGTTTCTTCCTTCTCACAGGCACATTACTGACTGCTAGATTATACTGTCTGCATAATGAATTGCAGGAATCAGCATTATGGTATTCAAGCTATGGCTTAACTGTGATAAATAGTGCCTAAATCCTATTCATCTTAGTGGATCTCTCATTCTTTGGAGCACACATTACTATTTAGTCATCATTTTGTTTCCAAAGTGTCAGCAAACTTAGGTAACTGAACAGGGTTGGGGTTTTTTTCCTGAGTTATACAGCAGGTCATTAATTAGTTTTAACTTGGTCTGCACATTTTTTGTCTGCCTATTTCCCAGTCATTTGATAGGAGAGGTTATTGTTATAGCCCTTCCCTTACCTAGAGAGACACATCAGAGCTCATGTATTCTCCTACCTGATTTCTCCACCAAAGCTGCTCAGCCACACACTGCTTGTACAGTTCAGTAGTACATGTCATCAACATTTTATGAGCCTAGTTCTTTCCAAAGAGGGGAAAAATACAAAACATCAGCGAGAGTTGTGTGAGACTCACAGTAAGTCCCAAATGTCTTCAGCTGGGATCTGCCCAGACCCATCTAAACAGATGATTCTCTGAACAGTTGATCACAAGAGTCAGAATTCCAGACTGGTCTGGGTTGGAAAGGACCCCCAGGATCATCGAGTTCCAACCCTCCCTGCCACAGCCAGGGCCACCAACCTCCAGATCTACATCTACTCAAGGTTGCCCAGAGCCCCATCCAACCTGGCCTTGAACACCTCCAGGGTTGGGGCATCCTCTACTTCTCTGGGCAGCCTGTTCCAGCACCTCACCACTCTCTCCATTAAGAACTTCCTCCTGATCTCTAACCTGACCCTTCCCTCCTCCAGCTTCAATCCATCCCCTTGTCCTACCACTCTCTGCCCCTGTGAAAACCCAATTTCCTTCCTGTCCATACGCTCTCTTTAAGTACTGGAAGCTGCAGTGAGGTCCCCCCACAGCCTTCTCTTCTCCAGGCTGACCCAGCCTGGAGAACCCTCAGCCTGTCCTCACAGGGGAGGTGCTCCAGCCCCTGAGCATCTTTGTGGCTCTGATATACCATTTCAACCTTTCTTTTCATGCTCCTAACATATTTCCTATGCTTTAGTTCCCAAATGTCTTCTCCTCAAGAACTCTTTGAAAGATAGGACTACTGCTGAGACCCTCCTCTGTTTTGCTGCTCACCAAAGCACTGGCTTCCAGTGCTGCCATGGATTGAAACTGCAAACAGTGAGGTAAATCTCTGTGTACTGGGGTTTTAAAAAGTCCAGTGCCTGCAGCTTTCCTGCTCTACTGATCTTCGCTATGCCTCAGCTAGAATTGGACTGTTATAATGCCTCTGGGGTTCTATGTATTCACTTACCCCGGCTCCCACTCTTTGCAGACCAACTTTGCAACTGCAAGTTAGTCGCTGCGTTTTTCCTTGGGAAAGCACAGTACCTGGCAGGTTTTCAAGCAGTAAGCTCCACGCATAAAAGTTCAGGCTTTCAAGCTCCTGAAACCATAGCAATACTGCTTTAAGTAGTGAAAAACAAAGCCAGCAACCAAGAAAGTGACTTAGTGTCTTTATCTTATCTACCACTTCTTAAACACTGTCCCATTAACAGCTCGTTTCCTTGCTCCTCCAGTCGCATGGCCAATTCCTGTTCTCACTGAATCCATGGCAGCATTCCAGCGGAACAGAAGTTAGTGCCCACAAGGACAGACCTTGTGTCTCTTGTGTATTATGTTATCTCCCTTCCAAAGACAATTAATGCCAGGTTACCTTTCAGCTAGTGGAGAAACCCAGGGGCTCTTGGTATACCTCTAATTCAGCCTAGTTTTAGTGTACTACAGGTCAGACCTGAAAAAAAAAACCCTGGTCTCGAAAAGCCTGAAGGGAATTGTCCCTTTTTTTCTGGAATAGAGACCGGTGCATGGCTGTGACTGGCAAAAGGTACTTCTTGACACTGATCAAAAGTCTGAACATGGCTTAAAGCACTGCAAAGCAAGGTTGTGCACATCAGTAAGCCTCTATGCTTATGTGTGGTGCTGTTCTCCTGTCCCCAGTCAGGAACAACTCCACCGTGAGGAGGCTTTCCTGTCGCTACAGCAGGGGAACCGCGGGTGTCAGCGACACCTAAAAGCTGTTTGCACAGCTACAAAAGAACCAACTCTGCCATTTTAAACAGCTGATCTCTTGTTTGAGGTTATTGGGCCCAACTTCCCATACTCCTCCATAAATGGTGTTGAGAGTTCAGTTCTTCATGCTGCCATCTAAAATGAAAGCAATGACATTCCACCACTGATTGATGCAGTAACTCATAAGGGAGGTTTTCACCTATTTGTACTGATGTATGTTAACCATCGCAGTAAGATCACCTCGTTGTGGAAGACAACGTGTACACTCGTAATTACTTAAACCATTCTTCAGTATTAACTAGTAAAACCTTTCAATCTGTTTCTGCAGCCCTTGGAACCAAAAGGGAGGCTGCTCCTCCTTTGATCTTCCATTTCATTACTTCTCATTCAGTTGTGTCAGTAGTAATATCGAATGAACTGGGGCGAGCGTAGTTATTTAATGCCACGTGTTGTGGGTTTGATGCAGAAAATGTAACTTGTGACTCTGTAGTACTAGAACTTAAACCCACTAGACAAGATACTGTGAGGAGCCTTGAAGAATGAACAGTAGCACAGAAATGCCAATTTACAGTGGAGCTGCCACTGTATAAACAGACTTTAAAAACTACAATCACAGCACCTATCCTCCCCCCTCCCTCGTCACCTGTCATCACTGCATTCCCTTCAAACGAAGCGGCGGGTAGGAGTACGCAGCTATGCATTAATCAGTAAGCTCTCTTAACTAATCCACTTCATTCTGTCTAGTAAGAGGATTCCAGCAGCAAACATGCACACAGTTTTCTAAGAAGAAAACAAGCCAGGAAAGGCAGCTCCAGAGGCTATCAACAAAATAAAAAGTGACAGATTGGTGTCGGGTATGAGCAAGTATGGCAGGAAAGACCACCATGCTTTTCTCTTGATCAAGAGAATGTTCCTACTCTGCATTACAATATTGTAAGTATCAGGAGTAAATAGCATAATAAAAGATTACACCCTTCCACATGAGGCAGAACATGTTCTTTCTGTTCATTGCTTAGCAAAGAGTTTTAATTCTTTAATCAAATTTAAACGAACCCGTAAGTTGTTTTAATTGCCTGGTCATTTAGGAGTTAAGTTCCAATTAAAATTAACATGTTTGTTTATAAGGTTTAATAATGTGAATTTTCTTAAATTATAGCAGAAAATAAATAGGCAGAAAATTTTCCTTAAAGAAAATCAGCATTGTCAGGAATTGACAAATAACTTGGAAACAATTGGAATGGGCTTTCAGAAGTCTAAAATCATCTTTGAATAGGGAGAAACAAACTATTTCCACTTACATCGAGCTGGCCTACACCTCATTTGTTACTGCTGTATTAGATTCTTTAAAAACAGGTCAAAGTAAGAATAAAGATATCTGTAGTTACAACTGGGTGACATTAGTGCACAACAGAAAAGGAAAAAGGTGTCAACTTAGTTTTGATGTCTAATTAGCAAACTGTTCTTGTCTATTTTCCATATCTTACCACTGGAAATCTCTGTCTCCTCAAAATCAGTGATGCTTTTGTTAAATCCAGACATACCTCTCTGATGTTCTGCACACACTATTTCCACAAATCATCTGATTTTTGGACTCATGATACTTTACTGGAGCCTGAGGATTAAACAGAATGGGAAGATTAACACAAGCAATGCAGGACAGTTTGCCAGCTGCAGTAACACCACAACAAACGACTGGCACCATGGAAAAATATCTCCAAGCAAAGAGAGGGCTCCAACCTCCAGCAATGTGAAAGTGTCTCACCCAGACTCATCTGACCCCTCTGACTGGCTCCTCATCCAGCTCCAGGAACCCTCTCTCTCCTGCTCAGGAGGCTGACAAACAGAAGTTACCCTGCCATGCCACAGGCTCACGATTACGCCTTGACCTGCTCGGACTGCAGGACTGCATCCTGCCTCCGTCTGAAGGATCTTTCAGACCGAGAACAGAAGTTACTTTGAAAAGTCTTTGGAGATCTCTCTTGGAAAAAGTTCTAAGACACAAACTGGTATCTGTTCACTTATAATAGTCTTTTCAGGAGAGCAACAATGACATGCTGTCTTCTAGACAACCTCCTTCCAACGTGCTTTGAAGAACAGCATCTCATGTAAGCTACGTACAAACCCCAATCTATTCTCTTCCTTGCAGTCGGTACCAGCCTCTGTTTTGTGTGCAGCACATCCCCCAGGAGATGCAGGATTACTTGCTGTTTGCTGCTTCTCACCTGCACCAGAGGCCTACAAGTATTTACCCACAAGTAAGGCAGGTGCCCCTTGATGCAAACAAAGCATTTCCCTGTGTAAACAAGTTACTTCAAGCTAGCTCTATACCTCAACAAATAGGGGATCGGAACGGCACTGCAGGACTAAACCTTGGCTATGCAACTACAACTAACAAGCATGATGCCTTCAAGTTTGAGTTCAAGAGGATGTAAAAAGAGCCCAAAATGTCTACAGAAGCATTTCTCTGTGATCATGCATCAGGATGCCAACAGCACTCAGTAAGTCAGGTGTTAATTCCTCAGCTTGACAACAAATGGGCTTTGCCCTCTGTAACCCCTACATTCACTGGGACATACGTTTTTCTTAAACATTATCATCACCATTAATGCCACCTTGGGACTCCACCTTTAGGTAGAAAGAGGAAGCATAAGAGAAGAGGTCCTCTGGTCCCTTGGAACTCCATTCACTACAGAAAACTCTACACAGGTACAAGTCCAGAAGCACAACTCACTAGATCACTTCCCAAAAGTCTGAAGGCAGGGAATGTGCTATTTATTGCCTTCACTCATCCTCTGATAAACCCCGGCCAGGGTTTCTGGGAAACACCCACATACCTGTAGTACTCATCTGCTCAGCAATATCCAACTTCTTAAAAAATAGAAAGTGTAGAAAGCACGTTAGAAAACTGAAATACATTGTGGTACAACACAATCTACATATATTTCAACTTTACATATCAAAAAGTTGGAGCTAAACCCACCAGAGGACTTACACATAATTCTTTGGTCTCGTCGTATCACTGATGTGATGGAAGTGGATTTTAAAAATAAAGATCAGCATTGCAGACTCTCACAAAGGTTAGATGTATTCCTGAATCAACCTTATCATCAGATGAGCTCAAGAAAAGCACAACTGAGCATTCACACACAGATATACAAGAGACCCCTCGTGACATACTCAAGAAACCTGCTCTGCCTGCAGCTTACAGGAAAGATATTTGTGTAACACCATGTTAGAAATGTCTTTGACCAAAATGGTCTCCTTGGTCAGGAGAAGCATTCTAAAATCCTCAGTGCTCACAGCAAGACTTCAAATAGCTTTGTTTTCAGTATGTGGAAAAGCTACATGAAGATTTCTTCATCTTCCAACTTGCTCAAAACCTGCAGATTTTTTCCCCAAAGAAGTGAGCATCTGAAGTGGCTGTTTCTGCCCCCTTGGACCTCACAATTGTAGAGGAATCTGGGTAAAATTACTGAGTCCCTGTGAGCACCCAGTTCCACCCACGCCAACACAACCAAACAGCAACTTCACCTCTGGCTCCTTTTTCTGTCCATCCAGTGTCCTGTTAGTTTTCCATCTTCCTCTACCATTGTTGCTCAAAACACGAGCAGAGCCAATTGGCTGGAAATGCCTTTGCCTGAGAGGGTATCTCCTGCCAGGTAGCTTCAAGGGAAATGGAAGCTACTTACATTAGGCAGGATACACTTTTCAGAGAGGATGTGACAGCCATTGAGCCACCACCACACTTGAACTTTGCCATTTACCATTTGAGTCAAACAAGAGTTATTGACAATGACGCCAACAAAGGATGCTTGTGTATAACCACCCAAGTCAAGTGCAGTTTGAACAGCAACAACTTATAAATAACTCTGCAAACTCCAGAAAGGACATTTTACTGTTCAGTGCACAAAGGGACAGGGAAAATGGGAGTCAGAATAAATACCTTTTGTGCACACTGCACTTCACGGATGAAAAACTACGATGAGTAAATTATAAAATGTCCTTTCCTGCAATTGAAAAGCCCCTTAACATAAAGATAAAGATGTTGCCTCAGTTGACACCATCACCCTTCAGATGAAACAGGTAACAAGCATCTCAGGGCCTTTCATGTACTTGATGTACATAGATACAGCCATAGACATGGGCTGGGAGAAGAGCTCCTGGAGAGTCACCCTGCTGAGAAGGACCTGGGGGTCCTGGTGGGCAAGAAACTGACCATGAGCCAGCAGGATGCTCTGGCAGCTGGGAAGGCCAATGGTCTCCATCAGCAGATGGGTGGCCAGCAGGGACAGGGAGGGGATTGTCCCTCTCTGCTCTGCCCTCAGGAGGCCCCATCTGCAGTCCTGCATCCAGAGCTGGGGCCCCCAATTCAAGAGAGGTGAGGAGGTGTTGGAGAGGGTTCAGAGGAGGCCACAAAGATGCCCAGGGGGCTGTAGCAACTCCCCTGTGAGGACAGGCTGAGGGAGCTGGGCTGGGTCAGCCTGGAGAAGAGAAGGCTGCTGTGGGACCTCACTGCAGCCCCCCAGGACTTAAAGGGGGTGTATGGACAGGAGGGAATCAGGTTNCAGACCTGGAGGTTGGTGGCCCTGGCTGTGGCAGGAGGGCTGGAACTCGATGATCCTTGTTGTCCCTTCCAGCCCAGACCAGTCTGTGATTCTGTGAATAAGGTCCCAACATCCATATGGAAAATAACAGATCTTCAATTTTAGTGTGTAGATAAAAAAGCAAAAAGATTTACCATTCATTATAGCCAGTATGGATATAAGCTCTAGGCAGACAAGGAAAGAGGGTGAGAGGCCACACATTTCATCATGTTCCAAGACTTATCTTCATTACACAGAATGTTAAATCAGAGTTTTAGATAATCTTAGTTTGAGACAACATACATTTATTTTAATTTAACACTCTATCTTAACTAATTATCACCAATAACAGGATGTATAATACAGAGCTGTTACAATAAATCTCTCTGGGTTCCAGCTCTCTAGTTAAATATATTTGGTGAGATGATAAACAGCAGAATTAAGTTTATTATTTTGCATCTAAAATATGAATCACAGTGTAAAGATTCAGTTCCATATGGTTATATTTAACAAGTTTCATTATGCACAAATAATTGCTGACACTTTTAACCATTTATCTAGATTTCAAGAGGCAATTAATTAGATATTGGCAATTGAGATATCAGACATTGATATTCATGGTGTTAAGTGTCTATTATAGCAACTAAGAACTCTTATTTCATGTGAGTAGGGACCATTTATATTTATCTCTAGTATAGAAAGCATCCAGATGCTCCTGTGACATTTTATGGAGGCACAGAAAATACCATGCAGCAGAAACATCATCGTTTTGTGCTTAGTGGTGTTTTCTTCTGTCAGTATCTTGTGCTAAATCCAGAGAAGTCCAGCTTGGAAATCTCCTTCTCATTGGAAAAATTTGTTCGATCTATGCGAGAACTTGGGCTTCCAACCTTAGTCAGCCAGGATTTCCTGCAAGAAAAATGAGAGGATTAGCACAAGAATGTTTTGTTCTTTGGTCTTCCCTTCCTTTCTCCTTTAAAAACCCACCCTATTGAAAAGGTGTCAATATTTCAAACAATATTACAAAATATTGCACAAAACCACATCTGAGTAAAGGCTAAAGCAGATTTACTTAATGATCCCTTTGAAGTGCTTATTAACAGCACTACAATATGTATATATTCCCTCTGCAGATTCAATTCTATACATTTAAGCAAGGACCTAAGTCATTCCAGTTGAAAATATTATGAAGAAAGAATTCTAACAGCCAGTTTACCCTTTGAGAAGTGGAAACCAAAATGAAAATTATTAAGTTCAAAACCAGCAAAAAAGACAGACAAAAACATCAAAGTGATGTCACAAAGCAACACTGAGTTGTAATAATAAGCAGATACATGCTTAGAGAGGTTTGGTTATGAAAGTACTTTCTCACTATTTTCTGTTGTACTGAAGTTTCAGGAACAGGAAAGTATTTTAGTGTACTCTATTTAAGGAGAAATATTTCCACATAAATACTTTTTATACCTTTAATGATACATAAACTTGTATATGGAGCCTTCATTAGTGTTAAAATATATGTATTCATTAAAAATCCAATTTGAAAGGCATAGAAGTTGTCTTATCAACAGTTATATTAACCCATTGAAGAAATCACACCAAGCATTATCAAATGCAATGTTCTTGCAGTGAGACTCAGTTTTGCTGTCTTTGTAAGAATGAAGGTTGCCTGTCTTGAGCCAATAAATAAAATGCCTGAGATCTAGAAACATCCCTTCTTGGAGACTCAAAGTGACAATGTTTTTAGACTTCTGACACACCATAACACCACAAAGCACCAAGCATTTACCCTGTTAAAAGAGACAAGTCATTTTCTCCAAGCTGTGCTAGTCCTTAAGGGGTCTGGTCTCAGAATAGGACAGACTATTCCAAACCTGTACTCAGGACTCACACAACTGGCCTTGCTCTTGAAACTCCACACACAGTCTCTTGATTATGAGGAGATACACATCTGTACTACTTGAAAACACATGAGAAAATATAGAAAATGCATACCTGGTTTTCACCATGTCAATACCCACTTCCTTAAAGTAGTATGGATGTCCTACCAATCATGTGTCTCGAAATACAACCCCAGGAATACACGTGACAGGTTACAGACTTGCAGTACCACAGAGCTGTGTGAGCTCCTTCCTACCTGACCACTACATATTTTTTTTTTATTATTCTCATTTTAGAGGTGAGCTTGTCCAAGACAAAACCAGAAGAAATATTTTCCTTGCCCAGGCTTTACAACTGTACACAGACCAAAAGTCATCCATGGCTGCTTCCAATTCCTAATTCCCACTGCATGAAGAAAAAACAACTCTGCAAACTTCACACAGAGAAAACTTCATTGTCAGCTCCATACACTCACATGAATAAGGATAAAGCACACATTCTGAAAGTCCAGTTAAAACAATCCAGCTCCAAACTCTCCAAAGGATGCCTGTATTCTGTTCCCTACTTCAGGCAGGAGTGAGGGAAGCAGATACAGAGCTGCTCCTTACCTGGGATTTGCACTACTACAGGGGCTCAGCTCTGTGCTTTGCAAGAGAACTTCCTTCTAAAGTGACAGCTCAGCCACCAAGCACTATGCAGCAGTTTGGGTTTTTCTGAATGAGCTAAGAAAGCAGGAATTTAGTATTTGCCAAAAGCAGTACAGTTATAGCTGTTTCCTTCCTTGCCTACAGAGCAGAAAACATCATCTGCAGCTCCCTCGGTATGGGCAGTATTTTTAAGTGGCTTTAACCTTTGTTAGTCTCCAAACCAATAGGCCTGAGTTAGAGGGTTCTGCATCACCTTCTTGCTCTACTCTGTCACCTCAACCTTCTTGCATATGCCATGAACTTCAGATCACCCAACATGTGCAGGAGATCAGCTACAATTACTAGCATCTGGAGCTTTAGTTTGGTATGCATAACAACTTTTTTTTTAAATTTGCTACTACCCACTTCTCAGAAAGACAGCCCCCAGCCTGCTTGTCATGCCTGAATCAAACAAGGACATCCCTTTAGTCTGTGGCAGGGCAGTCAGTGCACAGCTTACTCCTCAGTTTTAGCAGAGCTACTGCTAAAGCTGGGCTGCTTCAATGGGACTGGAACAAGAGCTGATCTCCAAATAGCCATTTACTTCCATGTTATTTCTAGTCCTGCATGTCCAAGCAGCAGCTTCTGGCCATGCCTCTAACTGCTTGCTCCGGAGGCTGGCCAGCACCCAGGGCTCTCTCCCAGCAACCCCTGCCCAACTTAACAACACCCAAACCATTGGTTTGGGCAGGCAGCACCCAATAATTGCTTCCTACCAGTAGGGCTACCCATCTCCTTCCAGAATTTTCTCAACAGCCCAGCAGCCAGTGACCCACCCTCCCATTCACCCCAGTCATCCCCTGCAGCCTACCCACGTGTCTGCTCACAGCAACACTCCAAAACAAGCCTCTGTTGTTTCGCCAAGCACATCTCACACCCCAGACATCACCACTGAAGCTGCTCAGAGCACATGTTCTCACCAGCCTGAGTTTTGCTTCCTGAGCCTGCTGAGGACAGCCTGCCTGGAACTGCTTCTCAAACACAGCACGCTTCATCCTCATCTTCACGGTGGCCAGCTCCTAGAGCTTAAAACCAACTGCATGCATCACTTCCCTGTATCATTTCATTAGCAAAACCAAACCCCGCTAGGCAACTCTGGCTCGTTACCTAAGCAACCACCCAACTTATTATTGGAAAACATCATCTGAAGAGCTGGGTTTGTACCCTCATGTTTTAGGCTCTCAGAAGCAGCCTGACCATGGACAGAAGGCCGGGCAGCAGCCTTCCTCCCCAGCTGAGGCACGTATGCCAACCTGTTAGCCTGTCAGGAGGAAGTCCAACCAGGCCAGATCTGGAGAGCTCATGTGAAGTGTTACTTGATGAGCCTTGCCTCTAACACAAGGTGATACTAGCACAGCCCTAAGCACCACCACACTTGGAATGCTACAGGCAGAAGAGTAACTTTGCTATTTCCCCAAGTAAGATTTATAGGATAAGATCCAATTTAAAAACAGAGATTATGTCCAAACAAGTGGCTTGGTTGACACTACTCTGAGGTCTTTCCCACTGCACCAGGAAGAAGTAACTCCAATGCAGAAACAGGCCTTTAAAACAAGCCCCTAACTGAGCAATGCCCCTGTATCGAACCAGCGACACGCATGAGATGCTTCTGCAGGAGGTCCCACCTTGTATGCATTGACCAGGCTATTTTATCTGAGACAGCCTAATGCTGCTGGAAACAGACCCAAGAAGTGACCCATGGCGTTAATACTCGGTGAGCAAGGCACAATTCCAGAGTATGCTGCTTTACCTTAACCCCAGTGTCACTCACAGTGGAACAAGAGGAAAGGGTGCTTGCATTTAGAGGGAGAGAGAAATAAAGGCAATGGCTTGTTTACACTTTATCCTGCTTCGTTTGGGATAAAGTATTGGAGAGAATGTTGCTTTCTGAAGATTGTATTTACATCTGTGACTGTGTGTAGACTAGAATTACAAATATTTATAAAATACATCCAAAATGTTGTTATATTCTGAAACAGCACTGTCAAGTTGTCATAAATCCTGATATTTAAACATTTATGGAAGAAATATGGATTTTTTTTACTGCTGTCTGGCTTCTAAGCTTTTAGGGAGATCTTTTGATATGCTTTTCAATCTTTTCTCTGCAATCATAGGCAATAAACCCTTTCTAAGGGTATAAATAAACCATAATTTATTTATGAACCTGGAATTCACATCTAGGTAAAACCTCTAGTAGCCCATATAGTAAAGACATCTCACACCTTTCTGTAGAGCCACTCTGTTGTCCCTAAACTCTGATCCTGATGCAGAAGCCTGAGTATAAAACAGAAATCTGGAAATAAGATTTATAAGGGTTCAAGTGTTGTGGAAAAAAAATTGCAGAAAGGATAAAAAAACTTGGTAACAAAAGTGTTTGCAAATGCTGTTTTGACATAATTTGAATCAATGCAGCTTGAACAGAGTCACATTTAGCACTTTAATTGTAGCAAAAGCAATTGAGGCCTTGAGTAAGGTGAAGAAAACAGACTCTGCATAAAGCATAAAGGATTCTGGGGAGAATTACTGACATTTTGATGCAGGATTAGGTCAAGGGGACACAAGCAATCTGTACAGCCAAGTTTTTCCTACCTTCCTTCCTCTTCTGTTCCTGGTTGGGTTTTTTTAGGTCTCAAAACCAGGATCCAGCTTGAGGTAGAAGCCTGAAGCCACCTGACCTGAAATGCAGCAACCTCTAGAGCTGTGCTCAAGAGGCTTCTGTGCTACCACAGATATCACTGCACATCCCAAGTATCAGGTTGTCTTCTGACTGTTGTGCCTGCTGCCTGACACACCAACCAAAACCACTCCTGGAAGCAGCCCACACTAGGTCAGGATCAAATCCCTGCACTTCATTCCGTGCCCATGCTCTTTGCATACCCATACCTGCAAGAGGAAGGGGGAAGAAGCAGAGGGAGAACAAAGCAAAGCACAAGCAAGGGGAATTTAACACACTTATTAGAACAGCCCCACCAGAGCCCACCTAATGGAAGCAGGGACACACTGCAAAGAGAAAGCCAGCAGTGCTTGAAGGATTCAGGCCAAGAAGAGAGTGGGCTAAAAATGAAGCAACCTGCTCTGGTGTAGGCGAAGTGCCCCAGAATAGCACTGGAGCCCGTGGGTGTGGGGAAGACTGCACTGCTCCTGCCTGTGCACTAGCTGCTTGGGGCATCCCAAGGGGAACTCTTGGCTCATTGGTTATTTAAGAGAAGTTCTGGAACTGCTCTAGAAAGGGGAGAGAGGTATTTAAACAAAACTAGTGGTTGACTTTGTGTTTTTAAACACAGCTGTCAAGCGAATGGTGGTAATTTGTTTGCATTCGTTCCTTTCTGTCAAGCCCCGCTCCACTGAGCCAGCATTTCTCCAGGGAATATGGGATAAGCTTCTCTTCCAGGCACCATTCACAAGGAACAGCAAGGGCCAGGCAGCAGAATCTGATAGATTAAAGACACAAATTAAGTGTGATAGTACTGAATAAGCTTCACATGTGTGTTTCGGTGTTACAATTTCTATTTAATAAATCTGAGAAAAATGCCCTGTATGTTCATCCCATTGTATATGTTACTGGCAAGACTTCAATGTAAATATCATCATTCCTACTTTGCATTAGCACAGAATTCGACTCCTGCATACCTCAAATTTGCTTTTTTAATCTTATCTGATCTATGTTAAGTGTCATTAGACTTGGATTTAGTCATCCTGGGATAATGAGGAGGTAAAGCTCTTTTGTTATTCTTGCATATAACACAAAGATCCCTTCTGTAGCTCCATAAATTCTTAAAATCTACTTGAAGTTACTTCAACATGGGAGCATAAGAAACACTTCTATTAAAAAGTTATCAGAATACCTCTTGGTTTAAGCCATGGTAGGCAAATCACAACATTTGCCTTTTTAGAACTTATCAGAGAAAAGTAGGCAACACTGCAGAAATTTGTTCCAACAAAGGATAAAATAAATGAAAACTAATCTCAAATTCAGACATTTTAGTAACTTAAACCAGCTTTTATGTCAACATTGACCCACAAAGAGTACATGACAAAAGAGAATTTCCTGTTAAGCCTGTATCCTGTCTTCCCAGAGCAATAAACATAGCAGAAAGCCAGAAGCAGCAAAAGGCCTATTGTGTTTTCCCCTTGTAATAGGTCTGCCTCTGCAGGGTACTATTTGGCTCACAAGGCAGACCAGGAATTTTGGCTAACCCCACTCTGCTGCATAGAATGCAACCAAAAGTTATTTCTTATTTCTCATTCCACATATTTTAAATCTACAGCCACAGGAAGCTTAAACAAGTAGGAACTACTGCTGTTAGTGTACCAGTTCAGGCTTATGGAAAATAAAAGTTAGTTCTAATGCTCAGAAAGTGACTAGCACCCATCACCCACGTAACCTGTATTTAAAACAAATGGCTGTAGTGTAGACTTGAACAAAAAGTAAAATATTATTGCCTCTGACCATCAGTTTTATACCTAAAAGTGTTAACTAAATCCTCACCTTGGTCATTTCCAAGGAACCCATTTAGACAACCACAAGGATTCACCCCACTTCGACCAATTAACAGTTTCACATAAAATCCATGCCATCATACAGGCCTGGTAACATTCAAACAGCCACCACAGCAGCCCAGTTACAGCCATCCACTCGGGAGAATTCTTGTCAAAGCAGCACACATCCAGTCTAGGAAAGCATTCAAGTAGGATGGAAAACAGCAGATGACAAACACAATCAAGAATCTGAAAGACAAACCTTTTCTGTTCTCTGGTAATGAGGTTCACAGACACAAAAGCCACTTGAGGACCAACCCCCACATTACCATGCTTCCCGTATCATCTGTGTAATTCTCAGAAGACAGATTCACACAGAAAAATACAGATTAATTTATTATGCAAGAACTAAAAATAATGCCAGACCAAAACAGTGAATTCCATCAAGCACCACTGGGATTCCTGCTGTTTTCTTCAAAAGCCTCCCCCTTACTTTACAAGTACTTTGGACAGCTAAGAGACCAAAAACCAAGACAGTGGGTCATCCATCTCTTCCTTATGCTGGAGCACGTGTTGTACAGTTGCTTTTGTATGTACTAAACATTCTGCCTGCCCATTTTTACAGGGCAAAAAACGCCCACCCCAGATTGCTATAAAAATATCAGCCAAGGCAACTGTAAGCTGAAATACTTCAGCTATGTTGGCATTTAACACATGTTTTCTCAGTATTAGGTCAACTGATTGATGTATGGTGTGACTTACAAATTACCCTTCACAAAGAACTACAACATATATGACATTCTAGCCCCTACAGAAGTCAGTGCTGTAGACAGATGATGTCACAGGAATTTAACTTTCATCTATAGCTTGCAAAAGTGTTTTAAAACTTTCTGAAGCATTCAGCTAGCTCAGCTCAATTTTTTTCAACTGTCTTTACATGACACAACTTAATTACGCAATTTAAAATTGCACATCTTCAAAGGAAGCAGCTACACCCATCTACTCATTCTGCAGTTTCAAAGAGCTTTTTAAAAGCAACTGTGATATCATATAGTAGGCATGTCAGTAGTCAAATTAAAAGACCAGAAAAATGTTTTAATAATAGAAATATAGAAAGTGGTTTAATATTTGAAAGCACCACTGTTCAGAAAGAGACCAGGTAGATTATAGCAGGTGGTCTGTTTAAATCTTGCACAAGCACAGTGAGAAAATGTGTGCCTTGTCAAGACTTACTTTCATAATGCTGCAAGGATTTTTGCATTATAAATATATCTAAAATAAGGAGGCAGCAAAAGCTTAACATAAGGATATGGGACAGCTCTTACACTCTTTATCCGACAGGAGCATTTCCAGCACCCCAGCAGATGCTCTTGAGATGAACCCAGCAGGGTATGTTTACATTGTATACAAGATGTATACATAATATTCCCTGGAAATAAAATCCTCTCACAATTGATTAGATTGGTACCCAAATCCAGGCTTTGCCAACATGCATTATTTACTGCTGCCTAAATAACAGCCCTCATTCTTAAGAGCAGTCACATACTTGCCACATACTCTCCTGAGGGAGCCCCCCAACACAGCCACCCCAGGGCAGCAGAGGCACATGAGACATGCCAAGCCTCTGGCACGCTGCCCCTTAGGGAAGGGCAGACATACCTTATGGGAACCACCACATCTGTCCCCGTTGTCACATTCTAAAGGATCAGGTTTCATTTATGGTAAAATAATTTTCATTCTTTAGCATATTACTTCTTTATGAAGTTTCCTATGACTTTGCATACACTAAAAATTCTATTTTAAAAGACTTTATATAAAGATTTTTCCTGGTAGCTTCCCAAGCTCCATAAATTTGTTTCACTTGTGGTTTTAAGTCCATAAGATGATAAAGACTAGCTTCACAGGTAGGTATTAAATAGAGCTACAGAAACCTTTCAAGTCACAATCCCAAACTACCCTGATAGAAGGTATCTTGGAGATATCAGCTAAGATCTTAAGAGATAACAAAAATAAACTCTTAACTGTAAGCTACCTGATTTCCTACACATTGACATGACTCAGATCTGCTCTGCAGCATCTCTAATTGTTAGGCTTTATACTTCCTATTGATATCACAAAAGTCTTGATAGACAGAGACCGATTCATATGAGCTGCCAGAGCGCTCCAAGCACACTGATGGCAAAGACCCTTCCTGGGGTCTACGAACTGTCACTACAGATATACTCACTCAGCAGAAATAAGCACATTTAACATCAGAGCTCCAAGCTATTTAAGGAAGCTATCAGAGCATGAACATGTATTGTGGTTCAATGTTGCCTTGTGTAAAAAAATTGTTGCTTTAAGCAGGGCTTTTAATATTAATTGACCTAAGGCCTGATCCATGTTCTTGCTATTCAGTGGTTCCTGTGCTGAACTACATCATACAAAACCTGATCTGTGATATATTTATCTAAAAAATGTTTTCCTGTTTATCTGCAACACTGACAAAGATAAACATTTTTTTTCCTAAGTAAAAATAATTTTTCTCCTACAAAAATAAACCCAAACAGAACCCTGAACTATCACCTTCCAGGCAGGTATGGTACATGCTACTTAAAGTTACCACCCACAGAAAGCAAACCAGCAGATGTACTGAGTTATTGTGAGGATAGTGGTCTTGATCTTTCCTCTAAACTTCCCATTAGTCTTGGACTCATTAGAACCTGGCCTTTTGCAGCATGTTTTTGGTATTGAGAGCTTCAGACTTCAAAAGTGAAAATAAAAGCCCCATTCTACTGAAGACAGAACCTTATTCATAACAGTAGCAAGATACTCTTCTAACAGGATAACAAGATAGACCTGAGCTCTCTTTTGACAAAATTTAAACAAAAATCTACAGCTACTTACCAGAAATAAGAGCCCAAACCAAGGAAACCACCTCTGGAAGAACACTGCTCCATACTGTTCTTATGTATTCCTTCCAAACAGCCTTGTTAACTAGTAATGAGCATCTTGTCTTGCACAGGCAGTTTTAACTCTGTGCTTGATGCTCCAAGCAGTGTAAGCTGCCAGAGCAGAAAGGTGCATCAGAAAGCCAGTTGGAAAGAAGATGGTTGGGGTCAACATATTAACAGGCTCAGGAAACACTTTTCTAACTCATTAAATGTGCAGTGAGCTGGGCTATGCTCTCCACTGCAAATAATTTCCATTTCAGAACACATATTGATTCCTTTTTTCAGATAACCCTTTGACATGGGTACTGATTAGCTAAATCTCAGTTTATCTGTAACGTTTTCTAGCCCCAAAATAACTTGTTTGGTTTCCATTCAATTATTTAAAACACATTTGCAGAGCTATGGGAAAAGAGCTAAGAATGTATGCTTTAATAATGAAACACTAAGACTTCAAATAAGCAGTAAGAGTTAAGTAAAACCAGCTCTCTGTATCTTTAGGTATATGATGAAGTATATCCACTACTAGATTTTCAAGAGGCAGTGCCACAATGCTACTCACAGAAAGGTTTTTTATAACAGCAGAGTAAGAGTAATGTATTATAATTTCTTAATATACATATTCTTAATATACAACAGGTTTTGGTATTTTTAAATGCTTGGTGAGAACATAATTACTGGCCAAGTATAAATATGTTCCTAAACTCATAAATCTTCCTTTTTTTCATCTTTCCCTCGGGCTTCATGGGCTGTCAAAAAGAATCAAACATCTCATTGGTTTTCTGTAATTTATGCCTGTTTCTTACATTCCCTTCCCCCCCTTTTGAAATTTTGTTCTGCCTGGACAGTTGAAGCAGACAGATCTGTGTGATTACTTTCACACTGTACACAGCTGCAGGGGTTACACAGGTTTTGTAAGTTGAATCGAGAACTACAAGAAAAACCCAGAAACCCAGTCATGTCACTAGCAGCTAGTTTCACTGAAATTTGTTACATGCTCGTTTCATTAATACCATGCTTGACAAAGCCTAGGCTTTGTAGCTAATTGTCAGTGCCTCATTAAGGCACAAAAGGATGCACTCGAGTACCACCAGGCTAGTCATGACTCTTCCAGTTCTCTTTCCCCTCACAGAAAGGGCTTTCCAACAGAACTCAGGGAACCAGGATAATTCCCTGGTGCAGTTACAAGTGCTCAGCTGCATCCCATTCTCCCTGACTCAGAGGGTTTCCTGTGCTGGTGATCACCTACACCCAGGCTCTGTCCCTCTCCTTGTTAACTGTAACATTCCTGACTCAACTGTACCGATCAGCACATTTGGAACGGATTCAGGGCTGCAGTCCAAACTTACTGCTCTCTTTCAACAAACAAACAACCAAGTATTGGAAATTGCTCATTTCCAAGACCTAATTTCAAGATAAATCAGTGCTTCCAGTGACCAAGCCTTCCAAAGGTAGAGCGCTGAAACACTAGCACTAAAGGCTGGCAGGTTTCCTAGAATAAAACCTCCCAAAAGGCATGCACTCATGCTCTTTGAATTTCCTCATGAAGGTCTGTTTGCCATGTATAAATACATGGAGAGTAAGAGATGCTTCCCTTTTGTGCAACACCAAAACCTTAGAAACAAAACAAAACAGATAGTTTAGGAGGAAGAGTTATGCAAGCTTACAAACATTAGCAGCGTGCGATTAGGAGAGCTGCTCTGTTGAAGAAGTTTCATAGAAGTCATGTCAGAACAGTTCATGTCATCATGCACTTGATAAAAACCATAGTATGCCTCAGCTTCCTCATTGTCCAGAAAAAAGTCTAAACAATGGCAATTAAACACAACTTTACAACAAACTTTACAACAGCTGTAATGAAGTTCAGGCTGTAGTGCACATCAGTTGAAGAAAAAAAGAAAAAAAAAAAGGGTGGCAAGAACACAGATTGGGCTCCAGAGACACTACAAGCCTTCAGGAATTCAAATGCCAACCCTGAGACAAGTGAGGCCTGATGTTTAATACTTGCAATTATATGACAAATTTCATCACCGAACAGATGGAACTGAGAAGGAAGGAGCTCAGCACACATCTTTGGCAAGTCACACTCCAGGGTGCCAAACTGGGTACCAATAAAAGAACAGATAACATGAAAAGCCCAGTCTGAAATACTTGACTGACAGTGGTGGAAGTTTATGGCAGAAGAAAAGTCCCCACCTTTCAGAGAGGTGTTTAACTGTTAAAACACTACTTTATTCAGCACACTACAAAGAGTGCAAAGTTCATACATGGTATAAATATAACACAAACAATCTAGTACGGTTGACTCAGTTTATCACAACAGAGAGAACTTTGCAACAGAACTTTCCCTGAAATTAAAACTGTTGGTCTAACTCCCCTGTGCCTGTATCAAACCCTCAGTGCATGGGGTTTAGCATCCATAAAGAAACAACACTTTACTGCAAGTTAAAAGTTCCCATGTTTAACTTCAATGTCCTGTTCTTTCATTACCTGCCTCAAACAGCATTTTCAGTACAGAGCTGTAAGAGTTAACATGAAGGTGCCTGCAAGTAAAGAGTAACTCCAGTCTTACTAGAGAACAAATTTTTTAGAGAGCAACTCTTTCTTATGTAAAAGCCACAAAAAGGATTTTTATTTAATTAAAACAGTACATCCGTTCTGGCTTTAAACTTAATACAGGATGTTAGTCTTGCCTACACATTTTTTGGTTTATTTAAACAATGGAAACACAAGTTCATAATTCAAGTATTGACAGTGCTTTTACTACTATGATACAAATTACTGCTCTTTCATTCTCCTGTGAACAAAAACGCATAAAGGAGTCAAGGTTGGTTTTATTTATCCTTAGTGATACAATATGAAGAGAAGTATTACCATGTTTTCTTCATTTTTATTGCCCCCAAATAGATAAAACTCCATGTCAGCTTTAAAATAATTATTCCCATCCAATGTTTAATTGTTGGACATTTGACATATAACTGGTATGACCAGCAAATGGCAGCTTAGAAACAGTCAAAAGCCCTGAAGCAACAGGGCAGCTGGCAGAAGACAAGCTTTCTTACGTAGGCATGTACAAAGCCCTTACAAGATTAAACAAAAATACAGTGGAAAAAAAAAAAAAAAGAAAGATGGGGAACTCCCAAGAAAACAAGTTACTAGAACAGAGAGCTATGCATAAACAATTCAGGCCTCAATCTCCATGTATAGTTTTAATAGTTACATTTACTAGGAGCACATGGGATGATATGGCTGCAGCTCTAACAAACCACATGCAGTTCAGTAGTGCTACATTAAAACTGAGGATTTGTGTGTAAAATGGGATAAAGAATAAGAAATCTGTTCTATGATGGCACTATGCAACATTCAAATGGCACTCCTTTTGATATGTTTTTAAAGTAAATTCAGTTTTAAAGAAAAATTCCACTTCCCAAGCAATTATTTATTATTTACTGTTCTTCAGGGCACCTCAGCGAATTCTGGACCACGTTTACTAAGGAATGCAAAACACTTCCCTTAGAGCAAAATTCTTTCAGATAATGAAATTGTTGCATGATAGATGCTGGCTAGAGGATACAAATCATTCCAGATGATTGGAATTTTTTTAAGCAAATTATTTTCCATTACTTTATGTGCATTTGCCATTTTTAATAGCTAAGACAGATTTATGTTAAAATAATATACATTCACTAACTATTTATCAGCAACATCCAGGGAATATCGGCCATGTTCAGCCCATGGGTTAGAATGAGGTCAGCACAGCAGAGGTTAAATTTTTCAACAGGGTTAGCATCAGCCAGCTACAAAGTAATAGTCATGGCCCTGCTCAGTCCAGTGCCTGAGAATGGTGGCTCAGGGTGTGAAGTTCTCTTCAACTGGCATTAAGCTCTATGAAAACACAGTAATACAGAGTATCACTGTGTTCTACCATACACCTTCCAGGAGTCTCTAGTGAAAAAATAGGATTTACATGTACCACCAAAAACCCCAAAACAAACAAATTCTATTTTGTAGAAGGCTTGAGAGTATTTTAACCTGCCAAGTGAAATTGGGCAGCAAAACCTACTTTAATACTTTACAAATGAAACCTTAAAGTACTTCCTTTTCAAGAAACTATTTCTGCACAACAGCTCCAGTCAGAGTTTCAGCTGTACCTGCAAGTATGAAGTATTGCTAAAACCACCTTTTTCAGCTTAAAATATCCATGATGCTGACCCAGACAGCCTGGCTTTGCATCTTGTTTCAGTTACATCCCAGTGCAGCTGGCTCAGGGCACCTGCAGTGCTGTCAGACCAGCACCTCTGGAGTGCTTTACACATTCAGCCTTGCAATCCCAAGTTGTAAACCTGTCCAGGCAGCACCAGCTGAACAGGTAACACTGTTACTGGTACCAGAGATCACCCCATCAAGATGCTACATAATGATACTGAAGGATGCAGGAAGAGATCTGTGTTACCTATTGCTACATAAATCATTATGTTTCCCCATATTTTCCACTGACTCTACTGATGTCAGACACCAGCTGGTTCTTTGCCATACAGATCCCATCTGTATTTCTGGTTAATGATGTATTTAGTGAAATTCCAAACGCTCCTGCCACTCAAGTGAGACTACATTCCACTCTGTGAATGAAGAGTCACTGAATTGTAAGTTCAGAGCCATACATCCTCCCAAACCTTACAGCACTTCAGCTGTGAGCTAGAAGGATTTTCTGACCTTGCAAGAAAAAAACATTAATTAACTTGTTAAAGTTAATTGAGCTCTTTAAGGTCTGTCTCACTCTTCATCTGCAATTAACTTCATTATGAAGTACAAATTCTTCAAGTCTCTGCGTATTTAAAGTCCTTAATTAACATTTATCTGGACAACATGAAAAAAATCACAACTCACTACTGAGGTTTATTATACAAGCATGTGATACAGCATGGCCTGTCTCTGGCAGCAGGCCCTATCTTTCCTTCACTTATTCTTTCCCCATACTGCCTGTAAGGCTTCTCTGTGACAGCCTAAAGAGAACACACCATCCAGACACAACTCACCACAGCACCAGACCCAGTGCACACACAAAGCTGGGGGCAGCCACACATTTTGGTCCCTCATACCAGAGATGCAAACTCTATGAAAACCCCTTTAACTAGCCAGGATGCTCCACCTGGCTTTGTGTTTTACTGCCAAGAACTTCTTTTACCTCTTAAACTGATGTCTAAACAATATATATTGGATCTCCACGTCACTAGAAACTATGTCCAGCGTTGGTTCTTCAGTGATAAGGTACCAATATGCATTCAAAAAATGAAAATCATAGAGCATCTTATTTTGTCCCAAACAAAGCACTGAAAGCTTTGAAATATTCATTAATGCAATTCAGTTAGGATGCAATTATAACACACTTTAGACAAAACTATGAGCTTTCATTCATTTATTCAGGCATAAAAAAATATTAACTCTGATCCAAACAGGTAGGGACATGCAAAAATATTTTAGAAGAATCTATTTGCCAATGCAGTAAGAAATTGCTAACAAGCCCAAATTATAACAAGACTCCTGCATGATATTAGGAGCAGAATTGTTGTTTGAATGCTTTAAACTGATAGAATTAGAGCATAATGCAAGACATCTTCAGGGTGAAAACTGTCTATTTCCAACTAGCGTCAAGCTTATCGTACCCAGGCTGTAAATAAAACAGGGTTAAAACACTGCTTGACTAGAAAAAAAAAAGGTTTTAAAGGCTGGGGTTTAAACTTGGACTTGCTGCAATCCGTAGAGGCAGCTGCTGTGGAAGGTGGCAGCTTGCAATACCTCAGACAGTGCTATGGCCCACCAGACAGGCCCTCTGGCCCATAGGAAACCTCCACAGCAGTTCACAAGAGGTAACTCCAGCTTCAGCAGCCAGCCAGGATCAGGATGGCAGAGATGGAAAAGCATGTTAGCAACAGTATGAAACTGTTGCTAACATGCTTTTTTCCATGCTTTTGCCAAAAAAAAACCCCAAAGAAACAAGCTAGATACGGGTTGTTAGCCTAATTTGCTATTTTACCAGTACCAGGGCTTTTTCAGAAGAGGCAGAGGAGGTCTGCCAGAGAACTAGACCTGCAACAGTAGAAAAGGAGATAGAGGCTTCTACCAGTACTGCTGCCAGCCTCAGAGACTTCAGCCCTCAGCAGCTTTGCAAAGCCAAGATAGGAGATGCTTCCATAAGGACTAAGATCTAACTAGAACCAGTGCAGTTACACCCACACTGGCCAGGAGCACAGACCAGCAAGAGCAGGTTTGTAGAGCACAGTGGTTGGTGCTGAGGACCTGACTTCCACATAGCAACAAACACTTCAGATACCTCTTCTCCCCTTCCCCCATGATTTCTTGAACTAAAACTGGGGGCTTTTTTTTTTTTTAAGTGTTTCTGTTCTTCCCAACACTCCTATCTCAAAAAAAGCAGTATTTAAATCTAGAGGAATCCTGGAAATTTTCAGTGATTAACTACCTCCATCAGCCACAGACACCTCCAGAACAGTAAACACAGATGTAGGTAAACACCGCCATAGACTCCAAATGCCTCTTTGTCATACCCACTACTGTAAGACTAAATCTGTGTTGTGTTTTGTTCTGCAAGCACACAGCAGTGTCGTATTGCTCCTCCTTGAATTCAAAGATATAATTTCAGCAAGGCCCTGCAAGTACAGTATCTGAAAAAGAGGGACAGCACTAAGTATTGAAACAAGTTTCTCTGCATAATTACACATATTAATATGTATAATATATTATTATACATATAGACAAGATAAATAGTGTGTTTATAATCAGTGTTTTCAGATTTCCAAGTGCTTCATACTCCAGTTCTCCTCTCATACTCACTGTTATGGCAGTTTTCCTACTCATTTTCATTTGGCTCAGCTTATATCCCTCAACACATTGCAGAACACTGTGGGGGTGAGGGTGGAGGGTGTTAGAGGCACACACCTACAGTTCCCTCTAACTTAGCATTCTTACTTCTACAGCCTTTCTCCAGTTTCCTGGGAACTTTGAATTTTTTCCCACAAACACAGGTTTTACACAGCCAACAAGGGAGTACTCAGATTATTCAGCTGTTTTGCTAGACACTGTGCCTACAATGTTCAAACAGCAAGAAAACAGCTATCAACAGCTATTAATATCCATCTGTTGCCAATGAAGTAACAGGGTTCTTTCAAGAGGATTCCAATGCACAAGCACAAGTCCACACCAAAGCAGCAACTATAATGTAACTTTCATTGTTTTAAGCCTTGATAAGCTGTTGTCCAGCTCACAGCAGTGCTAAGAGAAGGCTTCACTGAGCCGTGTTCAAACATGTAGCAACTGTAAGACAGAAAGCCTTGCTGGGCCATTTTAAGGAATAGAATAGGTTTTAAGAGAGTCCCACCAACCCTGGTATCACCACTGAGCAGAAGGATGGGAAGGGTCCACATCAGAGTGGTGAAGGGAGGCAGGCACAGTGTCTTCAGGGCATCCCCTGCAGCTTCAAGGGATGTTTGATGTTTGTTTCCCACCGAGGCAGCCTCCCTCTATCCTGCAGCAGGCTCAAGCTTGGGTCATGTACATGTGGCCAACACGTGCAGCAGACCTTGCTGGACTCATGAGCCTGATTGGCTAACAGCAGGTGATTTACCATCTTGATTGGCTAGCAACATCTCTCCGTTACACTATCACAATGTTATGGAATCCCTGCACACAAAGGTTCAATTCTCACGGGAATGTTGTGCTTCCCTTCTCACACGAAGGCTGGTTCTCATGGGAACAGGTTTAAAGTCCTTTCTCCCTGGTCACCTAACCAAGGTAATCTGGCAAGTGTCTGGCCATCGTGTCTGACTTGAACTATTTGCTATTATCCCTTACACACCATCTCAAACTGCTGTTCAGCAATTAGAAACAATATTTCTACCTAATTCTTTCCAGCTCTGCTTCCACAGTATTGAAATTTCATTTTCCATTAAAGCTGTCAGCCAGCTTTATTGAAATGAAATATTCCAATTACACGTGGCCATTCCAGAACTGCTATTTAGAAGAGTTCTTCAGTATAAGCCACCAAAAGAAAACTGGTATTTAAATTCATCCCTCTTCTCATAGCATCAATTTCCCTCACAAAGCAGATGGAAAACAGGATTCTACTCATGCAGTTGGTGAAAGAAGTATCTAGAAGGGAAAAAATAGATAGCAGCTTCTGCATATGCAAGTAGATTGACATCTAGTGTGAAAACACTGAACTACAAAGCCTATACTGGATACAAAAGATGAATTTGATATTTACACATTTGTTTAAATGACAAGAGAACCAAACATTGCAAATCTAACCACCTATAGGGTTTGGGGTTTTTTATTTTCAAATTGCTACAGAGAGCCCAAAACATGGCACCAGTGACAAAGGACATGTAGCTTCTAGAAGACACAAAAGGTTAGCGGTGAATAAGACAATCAAGAAAAATCCAGACCAAAGACAGGATAAGAGCACAAGCTAGCTGGTCAAACAGGAAGTCTTTTTCTAGCCTTGGACAAGTAGAAAAGTTGGAGGCAGAATGACTCCATGGCTTGTTTTAGAGCTTATGACTAAAGATGGGAATACCTTCATTTCCAAGATGTAGGCCCAAAGACTGGCACAGGGTGGTATAAGCAGACTATTGACAGCTATGTTCTTTAGCACAATGCCTGTAGACATGAAAAACAAAGTATCTTGCAGACTAGATTAATAAAAGGCTTTTCATAGTCATCCTATTAAAGACTGAACCCCAGTATCAACATCATTATTCCAGGATTTAGCATATTAAATATCTTTAGTCAAAGATGCTTTCAGGCCTGCAATGCAATCTTAAAAGTGTTTGTCACCTCTTATTCTTTCTAGTATCTAAGATCACAGGAGCGTTGGCGGATGTTTTAGATGCAACCACACTTTTCTAGTAGTTTCAGATCTATTTGCACCTTCCTGTCTGGAGTAATTTTGTAAAACCACTATCTAGAAAACAGTATCTTAAAAAGCTGACAGAAGTGTATTCACACCACAACCCCCACCCACTTATGACTCATTTACTACAACAACAGTAAGACAGGTGGATTATCTCTTCCAGCCCTTGCCAAAACCTCCCCAAGCCTATTCATCTTATACCCATTTGTTTAAACAGTAGATGCTTTCCAGAAACTAACTGCACCAGCCTACTGGTGTATTTGTGTGATGGCCCTTGACTGTGCAGCCCCTTTTTGTGTTGCTTCCAGGACAAACCAGTTTACAAGCCTTCTATGGCAGCAGCTGGAGCTGTTGGAGAGCTCATCCACACGGATGTTCTCACCACAGGTATTCTTAGAGACAACACTCACAGCCTAGTCCACCCCCAGCCTTATGCTCAGTGTGTGAATACACAGGATGAAGCAAACATTTCTATATCATTTCCTCGATTATGGAATTAAAAAGCCTCTGAAAAGGCCTTGAGGGAGGAGGGCAGGAGCACAGAAATAATTATGCGTAAGGACAAGGCAATCTAAATATACTCAAACATATAAACCAATTTCTTATCATATCTTGTCCATATGCACACAAGGAAGCCTTCAGGTCATACAGGATTTTGCATTTAGCACCACCTAATATCACCAAATATTAAACAGCAGAGATTACATTGTGTTCTGATAGCCTGTTGCCCTGAGTGGTAGTTAACTGCCAAAACATGATGTAAATATGGCTCTGTATTGACTCATTATGTTAATATCTGATTTTCTAATGCTGTCAACTTGACCCAAGGGTTGGTTTTATTCAGAAAAAAAACCAACTTAGGACTCAAGGGAACCTCTCCACAACAAGTCAAGTGAGTGATAAGCTCTGGAAATAGTAAATGCATCTGAAAAAAATACAAGTAACTTCTCACTCTGCCACTTTTGCAAGGGCTAAACAGAATACTGTAAGCCTACACACTGAACTAAAGCTTTCCTGACAGTTACTATACTGTACACATCAAGTCAACTGGAAAATAGTTTCTTGGCACCATTTAAACCCTACAGAGTTCTAAAGGGAAAGCTAAAATGAGTTTGCACAATACCAAAGACCTTGCCAATCTCAAATACATCCAGTTATGCTCACCAAGCTAATGATTTTCAGAAACTGCTTGTCTGCAGACAAGCAGACTCCAAACAGAGAAAATCCTGATTTTGTCAATTTTTGTTTCATTCCAGCAACCCAGCAATATGAAACTAACTGGAAAAATGCCCAACAAAGATCTGTGACCACACTCAAGGTAACTACCACATAAATATCCTGAAAAAAAAAATATTATGGGGTTTTGGAACAAACAGTTTAAGTTTTGTTTTCCTTGAGTATCTGACAGGACTAGGGAGTAAATGTCTTTAGATTTACTTGACTCTATTCACCATATTTTACAAATTAGACATGTAATTTATAGTTCATATGTTACATTTAAAGTTCATTCATACCAAAAGCAGTTTATGTCTTGTCACCTCTTCACACAGTAATCCCAACACTACTCTGTACACATGTATTTTTTCACCAACACAGGCAGTTTAAAGACCTCCACAATTTAATTATGATAAATTAGGACAGATTTTGTATGCAACTACAGAAAAAGAAACAACACAAACCACAAATTAAACACACTTCCCTATAACCTATCCAAACTCTCCACAGGCTGCAGAGATAAAGGAATACTGAATGGATAAAAGAAGCAAACCCATCTAGAAGCAGCAGATGAGATTATCATTGTGGAGAACCCCAAACTAAGAGTCAGTTGATATTTCACACCACACTTCATTGGCTCATGAGCTACACACACCACACAAGGATTTTTTAACCTTGTGAGGCTGAGAAGTCAAGAGCCCTCTCCAGATTCACATACAGCTTCTCCCAGAGAAACGACTCGGAATTCAGTTGAACCAACTATCAAACATGGATTTAAGATCTGCTTTGTCTTATTTGTCATCAGTATTACACCAAGTCTGCTTAAGATAGACTTACATATCTTGGCATTACTGGAATATAATTCCTTACTTTTACCATCCATTTTTATTCTGAGAACTAGACATCAGAACAAAGTGTGCAATGAATCTGAACAGATATGGCACAGAACAAGAAATACCTGGAGACTATTCACAATACTCTCGGTTTCTCCTTTTCACTAAGGTTTATTATTAATCCCATACACTCACTTTATTAATCATGTGCCAGAAAAATCAAGAGACCAGCTGAAACTGATATCTTTAAAATAAAATTCAGAGGTTTTGCTTCCCTTTGGGTTTTGGCATTACCTTAGCAGTGCCCACTTTTTCCATGCAATAAGGCTCAAAAATCTCACTCCTACATAACAGCTTTGTACCAAACACTGGGGCTTTAAGACAAAACTTGAAGCATTGCCACAAAAATCTTTAGTTAGCAGCACAGTCAATCAAGATGCAATCGCTGACTCATTAGCAAATTACCATCAGTATGCTGAAGACAGGCTTCACAGGACAGACTGTTGTTGCTCTCTGTAGGGTTAATTAACTGAAAAACCTAACCTCCCTTTCTTATTTTATTCAACAATTGAAGCACACCACAAGTTTCTTGCTAAAGCAACAGCTTTCTTTGCATCATTTAAGTTACAGCCCCTTTTCTAAAAGGAATTTAACTTTTCACCTTCCTCAAAAACTCAAGATCTGAATACTTTGAAATGACCCTTTGGGGCTGACTTTGTTTTTAAGGCATCACTAGAGGGCTTATATTTCATCAAGGCAGAATCTTTGTAACACAGCCATTCTGTTCCACTACATAGGTATGACCATAGTCAAATCTTCAATTAATTGTCACAAGATGAATTAATTGGCTGAGAAGCTTTAGTAGAGCCAGAACAACCAGAAGGGCAAAAGTGCTCATGGATTTCAACATTTCCTGGCCTCACAACAGCTGCTCTTCCTGCTATTGGACAAAAAAAATTTAGAAGCACTTTTACTCTCCTGCACATCTGTAATCTTTCCTCTTTGAGCTGGTTCTAAATCCAGAACTAACATTTTCCTTTATGTCAGCATGTAGACTACTTCATCTCATGCCTTCCTAAGTGAGGTCCCTCTCATTGCTCCCACCAACACCAAAGCTAAGGAAAAGGTCTCTCTGCTTACTGCCTCAGCAATCCCATACCCTCACCAGAGGGCTGGCTCACAAGGTCCTGTGTGAAACGTGATCTACAATGGTAACATACATGTCAAGGTAACATGGTGAGTTTTTCTTACATACTAGTGATTTAAACATACATGTTTTCAAACATAAGGCTTATGTTACTCTGCCTTGGACTACAACTTTGTTTTCTTTAAATATGTAGCAACTTCAGATGTTACATTCACTGTAACAGCCAAGCTGACTATCAAAATGATCTGGAGTACCCATTTTCCTTGCCTGCAGCAGACTAGGGGAGATATACAGCACAGCCTTACATGTTGCACACCTGTCTCTACATATGACCTTGAGCTTAATTCCAAAAGCCACTGGCATGTTACACTGCTGATCCAACTGTAAGAACAGGGAGGGCAGACTGAGAGGAGAAAAGGGTCATCAACCACAGCACTCTAAACAGAAGGCACCAACACGAACTTGAATCAGACTGCATGCTCCACACTCGGGCAAGCCCACCTCATCTCTGTTCCTGTGTCCCGCTTGCTTTCACTAGTGGATTTGTCTGATCTTGGGACAAGCTGAACAGGGCAATTCTGGATTGTATAGATCCAGGAACTTACTTAACTTACTTCTACCTGAAGACAACTGCTTAAAATTAACCCTTGCTACAAACCAGGTATAATTTGACATGGTCACATTATTGAAACTCCTATACATTCTCTGTCCTTCTTTGTCCTTTGAGGGTTTTTTTTTCTGTCAACAGCAACAATAAGCAGCTGCCTACCAGGGAAACCACCACTGCAAACAAACACTTTACTGCCCTGGAACAGTGACTCACAATAACCAAGGGGACTAAGCATTTATTGCCTTCAGTGCTCTGGTTCTCTTTCTTCGCTAATAGTGGGTTAGACAGCACACATCACCTGGCAGAGGCCAAGGAAATATGTCATTTCTGTCAAGTCCCCCCTTATCTCAAAGCACATGCTGTGATTTTGAACAGGCAATGAAGCTGAAAATGGTAAATGTTTCCCATAGGAAGTGCCATGATGCAGTCAGGAAGATATGCACAGACTGGCCCTTGTACCAACACCATCCTGCTGAGGTGGGTTTGCAAGGTGGCTTCTTTAAGAAGCAGCCAGAATTTCTTAAGGGTCCAAAGTAAACACTAGCTGGGCTTCCAAGGCCAAACTCACTGCCAGCAAGGCTGGTCACAGCATCTCTGGGAATCACATTTTAGTGAGAACAAAACCCAAACAGCCGCATTTTGCCCCAGAGAAGGGAGTGAGAAGATGGGAGAAACTCTGCAGACACCAAGGTCAGTGAAGGGGCAGGAGGAGGCGCTGAGAGAAGATTTCCTGCAGCCTGTGGAGAAGACCATGGTGGGGCAGGCGACCCTTAGCAGCCCATGGAGGACAAAGAGACCTTCCAGCAGGGGGAGGAATATGGAAGAATCTGTGACCTCCATTGGAGCATTCTCTGAGTTTAGAGCAGTGACCCACGCTGGGGCAGCTGGGGAAGAGCCGAGGCCCCGTGGGAGAGGACTCACGTGGAGAAGGTCCTGGAGGACTGTCATGAGGACTCCTCAGCCTCTCCAGAGATATTTTCTCCCCTGTCCAGCT
>VXBZ01001337.1:58909-94538 GCA_013399135.1 Heliornis fulica
AGACACCCAGGCTCTGTGTTCCAACAGAAGCTGTCAATTTCAAAATTAGTGTCAGAACTTTTGATGACCACACTATCTGGAAAAGCATTTTAGTAAGTTCTATTTTCAACCCACATGGTAACACAGACCTCCTATGCCTCTCTACAGGAAGTCATGTCCCCTGACACAATCCCCACAGGAGAAGTTTCCATGCAAGACTCCAACTTAAGCCATTAACTTATTTTTTACCTCCATGTGGGAGGATAAAGCCCAGTGAGGAAGAGGAGAGCCAAGAGCAGAGTCTGGCTCCCTTAGGAGCTCTGCCATCAGGGTAAAGGCATCAGGCAGGTCTCCAATGGATAGAATTCTACAGTGATCCCTACCCAGGTCACAACGCTGTCCCCCAACCTCCAGCACCCCCTCCCACATCAATCCCACACAACAATGTGACATTTTAACTCACTGGGCAAGGGAAATGCTGGCTTGCTCATGTGTTGATGAGTAATCCCATCAACATGCTGCTTCATGCCCCGGTCCCATATGTGCTCTGTACTTCACAACTTCCATTTGTCTCCAGCAGGAATACTTTACATGCCTGACAACTAGAAACCTTGAGATTATATAAGTCTATTAGATCACTGCCAACATAATCCAGTAAAATATTTAGCACTTCTCAATGTGTGGGGTTTAATATTTAGGTTGTCAGCCTTCTACATGTTTCTAGTTGGGAGTAACAGGAACAGCTCTTAATATTAGCTGAAATAGTAAATCAGACACTAAGATGAAAATATTTGTGAGCCTAAATTCACTAAATTGTGACTAAACTCAGATAAAAGAACAGCTCTCCATAGATAAACAGACCTGTAGTCTTTTATGAATCTGTATGCTCTGTGGGTCTGCAAGTCCTAAGAAATCTGCTGTATGTACTCAAACAGCATGACAGAGAAATCCTGCCTGCTGTGCTGGTCATAGACCAAAACCCATTAAAAAGATAATGAAGACAGCATCACATTTCATAAGAGAGTTCCCAAATGCGTGCTGAGCTGACCTTATTTACAAGTACCCACTGAAATGATTAATTGCTCATACATTCCACTCCACACTGCTGCAGCTCAGAATTTTCTGCCTATACTATCCATATGGACATGAGCCAGAAAGAAAATTTCTATGTAATTATCCAATTAATTAGTATTAATGCTAGCATTTAGCAAAAAAAAAAAAATTGCTAGCTGGCATACATTACAATCACTTCACTTCCATTGTGCAAGAACTACAAAAGGCACTTGTTTCCTTATTAATAGCTACAAAATACAAAGTTGAACAGTTTGTGTTCATTACAAACTCCAGAAGGGTGAAGAGAACAGAGTGGTGAAGGACTGGACTGGGAGTCAGGAAACAGCCTGAAATCAAAATCTGCCACAATTCTTATGCAATTGAGCCAATCATTCATCCCTGTGCTATGGGTTTCCATTTGTCAATTGATACTCATTCTCTGGCTTCATTGCTTAACTTTACTATCTGTTCTGGGGTAGGAACCTCTTATAACATGCTAATAAAGTAGAATGGGGCCCTCACTGACTACAGACTATAATTATTTTTTCTTTGCACTGTTTAAAATCAAGGAGATTTGATATTAGAGAGATATTTCTTCTGAACCTAGCACAAATTCACTGTTCCAGCTGGCCCAAGGAAATCAGCAATACAATAATGCAACAATAGTTTGAAAGAGTCCAAATGCAATTACTGGAAGCTACATAAGAGCTTCATACATTCAGCACCTTGAAATTTAGAGCGTATAGTTATTCTTCAGTGCTTTACTGATAATACCTAATCCAACTTCAATAATTAGTGTAGGATTGCTATCAACAGTCCCACACTTCCCTCCCAACCCCAGCACAGATTTGCTGTGTGAGACCACTGCTCTGTGTCCCAGTTCCTCCACGCACAGCATGACAAAACTCCCAATGCAGCTATTCAGCAGGATAGCTGGATTCAACTTTCACATTTGGGCTGGGAATTTAAAGAGACAAGTCCTTAATCAAAATTTGCCCTAAGTATACATAATACCTTCTTGTCCATCAGTTTTAGCTCCATTACAACAGCAAAAAGTAAATATGACCTGTATCTGGTTTTGAAGTTTCACTATATTGCTACTATGCATTTATGAGGTCACACCCCCTAGCCTGGGAAACAGCAGGTCCTGACAGTTGAACTTCACAGAAAAGTTGGTGTGTTGTGTGAACTGGACAACACAGAAATCCATTAGATCTTGATCTTTGGAGGATGTTGTTAAGATACTCTAACATACTCGGCACACTCAGCATACAAAGCATCTCAATCTTCAAACCAGAGATGTATCTTTTTAGCTTATGCTAACATTCATCCCTTTTTTTCCCTAACTGAGAAGACAGAGCAGCTAGAAGAAAGCTGAACACAAATGCAACCACTTTAGCAGGGTCCATCACCAGAATAGCCAGCATTCAATCAGCTTTGCTCTCCCTAGTAGGTCTCACCCAGCACACTGTGAAGGCAGCAAGATAATATAGCAATTCATGCTCTGAACAAAAAGCTCTGGACAAACAGCCAAATGGACTACAGTCATTTCCAAGCCATCATGGGAGCCCTGTTTGCCTGAACTCTTCAAAAGCTGACAACATCCTAGTTTGGAATTAGTTATGTATATACATATATTTAAACACAAGTAGGCATGAATGATGTTTGTGACAAACAGCAGGGAACAGCCAATGTGTTTTCCTATCAGTGAAACTCAATATTAGTACTCAAGCTGTTTCCCAGCCAAGACCAGCATTCCACACACAAAAGTAAATTGCAAAAGCACAGTGAGTATATACTCACAGCCACAGATGGGTTACAGGGGTGGTTCACAGCAGAACAGGCAGTTGAGCTGAGAGTTTGGACAGATTCACATTCAAAAGGAACTGAACTTGCAAATTTGCAGAAAAAACCCAAAGTGGTTTCATCAGAGTATGCTGCCAGATCATCTATGAGGCTGCTAGGGATCTTGAGCTGTATGAGTTCGCAGTCCCAAGACAGTTGTGCTATGCAGACTTGCTCAAGACCAATCTTTCCAGCACTCCGGGCTCTGCAACAGCCTCAGCAGAACTCCCCTAGAGCCAGGGCCATTGCAGACCCCTGACTGACAGGGAAGATCTCAGTTTCCAGGCTCCAGCTCTTGTATTCAGTCTGCAAAATCAGAGCAGGGCAGGGAGATCTCAGACTGGCAGCAACCAGAAGCTCTTCTCCACCCCTCCTAAAATACAGCCAAACTCTTGAATTTCCTTAAGCTCTTAAAAATATTCTCTGCTAAAGACAGCGCCATCCAAGTTGCAAGACAATTTTAAGCCTACAAACCAACAGTGAGGTGCAGCTACACTATCTGAAAGCCTTCTAGTACTGACTTTGAAATCGAGTTTCAAGGAATGGCATCATACAATAAGCAGAGCCAGAGGCTCAGGATTAGCATTTGCTCAGCGTAACAGCATTTCAGGTGGGCTTCTACATGGTAGGCCAAACCTGTTCTGACCTAAAAGTGTGGTGGCTGAAATCTCATTATATGATTGCTGGGAGATTTGCTAGCTGGAATAGATTTACTAGATAAATAGATTTATTGATGCAGAGAGTTTGTCTTCTAGTAAACATTAAGATGTTACTACTTACAGTAAAAAAAAAACAAACACAGAATAAAGGCTATTTGTTCTATCAGTACAGTCATTTGGAGTTCAAGCAATCTTTTTCCACATGTAGTATCAGCTGCCCATTTTAAAGCCTGCTTTTCTTTCATTAAATTCTGAATACTTTCCAGACTGTTTCCAGGCTGGTTTTCTTTGTTCCTTCAGCAGCGGGGGAAACAAGCCGGAAGAGCCTGCAGCATCACAATGTAGAAGCACAGGTCTGAACTCCAGCAGAAATCATTTAAGGTACACCAAGTACTCATTACAGACTAAGAGTCAGCTGTTTCACCCCAACTACTGAAAAACCCCCAAAGAATACCAGCTTTGAAGAGAAAGCCTCTAATCCAGTAACACAGAGCAAATACAGTAAATCAACTTCAGAGCAAGAGGATGTCAGACCAAACCCAGTGTCTTCTCCAAGTTTATATAAGTGATTCTTTGTAAAAAGACATCAGTACCCCCTTCAGAGGGGCCACATCACACAGAAAAGGTACAAAAATGACCTTAACTCTGCAGGATAGCCAGTAATACCCAGCTGAGCTCAAGGGGAAAATCTGAGGGCACCACATTAAGAAAATAAACACTGTATTTCCCTGGAGCATAAGACAAGGGAGTATAGGGAAGAGTTGGAAAAAAGAGCAAGGTACAATTGAGCTGTATATTATATAATGCAGTTACCCAGCAATACATTATTTGTTACTGCTGCAGTGCACTGAGCAAAGTAGAGGAGAGCAGCATCAGAAGCAATTTTTATTCTCTCCCATTGGCAGAGGGCATATCTTAAAAACACAAGTGGTATTAACATATGGTAAATAAACCAAACACAGATTGGTCACGAATCAAATCAGCACTACAGTAATTTGTGGAACAAAACAAACAGGTATCTCAGCAGCATAAAAAGGCTCCAGAGTTCTTTCCCCATAAAACAAACCCTAATGAGCTTCTCTCTTCCTTTCTGGCTGTCTGCACAGCATGGTCTAAGTAATAAGGGTGTCATTTGAAGTCTAGATTCACCTAGCTAGTTGAGTGCTTCAATCCTAGAGAGATGATACTTTTCCAAGTCAGCATTTTTACCAGCAGAATGTCAGTAAGGTCAGTAGTAGCAAGATTCATAGGATACATGCATAATTGCACTAGTGAATTCAGAACTAAATCAAATCTACCCACTCCACACAGGATTCACAGTTATCTATCTGTCTGCTCCTCTGTATGTTGTCCATTTTGAGTACAAAATCCTTGTATTCCTACGGAAGAGCTCTCACATCTGGTCCTAAACATGTGATGTAATACATCTGAAAAATACTCCCTCCTGATTTCTCACCAGAAGCAAGGGCTGCTGCTAACTTAACCCTGAATCTGTCTCATTCACAACACTTGTTTTGGGGACAGCAGTGACATTCTTGTAAAGGTCTTTTCATCTCTACATTATGCAACCTTAATATTAGTTTAATATTTCTTTCTCCTGTGGATTATGAACACAAATCTCTAGACCCAGAATAACACTCATCATCCTTCTTAAGATAGAGAAGTGGTCATAACAGGCTTGTTCCCTTACTGGACTATTAATCTTCAAATATAATCAGCTCACACAAAAGGAAAACAAAGTCCTTCAGCCATCAAGTGGAAAGATCAGAGAACAAAACAGACATAGTGCACCAGTACAACTCACTCCTAATCTACCCTGACTTCTGAATGCTTGGTTTCATAAATGTCTTTTCACGTTGCTCTGCACGTTTCGTCTCCTTTTTAGAGCAGTTGGGCAATTTCTTTCCCTTCTCCCCAAGTTTCTGTAGGTCAGAACATCAAGGAGGCTCCCATATCAAATTATAGGTTTGTGTCAACAGTGTTAATTACCCTTTCAGCATACAGAAGTTTTGCTAGTTCTTATGCCTTGCACTTTTCAGAAGGCAAAGCTCCATTATAACATCTCAGTTCATGGTAATGTCAGTTAACACCTATCTAGGGAGAAAGAGCAGATTCTACATGAAACCAAACGTTTTCATACCAGAATTTATCATTCTTGGCATGGTTTTCTAGACAACACCCAAGAGAGTCAAACCATCCTACACAAACTTTGTTCCTACTCTGTTGAAACACATTAGCTTTACACAATGCAGTTTAAAAAACATTTTAAATGCCTCAACTTATTTCACTAGAAAACACACTTCAGAATTTGAGGTCAACATGTCTCTAAATTAAAAAAAAAAAGAAGTGCAAAACAAACTGACATTTCTAAAGTTGTCCTTTAAGAACTACATTAGTAGGTTTTTATTTATCAAACTTGTTTGGAATACCACATGCAAACTGTGGCCAAGATGCCTGCATATAAACTGGGTTTATATACAATTCCATGTGATTTATATTTATATAAACTTATCTACAATTTATATACAATTGCATCCATGCTCATGAATAAATTCAGTCCCACCAGTATGTTAACCTTTTCTACATAGGAAATGACAACAAGTTTCTTTTCTACATAGGAAATGACAACAAGTTTCTCAATTTCCTTTCTACTATGGTTATGTAGTTATATATGCAAACAAGAGCAAGCACTGCCATGTACTAAGATGGTTGGAAGCTGCACATGATCTTAATGGTCTTTTCCAATCTAGTGATTCTGTATCACAGGTGAAGCTATAAGCTGGAGCTAGAAGCAAAATACAGCAGCTAACTATCAGTAAGTTCCACATCCTACTCTTATCAGTAATTTTTATTTCAGAGATTCACAGCTTTACATATTATCCCAGCATAAATACTCTTAATGCACAAATGAATAAAGCTTCCAGTAGAAATCACACATCTTACTGACATCTGCATTTTTAAAACAGTCTCAAGCAATCCTAGAGCAGCTCTGTGCAGGAGAGGTATTACGGTTTAACTAAGATTAGACACTAAGTAAGTTTCTTGATCTTTCAGCATATCACTCCTAATTAAGCCAGAAAATGCCTAAATTGAGAGTCCTGACAATAATTCTGTTCAACCACATTTATACTACAATCCAATACAAGCTTGCAATCCTACTTGCTTTCAACTGAAACTTGAGAACCAAATGATATCATAGTCATCATCTAAGGAAATGAAGGTCTGGAATTCTGTAGCAAATGTATTAACGCTGCTGAACGACTTCAAAGCATTAATGCAAGATCCCCATGGAACTATCACTTCCACAGAGGTGAGTCACCAGAAGCAGGTAGGCGGGAAAAATGAAGTTAAGCACTTTGCCCAAGATCACACGTGGTTTTCCAAGACACTGGATCCACTAACAATTCTTATAGGCACAATTCCAGAAATTTCAACCTGTTTAAATGCAGGAATAACAACTGCTAGATGCTCTATAAACATAAAAGGGAAACCAGCTCTGTCTCTTCTCTGTATCTAACATCTAAACAGATATTAATATGCTCACTAGTAATAAGAATGGCAGACAAGGTACATGAGAGGCCTGCAGCAACTTTTCCCCCATCTACCTACAAACATGCAAAGTATGAGACACCTTAAAATTCTAAGGAACTAAATGAGTCATACAACTCTTCAAGCAAGTGGACATTTCTGTCAGCTTCAGAGGAATCACAGAATGGCTAGATTTGGAAGGGACCCCCAGAGGTCATCTAGTCCAACCCCCTGCAAGAAGCAGGGACACCCCCAACCACATCAGGTTGCTCAGGGCCTCATCCAACCTGGCCTTGAACGTCTCCAGGGATGGGGCATCCACCACCTCCCTGGGCAACCTGGTCCAGTGCTCCACAACTCTCACAGGAAAGAACTTTTTTCTAATATCCAATCTAAGTCTCTCTCCCTCTATTTTAAAACCATCACCCCTTGTCCTGTCACAACAGGCCCTACTGAACAGCCTCTCCCCATCTTTCTTGTAGGCCCCCTTGAGGTACTGGCAGATCGCTACAAGGTCTCCCCGGAGCCTCCTCTTCTCCAGGCTGAACAACCCCAAGAAGCTGGAAGGGAAAAAGGTTCTTCACTGAGTCAATTCCAGCATCAAATACCAGGAGCTGTTGAGAGGCTGCCCCCTCTCCAAATGAAAATACCTCAGTAGACTTGTGTCTATGGTTTGAGACTAAGCTATAACATATATTTTAGAATAATAGCTGTGAGAATTAAACAATGCCTTAACTTTGGAACTTTAAGTGTCAATAAGAACATGTAACCTTCAACAGGAACTTCTGTTTTATTCTCAACAAGTGACTACACTGCTCAGACTGCACTCCTTCAAAAAACCCAACACTCCAAAGGTAAAACATGTGGATTAAGGTCTGAGTTTTTCATAAATCCTAATTAACTGTTTGTATTACAAGCTTACACCTAGTACAATTTGTTAAACTGGATTCTGATCAAAATGTATTACTATGAACACTTCAGTGATCAGAAATGGAAGCAAGTACTTTATTATAAAGAATTTTAATTCCCCATAACTACTGCAAATTCACAGTGCCTGTACAAAGTTACCAGATTAAGAAAATCTACAAGGTCATATAAGACAGCTATCTTTATCCCAAATGGGGATGAAGGAAACATTTTTTGCATTATTCCACATCCAGAAAGACAGAAGCATGACTAAAAGCTTTAGTGGTTTATGGCATTTCAAGCTAAAGAACAGTGACAACCCAGCAGTCTAAAGGACAGGACCTATGCCAGGAGTCCACTTCTATTTCTGGCTCTGACACCGTTGGTCAGGCTGACCTTCGGCAGAGCTACACCTCTTCCTTCAAGCACTCCTGGTCCACAGGGAGAGAACTGCCCTTTCCCACATCCCTCAGGGACTAACAAGGGAGGGGGGCTTCACCAGAAGGCATTAGGCACTGCTGTAAGACACAAAACCACAAGGGCAGAAAAAAGGTAAGCCTCCAAGCCTCCAGTTTTGCCTTGGAATTACGCAGTCTTCTCCTTCAACAAAGGAGAATTAATATCTTACTGGTTTTATTCTCAAACACCAGTAACAGAAAGTCACATCTTCTGACTTAACTGACCTATTCCTTGTCTTTGCAAGCAGAGTATGGTTTCTACAATAAACTGTAATTAGTTCTTCATTAATCTAGTTCTGAAATGCTAATCCCCCAAAGAACAAGGTTTAATTCCATTCCTCCCCAGGCCATCACCAGTAACATTCAGTAAATTCCATTTACAGGCCCAAGCTCTGAGCTGGCTTAACATTGGTTTACAATTTAGCCAGTCAATTTTAAATCACAGTAAAAAATTAAATGTCAGAAATGCCACAAACATCCAGCATTAAGGGTGATGGTCACATTTACCATTATGCTATCCACAGAGATTATAGTTTAACACATTTTTCCAGTAGATGTTAGTTTTACCTTGATAAAAATAAAGCCAAAGCAAGAAAATAAAGCCTGTTATATTCAGACCCAAACTGAACTATAAACCCACCATCATTTTTCTTGTTATTGACTGCTTTTGAGATACTGAAATACCATAAATAACCTTCAACCGTGATATATGTAGAAACTGTACTTCATTACAGTCACCAGCAAGAATACATACCAACATTTTACACTACCTCATATTTTAGCAAAGTAAAAACAGAAAGCTTCAAGAATGTGGTTTTAATTTCATTCCCCTTCCCCCCCTTTCAAACTACATCACTGTCAGCCTCCCAGGAACCTAGGAAATATTTCAGCTATACTATTGTGGTAGATAATATTTACCTTGTGCCTTGTCAATGAGGCAGTTATGTGCTCTACATCAGAGCAAATGCATTTTGATAGAAAATTAGCACAGCAAAAGGAATTAGCCCTCACAATTTTAAGTGTGTCCTGTAGCACTGAGGTATATAATGACCAGTGGTCTTTGCACAATCAACTTCAAATCTAGTAGTTGCAATTTTGCATCTGCATGCTTTTCTAAACATGTTGGATATTTAGAAAACTCACCTTGACCTACCCTTTCCTGGGTCAGATTAAAGATACAGTGGAATTTCAGCCAGTATGTTCATTAAACATGACTAGCAATTAAAACATTTTGGTAATAAATTTTTACTGCCTTTAATAAATAGAACCCTGGAAATGTATACCCACAACTTCAGAGCCTATTTTGAGAACTGCATTCATCTTACAACAGTGTAAGTTTCTCACACCTTACTAATTTGTTTTAGAAGTACTTGTATTAAGATTGCCTATGATCCCTTTTTCTCACTAAATCTTCTCTGCACTGTTTGAACATAAACATGGTTACCATCCCCCTCCTTGGTATTTCATTTCCACTGCAATTAGCTCATTCCTCTGACGTTCTCTTCTCCCACACTAACAGATTTCCAAAATTGCCTTCTATCTCTAAGGCTGATCTCCCACAATGATTTTTTTCTGCTCCAGCACACCTTTGGTTACTGTATCAGACTTCCCTTCTGCCCCCTAGACATAACAGAATATTCATACCTTTTCTGCTAGTCTGATGTTACCACTTCCTGACTGATTCCCAATCTGCAATCACACTATTTTACAGATCAACCACTGCCAAACCTAAACTGACTTCCATATTCTCTCCCTAATCCATCAATATTTCCAACCATGGAACTTTTCACAACTGCCTTTTCACTAGCAGGCTCCCGGGTATATCACACTAAAGTTAAACACCACTTCCTTGCCTGCACAACACTGTGCAGATTCAGTTCCACCATTAGTCCTACGTTCAAGGACCAAGCAGCAGTACAGCTTCTTCCTCTAAACAACATTCAAATGGAGCTGAAAAATTTAAAATAGATCATTTTAAAAATGGAGATAAATATCAAAATACAGAATATAAACCAGTTCCCTTTATACCTCAACAGACTGGGTACCAGTATAGGTTGGGGACTGGCCTGTTGGAGACCAGTGCAGGTGAGAGGGACTTGGGGGTCCTGGTGGACAGCAGGGTGACCATGAGCCAACAATGTGCCCTCGTGGCCAAGAAAGCCAATGGCATCCTGGATTGTATTAGCAGGGGGGTGGCCAGTAGGTCAAGAAAGGTCCTTCTCCCCCTCTACTCCGCCCTGGTCGAGACCTCACCTGGAGTATTGTGCCCAGTTCGGGGCCCCTCAGTTCCAGAAGGACATACTTGAAAGAGCCCAGTGCATGGCCACCAAGATGACTAAGGGAGTGGAACATCTTCCTTGTGAGGACAGGCTGAGGGAGCTGGGTCTCTTGAGCTGGGAGGAGACTGAGGGGTGACCTCATTAATGTTTATAAATATGTAAAGGGTGAGTGTCAGGAGGATGGATCCAGGCTCTTCTCAGGGATGGCCAGTGACAGAAGAAGGGGAAATGGATCCAAGCTGGAACATAGAAAGTTCCATCTGAATATAAGGAGGAACTTTTTCCCTGTGAGGGTGAGGGAGCCCTGGGACAGGCTGCCCAGAGAGGCTGTGGAGTCTCCTTTTCTGGAGACATTCAAGACCAATCTGGACACGTTCCTGTGTGATTCAATCTAGGTGATCCTGCTCGGATGGGGTGGGGGGGTTGGACTAGATGATCTTTCTAGGTCCCTTCCAACTCCTGACATTCTGTGATTCTGTGAAAAAACAATTTCTAAGTCAAGCAATCTGTATATAATACCACGCCTTCCTATAAACACTACACTGTTGCATGTTGCTTGTATCTAAACAAGCATCCTAAGATATTATTTTTAAGTGTCACCTTGATTAGAAATCTTTTTCAGAATAAATTCTGAACTTTGCAATCGACACTAAAAGAGTCTTATCTTCCTTTCTAATGGATAATTAGGTAATATGTCATCATTCAAAGGTTGAAAAATAGATAGGAAAAGTGATTTCTACCCTGACAATGCCAGTTGCTATGACAACACCACAACGGCTATGTAGGCTCTAACCTTATTCTGATGAATAAAATGGAAAGAATATCACAAGATCCTATAACAAAACACCCTGCACTATATTTCATCCTTAAAAAGAAACCAAATAATTCCTCCTCTATCCCACTTCATAATATCCAGACTAGCAATAAACCTTCAGTTTACTGTAAAGCCTTATACCATGATCTTTTATAAATACTGCAATCCTGCCTTTCTTGTAACTGAAGTATAATTTGGTCTACTGAGACACAAAAAAAATAATGGAAGGTAGCTTTTAGTATCTAAGGATAATGAGTATTACCTATGTGGAGCAGCAGCAGCAGCAAACAGGACTATAAAATACAGTAGGGAAAAGGCAGTGAAGAAAAAAGATGGATCCTAGCATAACAGTCTAAAAATAGATTCACTCCAAATGCAGCATGTGTAGTTGGAAGCATCTACAGAACAAGCAGCTCCATCTAGAGGCTACATGAAGAGCAAGCTTGCAGGAAAAAGGTTCTCTCTTAACGAGTATATTAAAAAAAAACTCAAAAATGGTCTGAAAGATCTCCCAAATAATAAAAAAGGAGTCACCTGATATTTTCAAATCTGAATCTTTTTCATTAAAATGAACTGAAGACGAATATTGAAGCTAAGATAAACCTCACACTAAGCTTCTTGCGTGTCAGTGAAGCTCATGCTGAAGTCCCAGCCTCAGGAAGGCCAGTAATTTTTTCCCATTTTCAGACTGAACAAAATTTTACCACCACAACATGTAAATCAAAGTCATCAGCCTCCCAGCCCCACTTCAACACAAATTTACACCTAAGGAATGGTCCAACACCTCTCACACAGCCAACACTTTTTAAGGCCCCAAGCCTTCATAGTTACCTATCACCTCCCACTGTCCTGCAAGAGGTCAGAGCACCCTGCCAAGATGCTACATGCTCCAGAGCAAGCTATTTTGCATGTCAACTTCCACAGTAATTAATCACAGCCTATTTCATGGCTGCAGGGAAACAATTATTTCCACATTTTAGGACAAAATCCAGGCTTCAGCACGTTGTTTAAGAAACACCAGGCTTAGGTAAGAGAGGCCAGTTCTTTTCCCTGGCACGATGGGAAGGAACCAAACCCACAGCCCACCATCTGCATTAATCAATACTCTCAGACTGCATCTGCAGCAGTAGATTCAGATCCTCTGGATGCCTCCCCACACCTACTCCCTCAGCTCTGTAAAGCTGCATCTGACTACCCATGTCTTGACAAAGATCAACAGTTATCTGGCCAACTGGTTTTAAAAATAGATCTTCTCTAGCATGCTCTCACTTCCCTATAGAGCTTCAAATATGGGTGGATAGTCATTGCTCAAATTACCTTGCTTTAAATATTATTTTTGTTGTTCTCTGCACAAACACTGTGCATGCAAAACAATAACACTTAAAATATACTACCAAGATCTCAAAGGTCTTTTCCAACCTAGAGATTCTGTTAAGACTGTCCTCATAATCCCTCCCTGCTACTTCACAGGCTGCATAAAGAAGTTATCAGAGAGGTTTTGTTTGAGCCTGCACTGGATGCTTCATAGCTGTGCCTCACAATGCAAGCAGCAAGACAACATGGAATAATAAGGGTCAGAAAATCAGGAGCAAACGCCTGCTTCTGGAAGTCCACTGGGTTAGGTCTGCCGCATCACTGCTCAAGAACAAAGCCGTGCTTTGTGATGCCCTCCATGCTTCTGTCAGCATCGCATTGCCTCATGGTGGTTTTCCCACTTTTTCTTTGTCTATACACTTTCCTCATCTTTATCCTTCTTTTCCTGCCTCCCGCATTGCTTTTTCTATTTACCTTTTTCTAGAACTGTTCTTTCTAATGTCAGCTCTATTCTAGCTTATGTTCTTGACTACATTTAGCAGATACAAACATTGTTTATGATAGACAAAAACACCGCTTCCACCTCCCCTGAAAAATATGAACATTAACAGGCCAGAAACAGTGAACCAGCTGCCAAACCATTTTATTACCACTAAATATGATTTCTAAAAGTCCAAATGCTGCACCTCTGAAAAATCAGGCCATACATACACCAATGGAAGTGTGAAAATACCTGTCCAAAAGACATAGTACAAACTATTCCTGAAAGATATTTATAACGTAACATTGTTCCAGAATTTTAAGTAGCACTCACCAGGAACCTTTCTTGAAATATCCTACAGAACTGTTTCACACACTGTAATCCTCTGACAAGTTTTCAATTTCTTTGAACATAGTATCAAACTTTTTAAGAAGCACCACACTCATGCAGTCTCTTGACTTCTGATATCTAACAAACAGAAACCATAGCACGCAGGGGTCATAGCACATAGCTGGTGTCAGAATTTCCTCCCAATTATTTATCACAGTTTGATTATATATGTATGTTTAAGATTACTGATTTATATCAATTTACCATAGCAGCAGCAAGCCTCTTTTGGTTTAAATATAGCACTTTAAATAACCCTTGAATCCAGTACACAGGATTATGAGTTTCCAGGAAACAGGACTGAACATTACAAAGTGCTGTAAACCCTGGGAAAAAAACCCCTTAAAACTCAAATGTACTTTGATCTTCTATTAACAAGTACTAGCAGAGAAAAATAAGGCCCTCTCAGGGTAGCTGTTCATACAAAATAGCTCTTTTCACATGCAAGTTCATCAATTTAACACCAAAAATAAACATGCTACCTTTTTGATGTATCAGACACCACATACAGAGCAAGGAATAGTGAACTGTTCCTCCTTCAGCTTTCTACTCAGATCACCAATTTAATAATCCATATCTTAATGCATGTCAAAATTGTACTTTAGCACTGAACCAGAGGAAAACATTGATTTCCAGCATGAAATGAAGCAGCAGCAACTCAAAACAACTTTATTCACTCTGCATGTCAAGTAGTGTACATCAAAAGCTTCAGTATTTTTGTCACAATCTAGCTTGCCAGCTGTACTGAGAACTGTGTAACAATGAAAAATAAAAACTTACTTCTTTTTGGAATAGTCTCACTGTCACTGTACCTTTGAGAAGCCTAGTCTTGTAACTAATTTTGCAGTTCTAATCCTAGATGCCCTATTACATACAAACTTCAGGTGTTGGGGTAAGCAAGGTTTCCTTTAGGATAATCCCATTGACACAGATAACAGGAAAGGGAAAAGGATGGACAAAACATGGCATCCTGCAGCAATTCTAGTTCACACACATACAAAAAGTGTCAGGAGCTAAAATGTGCTTTCAGTTAAGCCTGCTTAATGAGAATAAATCAACTGCCTAGCAATTTTTCAATTAAATTCTTCATACACTCATTTTTGGAGTTCTAAGTTAACTAGAAATAGCACCAAGACACTAAATCCACAAAATATTCAGCTTAAGCTGTTAACAAACATCTTCCAGAAAATAAGTATAAACTCAATTTAGGAAACAAAGAACTGGTGTTTCCCATAGATGTGCTGCAGCCTGAGATAAACAACCTAGTGTTAAGCTCAAGGCCAAAGAAAATAATTACTACTTCTATCATCTTAGATAATCATACATAAATTTCTCTGCCATAAAGTATGACACTATTTCCTCTACAAAAACCCAACTTGTCTTTAACCAAGCTCAATTTTGAAGCAATTCCTGTGTCAAAAGTGCTGGCAAAATCTGTACTAGTAATTAATTATCCATCCATAATAAAGCTTAAAAAGGAAAGTTTTACCATCAGTCATTCTTTGTCAAGAGAACAAATCACTGAATGGTTTCTGAACACTCCTAACAACCTCCTTATATAAATTTGAAAAGATTACAGTTGGAAGCAACTGAATTGTGCTTAGTGTTTTTCCAGGCATTGTCCCTGCAGTGATATCTTTAAGCTTCAGAAATTGGCAATCTAATCGAGATAATCATTATCCATTCTTTTAAGACAATATTTCAAAATTTCATTCCATATGGTAGAGACTACAGATCTTTGGGTTTAAATATGACTTCTTCCTGGATTTTTAAAAGTACATAAATACACATTTTAAAAGTTTTCTTTAAGTTGATTTAAGCACATACAGGCTGAGCAAGCATTTCAAGAATTTCTTCAGTCTACTCTGTAACAGAGAAGTTCTGAAGAATTAAAAATGAGCTCTGTGATTAAATGTAGGAGTGAAGGCTTTCTTCCTGTCAAGGAGTACTTTAGAAATACACTAGCAAACTGTGACACCAGAAAGTAAAACTGGCTGATGCTACACACTCTTTTTAAAGCTTTAAGCTGTGAAAAAGTCTTTAAAGAGTGCACCTCCTCATAACTAACACTGATTACCTAAAGTACTGTTACATTACTAACATGTGAATCCACTTGTAACTATTTAAAATAATTCTGCAAATGACTTCAGTAAGACTAAGAAAAAAAAAAAACACACAAAAATACTTACATTGCATTTACTTTATCTTCTGGGCCCTGAACTTGTCCCGTAACAGTTCCTTGACTGGTATTTTTAACCCAGCCAACCACTCCTAATTTCCTTGCTTCCTCTTCTGTGTACTGGTTTGAACAATAATCAAAGAGGACAATCAGTATATACACCACATATATACCACTTAAAACCCCACTTGCATTTTCATGGATTTAAGACTTAAGAGAAAACTCATGGATAATGCTCACACTCAGGCATTAAGACATTCCCATCAGCTCTGATGCTGCAGAAAAAGCAGCCAAGTTTTGAACAGGAATGAGATTTTACATATACATAAAATGCATGAGTTAATATCAACTTTCATTTGCATAATTTTTAATACTTCTCTTCAAAAAAGGATATACATAGCTCCCACTGAGACATTACACTGCTCATAAAACAAATCTTTGCTTTATCATATGTACATGCATAGAAGCTTCTGATGAAGCCCACTCCCCCCCACCCCCCCCAAGCAAAGCTCAAGATTTGCTCCCCTTATTTCAGGAACTTGTAGCAGTTTCAATCAAAGGACTCTACTAATCTCACACTGCTCCCCTGTACCTGCTCTATTTCTTTCTATAGTTCCTATCACTGCTTATTTACCCTTTAAATAACCAGTGTCTGAACTCATTAAATTTACTATACATACAAACTTGATAATTCCTTTTCTCTAGTTTCATTTTAAATCCTTCCCACCTGACTTTCACCCTTTAAATTCTACCCCCAGCTGCTGCATTACTACAAATAGAAACAAAGGTCATAATCTAACTATACTGGTTTTCTAATATTTTTGCAGTACCATAATAAATCATGGTTCCCCACCTATTCACTTAAGAAATCAGGAACTTTCGAGTACTCTGTTTTTCAGGATTGTTTTTTTGGTTTTGGGTTTTTTTTTTTTAACTTCCTCATTTTGTCTTTCATGTACATAAATATATGCACAGTTTTCATAATCTGTCCCTGAACACTGAAATAGTAGGTAACAGAAAGCATGTTCTCAGAAATTCATTAAATTTGTTTCGTGTAAGATAACAAAACAATAGCCATTACATACTAAAGGTTATTAACTGTAAGTTTACTTACATTACACGTACCTCCTGTTTTGTTTCCTGCACATTTAGGGAAGAGGTCTGACACCACACAACCCATGCTTTTAGCTTGTATTAAGAGAACAGCTTGATAGTTCTAACAATAAAAGCTGAGAGCTTTCAATACATTCTGATGAGAAACAGCTGAACTTTTTAGAGGTCAGCTCAAAACAAGGCAGAGCAAGCTTGCACCTGCCCATCACACTGTGGGGGCATACACTTTCCACTCGATAGAATAACTGAATTCAAGACATACTATATTGCAATCCTCTATCTATTTCAATTTTGCACTACTTCACAATATATACAAACTATGCACAAAAAAAAGACTACCATGGCCTGCTACTTTCAGACAAAACCTGTTCTTATTTGAAAGATATCCTCTTGTCTCTTGGGTTTCTGAACTGCAAAGCTGCCTGCTGCACATAGAGAGCTGGTGATGTTTGGCCAGGCTGTGACCCACAGATTGCTTGTTTGATGCACATTGTTCCAAGGAAACACAACAAGCTTTTAAACTGCAATTATACTAGCAATATTTAAAAACATTAAATTGGGAGACATTCTTTCAGACACTAGTATCAAGATCTTGAGCTTTAACCTTTCTAAAGGTTAAGATTTTATAACGTTCCTGTTGCTCTTTCACCATGAGAAATCCAAACACAATCTTTAGATACTATACAAACAAGCAACACATTAGTAGGGTTTAAAAAAAAATTTTAATATAATAGTAATACAAAAAAGAAGGGTGATTTTACTTTTAAATATACTTGTAATACTTAACCTAGAACTCAAAACAGCAGCTCAATATGTTCATACTCAACAGACCTGCTACCGTATTTTTAGCCCTGGAAATCCTATGCTGCCAAGTAGAACCGGTAAACCAGTCATTGCCTTACCATCCTGAAACAGACACCTAGAAGAGAAAGACATTATTATAATTTGAAAGAATTTCACTTCACGTTAGGTTCCAGTGAGCTACACGCAAGTCACCTGCGGCCTTTTCTTACACAAGCCCGAGGGGAGTTTAATTTTCCCGAGCGCGGGAAAATTTAACGCTGAGTAAACTCTACAGAGCTTCCTCTGCAGCGAACGATTGTTCTCATTAAGGCAATTAGGGCACCCAGCTTTCTCCAGCCGAGCCGCTGCAGTGCGAGAGTCACCTCGGACTTCATTTTCACCGTGACATCCCGCCGCCTCCTGTGGGGGAGCGTTCCCGCCTAGCGCTGACAGAAGGCGGGTAAAGGGAGCTGCTTTGGGCAGATCAGCCGGTGCTCCCCACGGGGAACGGCGGGGATGGGGGGCACACTTAAAGCTTTTATTTGCCTTCCCTCTGGGGACGAGGCGGCAATAGCCCTCCCTGTTCCCCCGGACGCCGTCGTCACTTCAGCCCCCTCCCACCCCGCTCACCCAGGCGCCACCATCACCTCAGACCCTCCCGCCTCGCTGCCTCGGACCCCGCCTCAGACCCCCGTCCTGCCTCCCGCACGCATGCGCGGCCCGACGTAGAGCCCGTCTTTACCTTGCACTCGGCCAAACACTTCGTAATCCACCGACTTGAGGGCGCCGGAGGCTTTCGCTAGGGCAGACATGGCGGCGACGCCGGCGGGGGGAGAGGCGCGGTCGCATCCGAACGGAGCCGCCGCGCCCCCGCGCGGTGAGCGGCGTGCGGACGGGAGCGCGCGAGGCTCAAGCTTGCCGTGTTAGCGGCCGCCTCTCACAGAGCAGCTCTGGGAACCGCGAAACCAGCGTCCCCTGAGCGGCGGTTTTTCCCGCCACCAGTCCGGGATCACGTCTCCCTCTCCGGGAGGGACGCAGCCTCGTAGCTCTGAGGGGAGGCGCGGCCCTGCACCGCCTCACCCGGAGTACAAGCCGTCCGGAGCGGGCAGCGACGCGTCGTGAGGGACCGGTGAGCTCTCCTAAAGGGGTCAGTTGTTTCCTCACGGAGTTGAGATTAGAAAGAGGTTGAGAACACGAAGGGATGAGCGGGGCTGTCTCCTGTGACAGGGCTGGCGCAGCAGGTGCGTACACCCTGTCCCACCTGGAGCGTCCTGTGACAGGTAACCAGCATTCACCTGTGTGGGAAGTCTACAAGAATCCTTGAAACAAAACTATACTTGTCGTATGGCTGAACTGTGGTGACTTTGATAAGATGGAAAGTTGTTTAGCTGAGAGCTAAAGCATGTGAAAACCCACAGGTGTATCTTGAGCATCCCTCCCCAGCGAGGCTTCATGACTGACTTCTCCCGCTCCACATGAAGTTTTCATCCAGAGATTTAAACACTCATTTCTTTTCCCTCTGCAACCAATGTGCTAAGACAAATACCAAAGCCAGAAGGGGCTGGGCTCCTAAGCTGGAGCAGCAGGCTCCAGACAAAGGCTCCAGGCCTTCAGAGATATCTGTTTGTGCTTGTCAGCAAACCTTTCCAAAAGGGTTTGCATCTAGTCTTTAGTGTAGATACTATATGTGTAAAAACACAGGCCAGAAATTGATTCCTTAGTAGGGTTAGTCTGCAACTAAATGCCACAAATATTTTCTATGTCTACTTGCACTTTAACTTCCCTACCATATTTTCTTTTTTTTTTTTTTTTTAAAAGCAGCACCTATATGTCATCAGGCAGAATTCTCTACTGGAAATAAACTTTTAACCAACCCTGGGAGATAAATTCAGCTTTTTCTCACTCTCCAAAACAAGAGAGGTTAACTGTGACTTTACAATAAAAAAAATGAGAATAATAATTTTATTTGCTCTATCCATTAGCGAGCGAGCTCCCACGCAGCACTTAACAACCTAGCAGTAATGCAGTACATCTAAGTTGTTTACATGTTTGGATATCAAGGCTACAAGGAGGTTAAAAATAGATCAAGACCTAGAAAAATACTGCTTTTCCAAGACACATCAAGTAACTAGAGAAGCAGTGATAAAATTTCAGGAAAGTCAAAAATATTCACACAGAATCAGAAAGCTTCCAGTATCACAGGGAATAGGAACACAATGGACAGAGTTTCATCATTTGCTTTACATTATATTATTAAAACAAACCCTTGCATTTTACAGGGGTTCTATATTTTACTAGGATGGAATCAACACCATTTTGGTTTTTTTTAAATGCAGATTCTTCAGAGGAGGAGCAGAACACAGTATAGGCTGAAAGTCTGTAATTTGCTGCCATCTTTCAGCAGTGAAGAGCAAGACAGGTAAAAATTAAATTTACAATAGTAGTCTATTTAGAGTATAAAGCATTGTAACACAAGCCTTGAAAACAGCTTATTGTGATACAGATTATACCTCATTATCCAGCACCATCAACCTTTAGTTTATCAAATCGTTGACTTTCTGAGTTAATTTGCTTGGTGTTACCCAGGTCTTCTTATATCTCACTGGCTCATACTCAGGATGGGAATCAATTGTCACTGTCCTTGAGAGCTTCCTGGCCCAGAGATACTCTCATCTCCCCTCTTTCTGTTGCTATTCTCTTTTTTTTTTTTTTCAGGAAAGTCAGTTGAACTTTTTTTTTTAATTTGTCACAAGAACATCTTGCCACTCTTTCCCTAGACAAGCCTGAGTGTCTCATCATTTCATGGCAAGTAGTAGAGGTACTGTGCAGAGCCTGAAGAACTCCAGAAGATAACAATATATTGTTATGAAACAATATATTACTATCCAAGTAATTGATATAAGAAGTCAAAGAGTATTCAAACACCCTAAATAGCAAGAGAGCTTTAGCATACACTGACAAGAAATGTAGACAGTCCATATGAAGTCAACAAAGTTCTGAATTCCTCCCCTACTTTCAGCTGTTTAGGGTGATGTTGGCCTGAGAAGAACCAGCTGCCTATACTTTCTAAAGCTACAGCCAGTTGTAGAAATGCTAAACACATTTCTTAAGGCATAAGATTATTCCTTGATTATACTGCTGGGAAATGCAAGTGATTATAATAATTTCCTGCAGCAAGCAAAATATTGTACCTTTATAACTAACAGAAAATGGGTTCCCACAGTAGCTGTAGGTCTTCTGGATGTGAAATACAGGCTCTGCAATACTGCAGCATATTTAGCTGTTACCACACAGTAGATTCAGTTTGCTACTCAGTAAATAAGGGTGACTTTTGTTATTACTAAAGTGAGACAGCAAAAGTCACGATTAATGTTCAAGTGAGAAACTCCCAGGCTCAGTGAGTTTCAGTGGTGACAGTTATGGTACCAGTTTGCCAAAGCCTTTGATAGGCTCACTGCAGTTGCTTTTTTAAAAATTCATCTCTTATTTCATCATATTAATTTAATTTTTCTGATCACAACTTATCCTTGTCAGTTCAAGTGTATGCTAGCCAACTTTTACTCCTCTGTCTCTTTTGGAAGACACAGTTTTGTGTTCTCACTTCCAATACACAGACTGGTTTTTACTACCAGTACAGCACCATCTAAGAACAATTACTACTGCAACTTATACAGAAGTACTTCTTTATGCCAAAAGCTGCCTGGAAAGGTGCTTTACTTCCTAAGTTTGTTTCCAGTTGGGGAAACTACTGCAGGTGAACCAGATTCACTACTAGGTCATCTGCTAAGCATTAAGTCTTTAAAAATTGCTTCCAGTACTTTCCCTGTAAAGTGTTTTCAATCCTAGCATTAAAAAAAAAAAAAGACACAACAGAATCTTGCACTATTGGAAAGTGCCAAAAGCCTGTGATAGTCCAGGAACAGGACACATGGCTGTGCAAGGAGCCAGGGCATGACCCTAGAACCCAAGTGCAACCATCCCTTGGTACCTGAGCATGGCATGTAGAGCCATGGGGTGGCAGCAGGATCCATCCAGAAGTTGTAGAAGACTAAACACACAGCTACAACAACAAAGAAGCAGCAGCATATCTGAGAGGCAAGGCTAAAGACTAATACACAGCTGTGGTGGTCTTGCAGGGTGGCTTCTTTAAGAAGCAGCTAGAAAATGCTTTGAGGTCTGACAGAGTGAATCCCAGCTGGACTCCCAAGGCCAAAATCCCAAACCCTGTTACTGACAAGCCTGGGTCAATCAGTGCCGTTCACAGGCCTTTGGGAATCACATTTTAGAGAGAGAAAACAGCCAGCAGCCATGTTTTGCCACCAAAGAAGGGAGTGAGAAGATGTGAGAAAGGTTGTAGACACCAAGGTCAGTGGAGAGAGGAGGCACCAAGAGCAGATCCTCTGCAGCCTGTGGAGAAGCAGGTGTTCCCTGCAGCCCATGAAGGATGAAGAGACCCCACTTGCAGCCTGTGGAGAGACACTCTGTAGCAGGGGGAGGAATATGGAAGATGCTGTGATCTGCCTTGAAGCAAGTCCCTGGCAGGACCTGCAGCCTGTGGATAGAGATAAGAGACAGAGAGATGGAGACCCACGCTGGAGCAGGTTTGCTGGGGGGAGAGGTGGGGGCTGTGGGTTGTGACTCCATGAGGGACCAGGCTGGAGCTAGTAATTAAATGGCACGGAGAGACATTCTATGAGTTTATAGAAGTGACCACACTGGGGCAGTTCATGAGGAGCTGAGGCCTCAAGGGAAAGGACTCACATTGGAGAAGTTTCTGAAGGACTGTCTGCCATGGGTGGGACCCCACACTGGCATAGATGAAGAGCATGAGAAATGCCCCTCCAAGGAGGAAAACAACTCATGAGGAACTGACCACAGCCTCCATTCCCTACCCTCCACCCCATCCCCTACACCTTTCCCCATGCCATCCTGGGGAGGAGAAAATAATGAATAAAGTTCAGTCAGCAAAGAAAGGAGGGGTGTGGGAGGTGCTTTAAGAGCTGTTTGTATTTGTCATTATCTGACTCTGGTCTCTGTGTGTGTGTAGTTTAGTGTAATAAACTAGATAGTTTGCTTTACTCTGTGTTGAGTCTGTTTTGCCTGTGACACTAACTGCAGAATGATCTCTCTGTGTCCTTATCTCCACTCCAAAGCCTCTAATAGATATTTTCTCCCCTGTCCAGCTAAGAGGGGAGTGAAAGACCAACTTTGATGGGCGTCTGGCCTTCAGCCCTGGTCAAACAACCACAACAGCTTAAGAGATGGGTTCAGTCCTGAGCTTAAATGGAGCTCCTGGCCCAAAGAGCAGGGTGGTATGATTGTCTATCAGGTGAGGCTGGGCAGGACAGTTAGATTTATTGGTGCCCTTGACACTGGCTGCTATCAATGAAATCTTTTGAGTAAAAGAGAGGGGGTTTTGTTTAATTTTTGCTGTTAAAGTTATTCTGAAAGTTCCAGCTTTGTTACTGTCTTTGTTCATCTCTGGGACAGAATAGTTGACAAACCACTGAAACTTTTTATTTCAATACCCACTGCTCCTGTGTTCTCTCTGTGTGGCTGTCACCTCACACCATCTTATCTAATTGTTGATTCCCACTGCTAAATTTATTGTCTGTGGTGTTCAGATGGGTGTCCTATCAGGCAAATAATCTCCCACCCTGCAGTCTTAATTCATTCTTCAGGTTCTAACTATTTTCAGTACCTTTTTAATGTGGCTTCTTCTCAGACCTGTGTTTGATTGAATTTTTGTTCTCCTGCTACTTTTTTGTAGAGTTCCTTGAACAACCTACAAACTGTCATTTCTTGGGAGTTCACCTTTCCCTCCCAGGTGATGTCTTGAGCTCTATGTTTTCTTTAGAACCTTTAATGTTTGAGCAATTCTGTTTCATGCCTCTTTTTATCTGAATAAAACTGTAAATCTGACTCACTTGCAAGTGGTCCCCAGCTGGTTTTGATGAGTGATTTCCCAAAGGATATCCAACATCCAGATAAAAGAGGCTACTGCTCCTGTTGGTTGATGTGTGCTGCTACTTAAGAGAGCTCTGTGTGCTTAGGAGGGAGGGTGGAAGTTTAGCAGATATGTAAGTTTAGTTTGGAGGGTTTTGTCTGATTGCTTTCTGTTAAATGCAGTGTCTGTTAGTTTCATTCTTATGCTTTAAACCTACACCCTGCCCTTGCTTTGCATTTATTTGTTCAAGCACAGTAGTATACCCTTTTTGGTCTTTTCCTTGTTCCTTGTTTTTCTTATGCCTTGTGTTTGCTCTTACTAATTCATGTCTGAATATAAATTAATAAGCTTTTCAGCTTCATAGACTTGTAGAAATTTCTTCAGGATTTTAATTTGCAGTCCTTATGTTGCATCTTCACAGGCTAAAAGCTGTGAAATGAGGTAGCCTAACTTAATTAAATTTTATTTGCTTTTTTAGCAAATCACTGGCTAATAGGAGCTTTTTTGCTCTCAAGTGTTAAAAGTTAGATTTCATACCTCAGAGAAAGTCTACAGAGCACTTAGAGACATGCAAAAAGAGGATGTTAAGAGCTACACATTAATAAGCCAAAAGAGAAAAACTTTAATAAAGCGATTGAAGGAAGTAGTGTGCTCTTGAATGAGGATTTGATTGCCCCCTGGAAAACTAAAGATTGCTGAAGTAATAATGCATGAACAAAATCAACAATTGCTAAAACATCTGCTTGGTAGTTGACTACTTAATTGCATTACAGATGAATCTGCAGTGTGCCTGTGGCACAAGCAGGTGACCTGATTACACCATTTGTCTCCTGATCCCTTTATGGGTTGCAAGGCTCACATCCAGCAATCTGACCTGTGTGGGAGGACCCACATGGAGGCCTCCTGAAGCAAGTGGAGCACTGTGTCGGGCAAGGGTTATGCCTACATGATCAGATTGCAGCACTGCTGCCAAACTTTGTGTGGATGGCACCTAAATTTGTCCCCACAATCTCTAAAATCCAGGACTGGTTACATAAAATAATACAAGTTTGATGATGGTAGATATAAAATTGTGAACCCGCTGCTTTACTGTTGCTAGACTATATTATGTACATTTTGTATTACTTCTTGCTTTTTCAAACAGAGATTCTGTGAGTCTACATACAGTTTGTTTTACAAGAACATTGTTGTATGGAAATCTTTTTGTTTTATTGAAGTGCTAATATGGTACATCCTGTTTCTCTCTAGGGTATGAGGCCCTATTAGCTGTAGCTTTCTCTGAAACAAGCTTTTTGTTTTGTTTTAACATTAAAATAGTAATCCCCAGTGTTTTTTGGCTTGTGATCACATTTACATCTTGGTAATTTTGTTTCATATCATATATAGTTATGAATATTTTATGATACTAAAGTTCTGCCTGCTTTTCAACATTTTTTTAAGTTATTGCCATGTCCAAGTCCTTAGCTTGCTCAACACTCCTCCACATAGAGATCTGTGGCAATCAAGGACTAAACCTCTACTAACTAAACCATGTGGAAATAAAGGGCAGATTTTTCAGTCTAAATTAAGCTTTGGAAAGTATTTTCACTGATCTATAAAAAGAGAATCTTCAGGTAAATCAATTCTAGCTAGTAGTAGTAAAAATTTTAATCTGAAATCATAAACTTGGTACAAATGAATGAGGAAAGAAGGCATGAGGAAATTGGCCCTGAGGGTTTGCATCACCAAAGTTCCCTTAAATCATAAAGTGTCAGTAAATAAGACATGACAATACAAACTCTGTATATCAGAGCAAAAATCTAAACAAAAGTGTGACTGGAAGTTACACTATTGAGTTTTAAAGTATAGGAATTGTGGGGTGCAGTTTGGGATGAAGTGTCAGGCCGGTGCTGGTGTGATGGATTATTTAAGTCTTGGCTTGATGATTAAATCTAAATACAAACCCACCTACTGTAATGTCTGCAAGGATTTCAATTTCCTGGATAAAATTTCATTACAGAAAGTGAGCACACTGAATTTATAAGTAGTTTATGAACAAAGGAACAATTTAACCATAATAATATTTAAATTTTATGAATCCCTGACCTAGGAGTTTTATGTAAATGAGATTAGATCCTAAACTAACAAACATGTAAAAGCAGTGTTACTCAGGGGAAGGTTTATTCTGTATGCAAACAGAATGTCTTCAGTTCAGCAAGCTGCTCTTTTGGCATTGTCTCTGTGACCTCTGTTTTACCTGGATTAGTATTTAACAATTTGAAATGCTATGCTTCCTGAGGTTTTACCAGGGACACCAGAGAGCTCCAAAGGAGAAGACAGGAAGCTTAAAAGGATTGGGGCTGGGTGAGGGAGGGGAGCCTGGGCCATCCTCTTACATTTAGAGCTCTTAGTCACGTGGTATAATAAGAAGGTGGGAGATTTATCTGACATTTCATTTAAGAAATATCCATTCACCAGCAACACATTAAAATCTGGGGAAGCACTGACTGCATACTGTAGATGGTTATATTTTTCTCTTATGCAACACTCTGAGGAGGAGATGTGGTCATTTAAGGCAGTTTGTTCTTTATTCCCATAAAAATATGGGAAACTTAAACATCACCCTTCCCACTGCTACTGGAACAATGATGTCAGATTTTGTGGAGGATTTAGGGCTCTATAAAAGATGTAAGAAGGCACAAAAGAGCGTGGGTTGGTAAAGAATGGTTTGTAATGGAGGTGGGCTGGCAGCTATTATGCTTTGCAGTTCTGTGAAGCAATTTGATTCATTCTCACTAACTGCAAAAGCAACAAAGAGAAACCCTAATTGGTATTTTGGAATCTTGACACAGGAATCTAGTGTCATCAGGTATTGCAGTCAAGTCTCTGAATTGATTACTGCTTCAATTCTTGGAACTGGATAACTTCCAAAGTTTAGTTACAGTTTGTGCTGAAGCAGATAAAGTGAGTGCTCCCCTATTGTTATAGGGCTATATGGCAACCAGCAATGGCCAGCACCTGGTGCTGATGGAGTTGGGGGGCTGGAACAGATTCTTAGATTTAGCCATGAATGTTGCCATTTTAATTCGGAAATTCTCTGGAAAAGTCTGTTCCATACACTTATTTTAAGTTCCCTTATGATTAGCTCCTTAAATTGGTTAGATCTGCTAGAAAATGAAATTGTAAATTAGTAGCAACAATGAAAGCATGGTGATATGTTCATCTTGCTAAGATAAAACAAGAGACAGCATGAAAGGCATAAAACCATTGATACTGTCAATGTTGTAATACATGAACTTTCAGGTGATCCTTCTATTTTCTAGTCACAGTTGTCTGGCACAAGACAACTTTTACTGGTGAGAATAAGCTGATAAGCATAACAATTCTTTCCTGAGGAAGCAATACTTACATGTTAATTATTTTGTCTATCTGCCTGTCAAGCTCTCATTTCTTTCTCCAAGTTTGAATCTCCTGGCCAGCTCCAATCAAATGAAGGGAATGTGTTTTGGAAACATTAACTTGTGACAAATTTGATGAAAACCAGCATTTGATGAAAACCAGAGCATTCATGGTCTGAAGCTCTACAGATACATGTCTCATTATCTAGATGCAGCAGGCAAGACCTCAGGCGTGCCAAAGGTGATGAAATGGACCCCTACAGGGGGGTCTTGGGTGCCCTCTCTTCTGTTCTCACTAGGCACACTTACACATAGATTAAAAATGTTGCTGCTGCTTGACCCAAACTTCCCTCTGCTCTTGTGCTACCTTGAGGCCATCTTCACCATCCAGCCTAGGAACAACATTAGTAGTTCAGATAAAACATGAGGAATCAGAATGACTTTTGTAGCAAGAATTGACTTGAATGCTTCTGAGAAATCGATGCTTACGTAGCAAATGGTGATCTGGTTGATAGACTGCTGCTGGATTTTTAAAAAGCTTTTGATGAAATCCTGTATTAGATTACTCTGGGCAGTAAAAACACAAGCCACTGTGAAGTGCTTGGGTATTTCATTACACTAGATGACCAGGCATTGAAAAGTCAGGCTAAATTTGGTGTGATTAAGCAAGGTAATGCTCAGTCACTGTCAAGAAAAAAAACTCTGGGAGAAGAATGTTAAGAGAGAAAACAGAAAATACCCTCAGGTCCCTGTGCAAACCCTGGTTGTACCAAATATCCCATTCTAGCCATTCTTCAACTATGAAACAACAGAAAAGGCAACAGAAGATCAGCAAGGATTCTCTGAAGCCTGCCAAAGCCTCATGTGAAGGAAGTCTGAATAAACTAATAATCTCCTGTGGCATCTTGAGACAAAAGAACTTTAGTCTGTCAGGCAAGGGATACCACACAGGTCTGTATAATCATAAATGCCTTGTTATTTCTCATGTATGAAGACTCATGGGTATCAACCAGAATTAAGGCTAACAAGTTTATGACAAACTAAAGGGAACAGCTTTTCACACTGTGCATGAATCAGAAATTGAGGCTGCAGAACATTTATTCCAAAACATAATGAGCTTAAAAAGCAGATAAATGAGAGGACAAAAAAGCAATTTAGCACTATTAAACTCAGTGAAATAGCCTGTGACTCAGGATGTCTGTCTGAACTGAAGAAAATGGAGAATATACCGAGGGGAAGTAAAGTTGTATGTGTGCCCAGGCCTTCGTCTTTAGTTCTTAGTTTTAGTCTTGTCACAGGAAACTGTTCTTGCATGTTTCCGCAGCAAAGTGGACTGAGCAAAGACTGAGGCCAGTCTTAGGAACTGGAAGCTTTCCTGGAGGAAAAAAAAAAAAAAAAATTGCATGGGCTGGGGAGAGAAGGCAGCACAGAACTCACAGATCTATGGAGAAAAGAGACAAATATCTAAGTTTAAAAACAAACAAAAAATACAATGAAGGAAGGAGAAGTAGATACTGAGCAAACCAACCCTGATGGTGCCAGTCATTCCCCTGGAGAGCTGGGGATGCTATCCCATGTTTTGAGCAGAGTCTTGTTAGCATTAGGGACATGGGGCTGATGGTCTCAACTGGTATGGCCATTCTTGTAGCCTTCAGTGTAAGTGCTGCAGCTGATGTGACACAGGGATGTCGTGCTTGGCACCTAAAGCTAATCAAGCAGCTGTTCTGTTGAGATCAGAAAGTGATCCATACTTCATGCTATATCTGAGGCCACCCAGAATTCCCTTTTTTCCAACTTCCCATTTCAAAATTCCCTGCTTTTCAGAGGTCTTCATCTGCTGGAGAAAACCAGAGTGACTCTGACCCAGTGTCTTCTAATTTCAGAGCCTGTCAGGCCTGCTGATACCATTCCAGATGCTGATGACCAATCCCTTACTCCATCTTTCCCAGACAAAGAGGGCTGGAATCTCCAAGAGCAACCCTTTTTCCAACTCTGTCTCATCAGACAGATTAATTCATAGCAGGGTTATAGGATGTGAGCATGCATTTGGCAAAGCCAAGAAAGCATGAATCAGATTCTGTGTTCATCCATCGCAGCCTTGCTGTGAAAGAAAACACATGGGGGTTGTAGATAGTGGTATCACTCTGTCTGAGGCAGTAACAGTTAACACCCACTGCCCTGTCCTGCAGAGCTCTCTTTTGAGATTACAAGCTCTCTTCTCTGCTCTTTTTGTTTAAGACAGATTCTCTTTCTCACTTGGAATTTTTCAAGCTTCCTTAGTTCTTTCACCCAGTTCTTGGTACTCTGCCCAGCAGAAGGGCAGCTTCTGGCTTTATACTAAATATGGCTGTTTTTCATTGTGCTTAGCCTTTAAGTTATGATATACAAACGTGGCAAGCGTGACTTTTGCCTTTCCCTGGGGTTTCTCTGAATTTACAGTCCTATTGTGTTCCTTAATTAGAACATTCTTTCTATCCTAAATGGCCTTTTTGACAGCTACATTATTCACTGAAAGAGCTGTGGGGGTGTGGAACAGGCTGCCCAGGGAGGTGGTGGAGTCCCTATCCCTTGTTGTGTTTAACAGACTGGATGGTGGATGAGGTGCTCAGGAAGATGGTTTAGGAGAGAACAGGTATGGTTGGACCATATGATCTTAATGATCTTTTTCAACCTAGCCATGCTGTGATTTCCAGGGTTGTTAGGAAGTGTTAATTGACAATCACTGTTTCACCTTGAACTCTTCTTAAGGGCCACCTGGTGCAATAATCAAACCCACCAGTTTGCATTTCCTTGAATCCCAGTTTCACACTGTGAGATCTGGATTGCTGTAATTGTGCCCCTGACACAATTCTACTTATTATTCCCACATTGCTAGGATATAACAATTACCACTAGACCAAATGAATGTTAGGTAGCCTTGTTTCACGTGATCCTCTCTGAGGTTTATTCATCTGCTGGCTGGCTGTGTAATGCCCCATGAGAGATAATGTAGAAACATGCCACAAAGTCTTCTGTGCAGATTCAGTGCATAGAACCATGCAGCCAGAAGTGAAGTATAAATAATTCTCTAGCAGGAGGGAAAGGGTTGGTTGCTTAAGGGAATATTTAAGTGAGCTTGCCTCTTTTCCAGAATTCATAACTCCTGCCCAAAAAACTTATATATACTCACAATTCGGATAATCTAAGAATTGGAAGGAGACTTAAATGAGAGAATTTAATAGACAAAACAGAGACCTGAGAGCTGCAGATGAAGATGCAACAGATGCCTTTGACACTGAAAAAACATACGGTTGGGAACTCAGGCACTTGGGATAAGGTCTGCCACTATTCTGCTTTGGCAAATGCTGAGTAGTTGTGTGAAACTGCTGAGTCCACAACGAGCAGTTTCTGTGCAAGTGACTGCCAAGGGACTGTGTTTCCTTGATTTCCTGGAACAGCAGAATCCCTAGAACTGACCTTTGCGAGGTCACTGTCAAGTGTTCCTCCACAGCTGGTTTATGTTTAGCAAGGCACCGAGACAGAAAGATCCATCTCACTGCCTTCAAGAGGGAAATGTTAGTAATAAGAAGTAACATCTCCTCAAGGTTAGCTGCATTTCTTTCATATCTGAGCAACTATAGTTATGTGTAATTTACAAAGAAATCAGCAGTAAGATCCTGTAATGAGGTTCAAGCCTGTTACTTTTTCTCCCTGTAGGCACAAGAGTTTCCAGGGATATCTTCAGGAGTTTGAGAGATATAGAGGAAATAGACTGTCAAAGCCAGATTCTCTTGTGTGGATTTGAGACAGCTTTGCTTTCCAAATCTTAAGTAATATGACACCTAAAGACAACAAATCCAGGGGATGTAGAGGGAGAACCAATTCTGATATAAAAATAATTGATTTCACCAGGGAGGATTTTGGTCCTGGTTCTGTACAAACAGGGACTGTCCATCCATGTAAGAATGGTAGCCCACTAGCTTTACTTGGGAAGGAGACAAGGCCAAATAATAGCTTGTGAATTGTTTTAATTAGATTTAATTGCCTGAACTATCAGAAAAAGAACCACCAAGAATTTAAAGTGAAAGACAGCAAAGTTCATAGAACAGCCCTTAAATATGATCTAGTTCCAACCCCTTTGTTGCACATCTCCAGTCAGCCTTGTCTATGTTGTGAAGTTTTATGAGTTATACAGGTGTCCATATTAACACTTTAACCCCTTCACAAGTGCCTTTTGTTTCTGTTCAATATAGATTAAACTGAGAAAAGTTGTATTAGAACGTGTGTCTAACTGGGCATTACAGAAACAGAATGCTCAGTGCATGTGCTTGAGGTGATACTGAACCCGCCTCCTCATCCAACTTGAAACATGTGACAGAGTATTTTAGACAACCTTACTTTAGGGACCTAAAATTAGTTATTCTGAATCACACTTTAGAAGAACCTATTTTTGTCCTGTACTACACAGGAAGCTGAAGTTCCTTCCTTGGCACCTCATTCAGATGCTGCAATCCTCCAAATAGTCTTTTTCTGTAAAATTGCAGTTCATGCAATAGGTATGTTTCTAGGTTGTAGTTCTCTGGCTCATGAAAATTTTCTCAATATTTAGATGGAGTGGTGTTTATCTCTTTTTCTTTTTCATAAAGCAAAGGAGATCACATGTCTCCAGATAAGACTTTCTAGCTACAAACCAGCACAGATATGTTGTTTTCAAAATTAGCATTTCTGTTTCTTTGACTTAAAACTAGTGATTTAAATCACATTCACACTCTTCAGAGGATTGGTTAAGACAGACTAATCCTACTGCCATGTTATGTGTTGTTTCTCAAGAAAGCAATAACTGCATTTCCTAGGGGCAGGAGGGGAGCAGAGCTGCTGTAATTACTGCTCTTCACTGTTTACACCAGACAAGGAACTGTTACTACCCAAAATCTTTAGAACAACTCAGTTTCCCAGGGGCAGGGGAGTAAACGCTTTCACAGCAGGCTGTAATTACAAGCTCTTCTCATGTCCACATCCTGAAGGGATGGAACAGCTCCTTGCATTGAAAATGCCCTTGTTAGTCTAATGATTTGCAGCTAGTGATCACAGATGCTGCTTCTTGGAGAAACAAAGTTCCTGCCTTCTAGTCTGAAAGTTGGTGGGTAGGATGTGAGCAGCTTCTTGTCTCTTTGGCATCTTTCAGTGCCTGCTTTGGATCACTGACCAATTTAGAAACACTGAGGTGAGAAAAAAATCTGGGGATCCTCATCACTGGCAACAACAAAAAAGCGAGCTATTCCTCTTTATTTTTGTAGTGGGACTCTTTGAGGTACAAGGGAATCACAGGCCAGGACAAGTATGATACAGGTAGTGCCAAGTTCCTGTTGAATGGGTGTTCTTTTCCAAACTGTAAACTATATATATAGAAGTCTGTCACTCAAAACCAAACCACAAAATCAACTTTTACCTTAGGTTGGAAAGGTACAGATGGGTCACTAAGCAAAACGTCTGCATAGGAGGAGTAGTTGCTTGAGAACTGAGGTGATAGAAACCACAGTTAAGGTTGAGTGACAAGTTTCCTAAACACTGATGACAGTGCTGGTGTTAGTTGACCCAAGGCAGCAAACCATCCAACAAGGGAACGTGTGAACAATGTGCATCGTGACATGCACTGTTAACAGTCACTGTTTCTCATGAATGGAAAGATTAGGTTATTTTTTTTTCTTTTTCACAACTACAACACTTGGATTCATCAAATCTCAAAATTTAATGCCAAAAAAAAAAAAACCCAACTGGTGGCAACCATATTTGGGTTGTTCTCAATTCATATTCCTCCTACTTAATAAGAAAGGAAAAAGCTGTTGATGCAAGTAGCACAGACGGGCTCCTTGTTATGAAAGCTTGTCCTCTGTCATATGACTTGGGAACCAAATGTGCTTTTACACACTGCTGCAGCCAAAACATATTGCAAACTTGAAGAACAAATTTATTTTTGACTCACTTGGCAGAACTTTTTTTTTTTTTCCTTTTAAATAGCAGAATGCCAGCATACAGGGAGAAAATTATTAGGTTTTTAAAAACTAGTAAATGTAATTAGTAAATTAATCAATATGCAGAAAATACACATAGTACTGGTACTTTGAGAGTATGTTTACTATTGCCTATGGGAATAGACTCCAAATCTCCTTTTTCCTTGCTTCAGATTCTGCAAACAGGAATTGCATTTCTAAGAATGAGGAGGTCAAATTAGTACACAACTATCTGAGGCACTGATGGTGCACACACTTTGCACGGTTTTCCCCCAAATATAAGTGTTTAATTCTGGTGAAGGCACTTGTGTGTCTGAGATATAAGAGTCCCAGATGAGGAGGCTGGTTCAGATCAGAGAGGTTCCCTGAGGTCGGAGGTGCTTCTTCAGGTTGCAAAACCTGAAGAAATGTGTGAAAAAAACCAAGCATTATCTTGTGTTAGAAAGAACTGAAGGAATATTTTTTACAATGGAGCAGCAGAATGTAGCTTTGAAGTTCCTTATGTATCTGCCAACTTCAGTCTCAGAAAGTTAGACTATAATTTTGATTTTTTTTTTCTCCAAGTCAAATCAAACACTGCATGTTTCAAGTTTAATAAACACTTTTTCTGTATTGGAAATGGCTGCTTGGAGAAACTGCTATTGCAATTAAATAGGAAAGAATTGCCTGTATGTGGCAGAAAATAATTTTAGATTTTTGAGTTTCAGAGCAGGTGTATTTTCACTTATCCTATGGGAGTCTTTTTGTTGTTTGGTTTTTTTTTTTATGACATCTTGTGGGTTGGTTATCCAATTTATCCTTCTCTGAATTTAGGACAAAACTTAATGTCACAGTATTTAGCGACAGCTTTTGCTTAATGCTCTTTTCACCAACAAAACACTAAAACAAGATGTACCTTGTCTTCACAGAAATTTGACCATTATCGAGTTTCATTTTTAACACAAGTCAGAAAGGGCACAAATTCACATATAAATAATTTTGCATAAGGTAGATATGAGGCAGTAGATGGTAAATGTAAAGTGACTGTGAAAGCTGTCAACAAATACAGTCCAAAACAATAAATATTATAGCCAAATCCAAGGGCACAGTAATAAATGTAGAAGTCAATAATATAATCTGTAAGATGACAGGATACAAAGTCTTCTAGAAATCGAAGCCTCTTTCAAAAGTAGCAAACACAAAGCAATATTGTCATACTTCATTTATGAAGAGTTACAGGCCTAGGAAGGTGGGAAAAGTGGAACCATTTGTCTGACACCTGCTTGAAAAGGCTCCACCCTTTGCAGCACAGTTAGCATAGGATCTACATTATCCCAGTTCCATCCCAGAGCCTTCAGCAACTCCTTTCACTGAAGCTTGGGGAGAAGCAGCTATTTGGTGTGCTTGTAGTGGGGATAGACTTTCACTTCCCCAAGACATTACAAGTAAATACTTGATGTGAGAGGGATGAAGTGGCATGGAGCCTCCTCTGGGCCCTTATTCATGTAAGGCTGATCAATTGGTACTCTGTCAGAAGGGACCCCCAGCTCTTCTGCTGACTGGTTTTTGGTGGTTTCAATCAAAGTATTGGGACAGCTCATACTGGTGGAGGTGGATGTGACAAGACCAGTTCCTGCTGCAGTGAACTGGAAATACCAACACCTGATAGAAAGGGCATCTAACAAGATGTGTATACATGCACTTGCTGAGAATCTGTGAGCAGCTTGGCCTTTGCTCATCATCCCCGGGGTTTCCATCACATTCTTTCTCTTCATAACATGTTTCAGCATTTAGTTAGCCATATTTATTTTTTTTTTAATTTTAAGCAGGGCTAGTTTGAGCATAAAGATCAGAAAACAGGATTTGCCCTTGTCAGTAGCATTAAATCTAATCGGTTTGCAGCTGTTGTACCGTCACGATTTAATTCTTGAAGGGAAATTCAATTAACAATTATATTTAGGAGACAGCTGGAGATAACAGCTATCAGCACCCCTAGCACCGTTATCATGTATCCATCACAAGCTTTATCCTACACCCACAGGCCAACGGCAGGACCAGGCACCACTGAGCTCCACTTTACTGACTAGCATTATTATTTCAAATAAGCCTCTTACACAGCCACACAATCTGCTATCAAGCCCTGTGACTAATTATCTCCATCATCACGTAGTAGTCCATTTTGGGGGGTGACCAGCGACGTTCGGTTCTCTTCCAAAGTTCTGCTCTTGAGAGCAGCTGAAAGGTGAACGTCTTTATTCCGACTTCCCGGTTGGGATGGCGGAGACTTTAGGAAAAGAGCGTTTTAATAAGCCGCAGAGCCTCAGAAAGCGAACTCCGACCTCGAGCATGAGGTACCTTTGCGCCACACCGTTTTGCTCCCCGGGGGGCCCCAACACCCGGCCAGCCACCCGCCCGCCGCCGCCCTTGCCTCCGGCTCCCCGGCCGTGGATCTAGGGGCAGAGGCAGCGATTCCCGCCGCTTCCGCGCCCCCTCAGCCCGGCTCCTCGGGGGAAAACGCCTCGGCCGTGAAGGAGCGGGGTGGAGGGGGGTTACGCGGG
>VXBZ01001338.1:0-16024 GCA_013399135.1 Heliornis fulica
ATTGGGTACTCTTTAGAAAATACAGCGAATATGCATGAATCAGAAAGAAACTGCTTAGAAAAATAAGATAGAGTTTAATTGTGCACTGAAAGCCCATTGTACACAAAGGGAGATAAAACTCATTGCAAAATGGGACCACAGCTTAGATGCTTTACATTAGGTCCCTGAACACTAACATATATAAACACACGCCATCGCTCTTGGAAGAGCTCAGCACTCGTAGTGTGTAAAGACTTTCAAGCACCACAGTGATGAGCACAGTACTGCAAAGGTAACCTGCTCCAGTCATGGGGGTCAGGGGGAGCCCTGCCTGCTGGTGACTCCTGGAGCAACCCTCCCAAGGAGTTTGATGGCCAGGATTTCACCTCAGCTTACTCAGGAGTAAAGTGTTGCCTCCCAACAGCTGCCAGCTAAGCAGCCCAGCTCTCCCAGGCCCTCGGGCTGTTGATTGCTGAGTTTCTTGCAGCCATTAAAAACCTTCCCTCTGAATAAATTTTGACCATACGTAAAGATCTGTTCAAACTGAAGCAGGGCCTGTGGACAAGCTCAGATCACAAACCTCTTTTGCACCCAGGTGAATGTGGCTGATATTTGGGCAAAGGGTGCATACACCTTCACATGGACTGACCCAGGGTCCAGGGAGGGGGCACAGCAGAAGCCCCCCACCCACCCTTGGACAGGCAGGGAACGCTGCACCTATGCAAAGTTAAGGCCTTTTAGCAAATTCCTCTGTGAACAGCGGATGAGCCTGACATTTCCAGGGCAAAAGTTGGAAATTTCAGTCCATCTGTCACCATTTGAGAGTAACTGTGAAAATCCTGTCAGAGCCTGACCCCCGCTGCCTCACACAGCCGCTGTCCTGCCACCTGTCAGGCTCCTCTCCTCACTCCGTCACAGGCACAGAGCGACAAGTTCATCGCTAAAGCGTCTGCTTGTAGTTTAAGGCAAAAAGAGAAACAAACCCGAAACAAAACCCTCAAAACCATCTCCCCGTCTTTGACTTGCTGCTACAGACAATTATAAATCTCTAAATGTCGGGCACCTCGTTCCTCACACCCGCGAAAGCCCTGCGGAGGCGGGAAGTGGCGGGGAGGACGACAAGGCCTGCCCCGGTGGGGCGGCGGGCGTGGGCCGAGGCGGGGCAGCGCCGCGGCTTAAAGCGCCTTCGGGCCGCGGCGGGCACGCACAGGCGGGCGGACGGACATCCGAGGGCGTCATGGCGAGCCCCTGCGTGGAGCTGAGCAACAAGATGAAGATGCCCACCCTGGGGCTGGGCACTTGGCAGGTAGCGGGGCGGGCAGGAGATAAAATTTACCTAAAACCACGACCGGAGACGGGGCTCCCGCGGTGCGGCGCAGGTCGCCGAGGAACGGCCCCACATGGCGACCCGGAGTGTNGGATGAGAGAAGGCTCGGGAGGCAAAACGCTGAGGTGAAACGGCAATAAAATGAAGGAGGTGCTGAAGAAGGGGGCGGGAGGGGAGCAGGTAAACTGGCGAAGCTGCTCGGGCAGCGCTGCGAGCATACAAAGGACTCTGAGCACCAAGGGGCTGGACATGGCATGGGCCGAATGTGTCGCCGAGACCAGCCACTTTCTGCTCTGCTCCCTTTACCTACAAGGATGCTCTTTGCCTGACAAGCTGAAATGCAGGGGACAAGGGAACTCCAGCAGCGGCTGCACCTTGAGGAGCTCCCATAGCCGGGAGCGCTGGCAGAAGGCGAGGGAAGAGCTCACGGTGTGGTCGTGTTCGCTTTCAGGCTCCTCCGGGAAAGGTGGAGGAGGTGGTGAAGTTTGCTATCGATGCAGGCTACCGCCTCTTCGACTGTGCCTACTTCTACCAGAATGAACATGAAATAGGGAACGCGGTCCAGCAGAAGATCAAGGAGGGGGCTGTCAAACGCGAAGACCTCTTCATTGTCACCAAGGTACAAGGGTGCAGGGTGACTGGGGCATTTAGCTTTTCACAGAGAGAAACCCTTGTTCCATCTGTAAAGTAACAAGAGGAGTGTTCCCCTTCTGCTGTATTCATTCTGTGTTTGTCTTCTTTATTTGCAATTAGAACTGAGATTTACCTAAGGAACCATTCATTGATAATGGGAAAGATAGCGTGGATGTGGCTGATTTAATAATATCCCTGCATCTGTTAAGGTTCTTAATTATACCAGAGGTTTACTGGCATGCACCCTAGAAAGATTGGGGAAGGGGGGGAGCAAGACAGATGCCTGAATTCAGAGGTGCTGTACTACTGTACTACTTACCTATTTTCAAGACATTAAAAAATAGTGTACAAAATACAAACTTGAAAGAGAATACAAAGTATGACACTTTGTTCTGAAGTATGTTCTGTGTATTTACTTCTTCATCTCTTCAACTTTTCTCAGCAGTGTCCTTTACCAAAAGTGAGAATTTTTCAACTAAAAATCTTATGACTTGTTTTCACCAGCAAAATCAGAAAAACATTGAGCATAACTAAGCTTTTTCACATACTCTTTGGTTTGGGGTTTTGGTATTTTAGAAAACGGGTTTAAACTTGAATAATACTCGCAAGTTCTTCTATTTAAAAGACTATGAAGTTTCATTTCAATAATGAAGTACAATTGACCACAGTTCTCGCTGTGGCCTGTTAAAAGGGACAGAAGGAGAGTAGCTTTGAGCTGCTCAAAACCCAAAATTTAGGCTAGAAGAAAGAATGTAACCCTACCAGCTTTCACTGTGTCAGATAAATGTGGCAGAGTGTTGAGCTGTGGTCTGGGAATCTCTTCTCCTAAGTCAGGATACCGATTGTCTGCCTGACTCCCTGATTTGCAATGTTTGTCCTGCCTTACAATTAAAATATTGCCATCCAGTCAGTGTGCACTGGTAAGGTGGGGAGGGAATCACCTCCCAGACCACCAGGGGAGAAGCTTCTTTCCCTGGTCTGAGCTGTGGAAGCTGTGGAGTCACGTTTGGGCTTGGTTTCTTCCATCTTTTGTGGAACACATTTCACGAGAGGTCTCTGGTTAAAGTCGCGTGCAAGAAGAGCCTCGCTGCACTGCAACTGGACTACCTTGACCTCTACCTGATACACTTCCCTATGGGATTTAAGGTAGCTCTGCTCCACTTTCCTCTTCTCCTTGTCTGGCTAGAGGCAGGGGGTATTCTCTCCTCTTTGCTGTGGCCACCTTCTGTGATGCAGTGGGGATACGCTGTGGTTCACTTGGCACTTCCCCCGAGCCTGGCAGTAGCCAGCATAGAGACACTAACTAGGTAGTGGTATGTTTTCCCTCAAGGGTCTGGTTTTGCCATTAAAATAGTTGTAGGTGGAAGGAACTGCAGAGGAACTGCCTGGATCTTGAGGGAAAATGTAGCTGATTGGGATTGTGGACTTCTGCTGGGCTGGGAAAGGGTGAACATCTCAGGGTTTGGAGATGTTTGCTTCATCTTGAGTAACCAACAGTGAAAAATTAGCACAGTACAGTGCTCCCCTGCCCCCATTTACACTTGCCTAAAATAAGAACTCCAGAATAAAGGTGGAAGGGGTGTCTGTTCCCTTTTCTCTAGATCTGCTTAATTGCTTCTAATCCCCACACCTTGTATTCAGGGACTAATTTGTAGAAATATGGCCCTCATCCAAAAGAGAATACTCATGAACAAGCATCATTTTCAGCTACAGGATGCATTTAAATAACCTGCTAACTTGCTCTCTGTAACTCCAGTGAGTAGTGCTAGCACACAGTAGGAAATTAAACTCTTCTAAAAAGTCTGAGTATTATCTGCTTGAAAATAACAGGCTGGTGAGGAGCTGCATCCTGTGGATGACAAGGGGATGAGTATCCCCAGTGACACCGATTTTCTGGACACGTGGGAGGTAAGTTAAGGTTTACTCTTACACCACCCCACAAACTTTCTTCACACCCTTTTGTAAAAATTTTCCCACTAAAATTCCATCAAACAATAAATAAAATCTTTCACACTTAACTGATGGTTGAAGTTAGGTTTATCTAATTTACCTAATTATTAAAGATGGAGCAGAGATCTGCATGCATGGTGAGATTAAGGAGTAGATTTGGGTACAGGAGATAGTCACACAACACTGTTTCATGACCAGAACAAGTAGATCTGGTGCTACCCTGTGTTTTGAGGAGAAGAAGGGCATATAGGAGGAGGTGCAGGGGCCTCTTTTGCTTTTTATCTCTGGTAAAATGACCCCAAATAAAAGCCAAAGAAGACTTTGCTTCCAGTTACAAAATGTTGACCAAGCCATTCTTCTCGTATTACTTTCCCATCTGCAGTGGGATGTAAAAGATACAGATAATAAAATTTGCAAAGATTATTTTAATTAATTTGTTTTTGTAATTTCTGATACTATTGTTTAATCTAGTGTAGGTTCTTTGTTGGTTTGTCACCAGTTTTTGGGTACTAAAATAGTGCAGTTGGCAGTAATACCACTTCATAAATACACATTGGTTGTGCTTACTTATTAGGCCATGGAGGAGCTGGTGGATGCTGGTCTGGTAAAAGCCATCGGGGTCTCCAACTTCAACCATGAGCAGATTGAGAGAATCCTGAACAAGCCAGGGCTGAAGTACAAGCCAGTAAATAACCAGGTAAGATTCTTATTTCCATTGATGCCAGCTAACCTTAGAACAGTCATAAATACATTTTTGCTACTCCTCAGTTCTAATGCTGAGCTCTGCCATGATGTTGGAATCATTTTGGTGCCCTGGAAAGATCTTGCAAAGGACTGGGTATGTCCAATAGTCTGACAGTCCACTCAAGTCTGTACTGGCTGCAGTAATTAAAGCTTTAGTATGGTGCCATGTTGATTGGATCTGACAGGGACGTCAAGAGAAAACTGTTCTGTAGACTTGTGTGTGTTTAATGTGGTGGAGATTTGAGGGAAATACAATAAAAACTGGTAGGGATTGTTCATATCAAAGCAAAGTGAAGTGAATGAAAAGATTCCATTTTTAGGCACTGGAAAAAAAGTTAAAATGCCCATTACCTTGTTGCCATGGGTTTGCATGGTAAGGTTTGGGTAGCAGGGAGCTGCAGGGGTGGCTTCTGTGAGAATCTGCTGAAAACTTCCCCTGTGTCACACAGAGCCAAGGCCAGATGCCTCCAGGACAGGCTCACCATTGACCAAGGCTGAGACAATCAGTGGTGATAGTGCCTCTGGGATAACATTTAGGATAAAAAAAAAATAAGGAAAAAGCAAAAAAGATCAGTTGTTTTTGCAGCTAGAGAGGAGGGTGAGAAGATAGGAGAGGAACAACTCTGCAGACACCAAGGCCGGTGGAAAAGGAGAGGGAGGAGCTGCTCAGGGCACCAGAGCCAAGATTCCCCTGCTGCCTGTGAAGGGCTGGGGGGAAGTGTCCTAAGGTTTGGTCTTAGGGTTTCTCATTGCTCTAAACTGCTTTGCTGGGTAATAAATTAGATAGATTTTTCCAAGTTTGGTCTATTTTTCCCCTGAAAGTAATTAATGAGCCATCTCTCCCTTTGCTTATCTCAACCCAGGAGTATTTTGTTGTACTTCTTCTGCCCCATCCAGCTGAGGAGGGGAGTGGTGGAGCAGCTTTGGTGGACACCTGGCCTCCAGCCAGGGTCAACCTATCACACTTGTAGAAGACCTTCTGCTACACCTCCTCTTTCACACTCCCAGTATCACATCCCATGTTGCCACAGGCCCACTTCTGGCAGCCCTGGTATATCCATTTAAAATCCCTGCTGCAGGATAGTGAACAGGCCTGGAAATGTACAGCCTTGCTCTTAACTCATTCCCTGGGGTTAATTTGTCAGTGTAAAAGAAACCATTTCACTAAACTCCCCTGAAGGAGGGTCAGAGCATACAGTTACACAACAACTGTCACCACCTACCTCATGACTGAAATCACAGGACAGAGGGGACGTCAGGAACTTCTTTCTTCCACATACAACTCCTTTGCACTTGACTGTGGGTGCTTAATGTTAAGTTGTTGTTAAGTTTGTAACAAACTTCTTGTTACAAAATTCTGGTGCACATTACCTGACTGCCCCATGTTAAAAGTTGCACCAACTTTGACACTTCAAAGATCTTCAAACTGCAGTTTGCTTCTCCCTGGGGCACATTCTCTGTGCCAGGCATCTGGACAACACTGTGACAGGAATATCCTGACAGATTTCATTCATGATATTGGGAGCCTTATGCTCTGGAGCTCAGTGCAGCCTGCCTCTGTGTGAACCACTGTGTTTCTGTCCTTGCAGGTGGAATGTCATCCCTACCTCACCCAGGAGAAGCTGATCAAGTACTGTCAGTCCAAAGGGATTGCTGTGACAGCCTACAGCCCCCTTGGCTCTCCGAACCGCCCGTGGTAAGATCCCTTTGGAGCTTTTCCATATACAAACCAGTGCATTTGCCACCTGAGGTTTTGAAGCAGTATGATGAGAAAAGTGCTGTCAGCTTGTTGCAGATGATTTCACACAAAATGTTGGGATTCCTACAGGGAAGCCAGTCCCTTTCTACCATCAATATCCTGGCTTTTGTTTTCAATAGGGCCAAGCCAGGAGAACCTGTACTTCTGGAGGATCCCAGGATTAAAGAGATTGCAGATAGACATCATAAAACTCCTGCCCAGGTAAGTGGGGTTGTGAGGGCAAATGATTCCTCCTCCTCAGATGTTTTTGCAAGCTGATGGCCAGTCTTGGCAGATGTTGCCTGCTCTAAAGTTATGGTATGATGAGGCTGAACTGCACTCGGCTCTTCACGCTGCCCCAGTTCTTACCAGCATGCATACAAATGATCCAGTACTTTCTAAGAGTTCTTGAGTGCTGAGCTTTGGGGTGCTGATCAGTGCTATGTGCCTACCTCAGTTGTACCCTTCAAGGGAGATGATTTCTGGTCCCAGAGTGCCCCTTACCTCTGAGGCTTACTTACAAATCATCAAGCCAACCCGTTGCTCAGTTCTGCAGCTATGTTAGCCAAGCTGGTCTTCAGAGAAGCACAGTGATTTGCACACCTAGTTGATTGCTCCCTGCTAATTTGTATTCACAAAGAATCATTGAAAGCTGCTCAGTTATTCAAGATTAATTTTTGTTCCCTCTATTAGTTGCTGTCATGGTTTAACCCAGCCAGCAGATAAAATAACCTTCTCTCACTGCCCCCCTGTCCTGGTGGGATGGGGGAGAGAATAGGAAAGGGAAAAAAGTAAAACTCCTTTAGATAAAGACAGTTTAATAGGTCAGAAAAGGGTATTAGTGATGGTAATAATAAAAGAATATAAAAAACAGATGAGGAACAGCCCAGTTATTTGCCACTCCAGAGATGATGCTCAGCTAATACCTGAGCAGCTCCACCTCACTGCCTACACCCCAGTTATATACTAAGTATGACATATCATATGGAATATCCTTTCAACCAGTTTGAGCCTGCTGTCCTGGCTGTGTCCTCTCTCACCCAACCTCCTCACTGGCAGGGCAGTGTGAGAAGCTGCAAAGTCCTTGACTGCTCAGCAGCAACTGAAAACATCAGGGTGTTATCAGCACTGTTCTCATCCCAAATCCCAAGCTCAGCACTGATAGGAAGAACACCAGCAGCCTTCCCCACCCACACCAGGCCAGTGGCTGGTCACAGCAATGGGGAGTGCAGAAACTGCACTGCAAACAAACCTACATGTGCACAGACAGGCAGAGCAAGATAAAATCCTCTATGTTACAGTCCTCTTTTGAGGGGAGAAACCTTTTAAAATCTATATGTTTTTCCTTTTACAGAGTTTGAACAAGCTCAACCTATGTGAGTTACTTACTGTGAACCCAAAATAATCTGCAGCATCGTTATGCTCAGTTGGTTTGAGCACACATATAACACAAGTCCCCCACCCCTAATGAAAACCTATCCCAGGAGAAGCCAGGGTTTAGAAACAACACAGGAATGAAACAGTATCAGTTTGTTAGCAGGCTGCAAGCAAGTGCTGGCACAAACTCCTTTATGCAAACCAGAAGAATCTTCCAAAGAGTGAACAAGGTTGTAGAAAGATAAATTGGTTTGTGCATTTAAAAAACAACCACCATAAACCAACCAACCAACCACATCTCAATGTGGACCTGAACAGATTCTTTGGTACCCCTGTTTTCACATTTCTCCTTGCTCTTGCCCAGGTTCTGATCCGGTTTCTTATCCAAAGAGATGTGATTGTCATTCCCAAGTCTGACAAACCACAGCGTGTCCAGGAAAACATCAAGGTGAACTTTGTGTTACACCCCTGTCTCCTCTCTGTTTCCAAACAGCACCTGAGAGACACTGGAAGGGGAGAGCAGGGATGTGAAGATTGGGGCTCAGCACTTCCTAACCACTTGTTCTCTGGGGAAAAGCATTTTGCCCTGGAAGGGGAATCCCAGCTTTGGCCATCCCCTCTGGGAGATGCCTAGCAAGACCCTCCTTGGTGTGCAAACACCAGACTCTTTATGGTTGGTCTCACTTTGACACTGTGGTTGCCCTGGGCAATGAGTAGCCAACTGCTCATGAACCTAAGTAAAAAGGGTGTTTGTTTTTTTCTTCTTCTTCCTTTGTAGGTGTTTGACTTCGAACTGTCTGACAAGGAGATGGACGTAATCCTCAGCTTTAACAGAAACTGGAGGGCAGTTCCAGTGCTCCAGTATGTTCCTTATCATCCTTATTACCTGCTAGGCCTCTATCTGTGTTTTCATCCCCTGTATCTTGCAAACACACATAACCAAAACCAAAGAGAGTTCATGGCTGAAATCCTGGCCCCCAGGTGATGAGACATGTCCCAGAACATGTCAGGAGGGAGATCCACTCAGGGCATTCCCTTCAGCATCTTGGGTCACAAGCCTATGTGCAAATTAATGGCAGCAGCAAAGCTTACATTGGCAGCAGGGGAGGGAGGCTTCAGTAAGGAAATGCTGCTGCTGGAGATACTTTCTACAACACTTAAATAACCATTTCTTTCTCTTCTCAGAGCTGTCAATCACAAGGACTACCCCTTCAAAGCAGAATATTGATGCCAGTGGTTTCTGCAAGACCTCTGTGTAACTCCTTCCAGATGAGAAGATGCATGCTGCAGCTTAGTCTTGAGTTCTTCTGTACTTGGCAGTCATTAAGAGCAGTTACTTGTCTTCCTTTTCTAGGAGGAGACCACTAGCTGATACAAAAATGCATCAGTAGGGATGGATCTTTTGTTACAATAGTTCCAGAAATCTGATTTTGATTAGTAGTAAAAAGGCAATGCCTCTTAATTTCCTTTTTCCCCTCGTCTTCCTTAATTAAAGACATGTTTAACAAAAAAAATTGGGTTACTTACAAGATTTTTTATGTTATTTCCAGTGTGGTTGTACTGGCTTATGAGTTGCTGTCAAGGAATGCTGTCTTTAATTACTTTGCTTTTTACATAGTTGTGATTTTTATAGTATGAATCTCTAATGCTTCAATACTTTATATGAATAAATTTTTAATAAGAACAAAACTTAGTGCTGTTTCATACACTTGGTTATAAAACATGCCCAAAGTCTGGTTTTTTTTTAAATTTTAACACAGATACAAAAGCTCGTTTCTAATTGCTGTACAAGGACAACAGAGACTACTTGCAGCTTATGCAACAAACAGGATTGTGCTCTAGCTAGAACCTAAGGCACAAAGTTGTAGCCATTACTCACTCCAGACAACTAGAAGTTGAACTCTGGTGTAAGAAGAGGTGAAAAGAGCATCATACATGGTGTCTGCACACATCAAAATGCACCCAGCCAAACATAAGAACTACCTGCTAGTTGGGACTGATGTGCTCTGCAAGTGCCAAACACAGAGATGGATTAACTTCTGCTGGCAGCATTCAGAACATCATATCTAGACAAGGAGGAAAACATGGGGATTATTTAAAAAAAGCAACCAAACACTCAAGCAACCCCTGAGGTAGCATCACAGCTGCTTGGAGGTATTGTTAGCTGTGTAATGCTAGGCCGAAGCAAAGGCAGGATTGAAACAGGCTGGTTTGTGGCACGTGGACAAGTTGGACAAGGGCTTAGATGCCAAGGTTGCTGTTTGAAAGCATGGTCAAAGCTAAGGTGGTGTCTGAAAAAAAGCCATCACACCATAACAGTACCCAAGCAGCAACAAAACTCCCAGCACTGCTGTCTCTGCCACTGGGATTCGCCTTCAGTGAATCCTGCTCAGAGGTTGGGCCAGCTGGTGGGAACAAGCCATGACCACACCACGACACAGTATCTCCTCAAAGTGGAACTGCTTGAGCCCAGCACTGGCAGCACTCTGGGACAAGGCAACAACCAGGAGCACAAGAAACTTACCTACATCAGTGAGGGAAAGCGTCCCTTCAGCTGAGGTCGCAGAGAAGCGTGGCGACACGGCTCCTCAACCCGAGACAGGAGAACAGGCAGGTGTGCAAGCACACAAGCACTTCACAGGTTCAATCAGACAGCAGCAATTCCTTCTCACCAAGGAGATCAGAAAGCTGAGCTTGCTGCAGCCTCCCCATGTTTCCAGTGAAGCTGTCAGCAGCCTGGTGGGGCTCCTCAGATGCCCGTGACCTGGTTAGAGCAGGAGGCTACGTGCTGTGCTGCTGATAAGAGAACAAAAACGCAAGGACTAGGAGGACAGGAGGGAAGCCAGCAGCTCCCCAGGCTTGGGACCTGCAGTCATCCAGGCCTGGAAGCACATCCCACCGAGGCAGACAGAAGAAACACGTTGGTGCTCACACAGAAAACACTTTTCAAAGCAGGAAAGCAGAAAGCAGCGAGGTCAGAACCTGCCTTGTTGGGCACACAGACCTCTGGATGATGCACAGCCCCTGCTTTGCACTGACAGGTATGGCAGTTAAGGCTTTTTTTGAGTTGGTTTGTTGGGTTTTTTTCCATTAAAAATATGTAGATGTGTATTAATTAATCAATTTTCCATTAGGAAAGAGTAGGTAGCGTGTATTAGAAGGAGTGTCATTAATAGGTCAAGAGAGGTCCTTCTCCCCAACTTTTCTGCCCTGGTGAGACCTCACCTGGAGTATTGTGTCCAGTTCTGGGCCCCTCAGTTCCAGAAGGACACACAACTCCTTGAGAGAGTCCAGCACAGGGCCACCAAGATGATGAAGGGAGTGGAACATCTTCCTGCTGAGGACAGGCTGAGAGAGCTGGAGCTCTCCAGCTTGGAGAAGAGGAGAGTGAGGGGTGACCTCATTAATGTCTATAAATATGTCAAGGGTGAGTGTCAGGAGGATGGATCCAGGCTCTTCTCAGGGATGGCCAGTGATGGGACAAGGGAAATGGTTCCAAACTGGAACACAGAAAGTTCCATGTGAATATAAGGAGGAACTTTTTCCCTGTGAGGGTGACAGATCACTGGCACAGGCTGCCCAGAGAGGTTGTGGAGTCTTCTTCTCTGGAGACATCCCAGACCCATCTGGACACTGTTCCTGTGTGATCTACTCTAGATGATCCTGCTTGGGCAGGGAAGTTGGACTGAGTGATCTTTCAAGGTCTCTTCCAGCTCCTAAGCTTCTGTGAAAGCAGCTGATTTTACAGCTTGGCTGTCTAGCACAGGGAAGTCTGAGATCCTTCGAGGTCCTTTGCAAGGATGCCTTATTTCACTCAGCCTTGGCAGGGTTCCTCTCCCAGTTACAGCAACTGGCCCGGTTCCTACTCGGTTCCTACTCATTAACAAACAGGGGGCTGCTGATGGAAATATTCCATTTATTGTGGATGCAGTTTCAGAATACATTGTTTGAACAAATCATTTTTATTGCAGCTATTCGATGTATTTGAAAGACTCAAAGGAGCGTTTACAAAACCCCCAAACAGAAAACACGACAACTCACAGACCGTGTCAGGCCCAGCTTCACCCCCTGCAGGTAACTATGTGCGTCTCTCCCTATGGAAACAAGATGTTTCAGCCAGGCAGGGGAGCTCATCTTCGGGTTGAAACAGAACGTTTATGCTTCTTTAGGAAGAAGTTGGATGCTGTAAGAGACCGAGGTGGTGAAAAGGGAGATCCCAGTAGTTCTGATGCACGACAAGGCTGTCGACAGCGTGCTCAGGGGCTACTTCAGTTGCTCAGTTTATGCCATCCATACACTGTAGGATGTAAATGCTAAACTGTATGGCATGTAAATTCAAACCAAGCTGAGGTCTTATAGCCATGTGTTTACTATATACAAATGAAAACATCTGTAAATAAGATAGTTGGGAGACAGAGTTAAAAAGAAGCACTATAAAGATAGAGGTTTACTTCATTTTAGGTGTGTTTAGTGTACAGCACTGATGGATGGCAAGATTTAGTGTGCAGTCATTTGAAACAAGCTCCAACTGTGCTTAGTTGGTGTATTTTTTTTTTCTTTTTAATTATGGTAGTTTTATATAAATTAAACTACAATGTTTTATACAAGTGACCTATTTTTGACCCTCTAGACCCTTACCTTTTCCTCTTTTAAAAACTATACTTTCTTTTTAATTACCCATCACTGGGCAACTGACATTTAAAAATTTTTAATACTTATCTCACCATACCTTTAATGGCAATTATGAAATCTTACTATAGAAAAGTGTGTGATTTTTGTCTTTATTTTTTTTTTAAGCTGTGATACTGGCTAATTATGTATGTTTATTACTAAATATAATACTCTAGCATGTAGTAAAGCATTCTACCATTAGTAGTGCCTTTAGGCTTACCTTTGTAAAGCTATGTGTGTGTATATATTCTAAATTGCATTCAGTTACTAGTCACTAACAACAAAAAGAAATATCAGTACCACTGTCAGCTAGCATAATCATCCAAATTTAGGTATTAACTTAAACTAGAATGGAAACATTGATACTTAAAAAAAAGTATATTAAAAAAAAAACCAAAAACACGTTATTGATGCAGTATTTCTCATGACATGGGCAACTTACAGAAAATATTACATTGTCAACTAAAGAGATTTCTTCCATGCCTTAGTCTAAAGTGCAGAAAGAAAGACTTCTGTATTACAAAAGCAACCCTTGTTTTTGTAGGTTTACTGCACACCTTGCTCAAGCAACTTCACTTTACAGGTATTTTGGGGTTGACCTCTTACACCAGCTGGAATCACTGTTAAGACACATAGTTCTTGACTGTCAGTAGGAGAGTCTATAGATTTCACAGCATGGGTTTCTTTAGGAATAAAGGCTCTTGTGCAAAGGCAGTACTATTATGATGAATGTCTAGACTGAATATTAAATACAGTGCTAATATACATGGTTTTAACTGGGATAATGCAAAAAGACATTTTGGTAAATAAACATAAATATAAAAAGAACAATTTAGCACTTCTTTTTCCTTTTTTTTTTTGTGTTTTTTGTTTTGTTTTCTTCCCCCCAGCTGATTGGTCCAGCGTCTTTAGTGGCCTTCTATGGTTCTTTCTCAAATTGTCTCAAACCTGCTGAGAAAGAAGAAGATTAAAGATGGCTTGAAGTAACCCAAATGTGTCTCTAAAGCAGAGAAGGCATGGCTCTAGCTTTAACACACAGCATGTACAAAGGCAGGACACAAGCTGGATGCTGCTGCACTCCTGAGAGCCACCTTCTCCTCTGGCAACCTCCCTGCTGAAGCCCTCACCCCACTCAGTCTCACAGGGAGGAGGGGTCCAGCAGTGTCCAAACCACTGGGTGGGAGCTGCTCCCAAAGGCAGTGACATGCGACTGCTGACACCTTATGTGAGAGCTGAGCGAGCCTGAAAGCCCCTTTCCAAACAGCTCATTTCAAACAAGGGCAAGAGGAGGAGGAGGAAGGCAATTCCACTTGTATGACTCTAAACTGGTAAGTTCAGAGTTGTAACATAGCTCTGGCTTGTGAATTAAAATGTGTAGAAAGCCAAAGGCTTTTCCATATTTGATCTTTTCATTCCTAGTGAAGAGTTCAAGGGATGTTGCAAGGTGTCTTAAAACTATTGAATTGGTCAATGAATGTCCATTCTTCCCTACTGGTCCTGAGGCACATATTTCTTTTAATTGATTTTATTTGGAGTGGTTTAGATTAAAATAAAAAAATAAAAGTCCACAAAAGCTAATAGGAGAATTTTGCTGATTCCTTTCTGTACAACTAGGTCATGTTTCCAAGTTTCAAAATGACAGTAAAATGACAGACTCTTCTTTTTTTTTGCCTGAAGAAGACACCAATGCACACCTTCACTGAGCCCATTTGAACTGCATTTCAGTCTGGGTATCCAGAAGCACAACCAACCAGAAAAATTCTTTTAAAACATTAACACTGCTGAATTTCATCAGGCTTCACCATCACCCAGTGGCAGTGTTTAAAAATCAAATGCAAACAGCCTCGTTTTCCTGGTGGTTCTCTGCTCACAAAGGGCATACCCATTCCTGCTGCAGCCTTTAAAAGAGCCCTTAGAATCATAGAATGATTAGGGTTAGAAGTGACTCCCAGAGGTCATCTAGTCCAAGCCCACTGCAAGAAGCAGGGACACCCCCAACTAGATCACGTTGCTCAGGGCCTCATCCAACCTGGCCTTGAACGTCTCCAGGGATCCAGGGGCATCCACCCCCTCCCTGGGCAACCTGTTCCAGTGCTCCACCACTCTCACAGGAAAGAACTTTTTCCTAATATCCAATCTAAATCTCCCTCCCTCTATTTTAAACCCTTTATCACCCCTTGTCCTGTCACAACAGGCCCTACTGAACAGCCTCTCCCCATCTTTCTTGTAGGCCCCCTTGAGGTCCTGGCAGACTGCTATAAGGTCTCCCCAGATACCATGCATTTGCTGTAATTAGTTAAATGACCATCCCATTCCTTGGACCTCACACAGTTTAATGACTCTCTAGCTACAGCAAACATGCCACAAATGTCACCCAAAGCTTTGCAACATGGCTGGAGCACTGCTAGTCCTCTGTCCTCCTAGAAAGATGATTTAGGCCTATTTCTCAAACATTTGTGATTTGAGGGTACTGCAATGGAGCTTTTGAAAGGTAAAGGCAAAAAAGGGTTTGGTTTTTTTTTTCATCAAGCCTGACAGCTGAAGAACTGTAAAACTCAGACATGCCTGAAGGTAAATATGTCCAAGTTTCTACTGAGTATGCAAGTGTATTATTAGAATTACTTACCATTAGTCTCTGATTTTTTCCCAGTAGCTGATACCTGTTTGAAGAAGCATTAACTCAGTGTTAAAGCTGAATATGGGCAAACATTGCTATTTACAACAGGGGAAAAGGAACATCAACTCCATGCAAAGGACACATTTTTACATACAAAACAGCTCCTCAGTGCAGGAAAAGTCACAGAATCACAGAATATCAGGAGATGGAAGAGACCTTGAAAGATCACTCAGTCCAACCCCTCTGCCCAAGCAGGAAAGTCATGCACTGCCCATGGTTTTCTGTGCCTCACTGTACTTTCTTTTATAGATAAAAAAAGCCAGGTTCATAAGGCACATTGAGGCCTAATTCCAATTAACTGAGCATATGAAGGCAAGCAGCACCTTCCCCCTAGAAAGCTCCCACAGAGATATTATCCTTTTAATAACAAACTAAAGTGTTACCTTAGAAGAAGATGGCTTTTCAACAGACTGCTTCTCCCACAGATTACGTTTGCCAGACACATCTCCTGGTTTTAAATCCTGTATTTTTGAATTAATGAAAGGGAACAAGAACCAGCATTAGTTCAGGTTTAATTAGGTAGAGAAAAAAATATCAGATTGTGGCTTCCTCCTTAAAAAAAGTTGAGGAGAGTCCACCAGTGGTAAATGTTTCATTGTCAATTATAAAGCTACTGAGAATGACACTGCACATGGTGACCCCCAAACTTATACATGTTTTACAGAAGAAAACAATGCTGCTGCATCTGTTTAGTATTGCACAGCCTGGCCATACCTTACTACATGCATCCTAGTGAGTACAATGACAATTTACTGCACCATTGGGGTTTTAAGAGAGAAAATTCTGATTTTTGCAGAGAAAAATACGTTTTCAGGAATAGTATTTCTACTAGGAAGGAATTCAGAAGTAGCTTGTGTGGTCATTTTAGATGAGAATGCAAACATTTTTTTAAAAATAATAAAAGTAAAAAGAAAAGAGCAGAACTACT
>VXBZ01001343.1:0-29409 GCA_013399135.1 Heliornis fulica
ACTTGCTTTTATTGAACCTCATTCTTCTCACTCCTCCTAAAGAGAGAAATTCTCCCCATATCAGGACTGTTGAAGAATTATTGTCTTTAATATTAATTATTGATGGAAGGGAACTGAAGGCTCCCTGTACACAGTACTAGAAATCACTTTGGAAGAAGCAGTCTTGATGTTACAGTGTACTTTGTAATTAACAGCAATAATATCTAGTGGTATCATTAATATAAAAATAAGTTTCCATGGGATTCCAAGAAATATATGAAATTAAAGTGTTTTTGGAGCTCAGGAAATTAAGTTTTCATGCACAAGAAATGCAAAGACTATAATATGGAAAGACTTGCAAAAACTGTCTATGCCACAAACCTCCAGCCTGAGGTCATTAATTATCAGCCCATGCATTTAAAATAGGATTTGCTTCTCTGGGTTGTGCTTCCTCATCCATTAGTTCATGTGCTGTTAGTGAAACATTTTCTTCCCAGAGTATGTACAGGAATTGCTGTGTGTGAAGTGACAGAGCTCTCTCTTTTTTTCAGTCCTGAGGGAAAAACCTTTGCTTGGTGACTTCAGCCTTCCTGTGTTCATTCATCTTCTCATAACATTCTCTGGGATGGGTGAGTTCTCAGCACTCTTTTCCAAATTATTTGCTATTTATCTGTTTCTTAAAAAGGTTTCTTGAGACAGTGATAATGGAGGTTGCTCTACTGATAAGGAAGCTTTAATTTTATCTTCCCAGTGTTTACCAAAGCCCTCACATGTTTGCATGTAAGCATCCACCTTTATAGCTCTTAACTAACTTAATCTATTAGATTTATTCTCTTTTCTTGAAGGTAAAATTCAGGAATCAGAGCAATACTCTGGTCTGCACTCAGGCTGCAGTGTTCATCAGGGAATCCATACAACAATCAGTGCAGTTGCTTCCTGCAACACCAGTTCAGAGGAGGAGAGAACAATGGAGAGAACTTAGATCATGTCTCATCCATCTATCAGCAGCCTGCAGACCACAGGCAGGGCACAGGCTTGCAGGCAGGGCTCTCTGAGAAAGCCTGAGCTCAGGCTGTGATGTTGGAGATCTGGTTGTTTGATGCTTCACTCATCCCTGGTTGTGGTGATGGATGCTGCTCTGCAGTCAAGAGGGAGTCATTCCTTGCAGATATCTCATGAGTCAGCGGTTCTGGTTTCATCCTAAGGTTGATCCTACCTGCTTTCTGCACAAGTGTTGTGTGTCACCCTGCTGACACCGAGGTGCAGCTATCAGGAAGGTGCAAGATAAGACCTTTTGTACCCTGGGAACACCTTTCAAACCAGGGCATACTTCACATTGCTCTGGTCATGTTTACCTCCTTCCCAAGGAGCATCTCCTCAGGCTCTGTCAGAGGATGATGAGTATCACTGCACAGACTCCACACAGTCCATCTTGTCTGGGTTCAGTCCTGAGACAACCATTCAGTTCTGATTGATCTGGAGATGTTCCAGGGTTGTGTCTCCTCTTACAGAGATACAGGAATTGCTCCCATCCACGTTATTTAGAATCATAGAATCATGGAATCATAGAATCATAGAATCACAGAGTTTTTAAGGCTGGAAATGACCCCTAAGATCATCCAGTCCAACCATTAACCTACCACCACCAAGTCTACCCTTAGACCATGTCCTCAAGCACCGCATCTCCCCGTCTGTTAAACCCCTCCAGGGATGGGGACTCAACCCCCTCCCTGGGCAGCCTGTCCCCATGCTTGAGGACTCTCTCAGGACACAAGTTCTTCCTAAGATCCAACCTAAATTTTCCTCTAGTTCTGTCACCTGTTACTGGGGAGAAGAGACCAACCCCCCCCTCACTGCAACCTCCTTTCAGGGAGTTGTAGAGAGCAATAAGGTCTCCCCTCAGCCTCCTCTTCTCCAAAGAAATATCCAAATAATGTCCAAATAAAGACATTTGTGGATGTCTTAAGATGCAAATTTCAGAAGAGGTGGAAATTTGTTCCAAATACTGTGCAGATACTTGACTGTTTTCAACAGCACCACAATTCCAGTGTCTTTTTTGTTTGCTCTAAGATGCATTTTATTTTATACATGATAATCCAGATAGTTGTTTTGTTTAGAAAAGAAATGGATTTTCTGTACTAATACAATAGGATCTTAATTGTATTAAGCTGCAAACAGAAGCACAGGGGCTTTGTTGAGATTACAGTTCCCTTTCCACGGGTAAACCCAATGACATGGATATTTTGCAAATGTGTTTGCCCTCAGCAACTTCCTTTTTTAAAGTAACAAATAGAGTGTACTGCTTAAAAAAAAAAAAAGAAAAGAAAGCCCAGCTTGGCTGTGTAGTACACAGGGTCCTCTGGAGGTCATCTGAAGTGCATGACCTATTTTGAATTTTTTGGGGTTTGCATGAATTTGTCAGTTTTAAACTGATGATTCTGACAGGATTTCTCAGCATCCCCCTGAACATTTCAATCTGGCTTCCTGCTGCTTTTCATACTGTTGCTCCCTTTGAACTGGGTGAAATGAAGTCATAATTTAAACAAAAAAAAATCCCATAAATAATTACAAAATTGCACTCAGCCTATCATTTGAGTTGCCTGTAGGCATCTTTAGATACTTGTTTTTATTTGTGTTCTGTGGTTTCTCTGTAATCCCAATAACTCCATTTTTCCTCTACATCTTTCTCCAATTCCTCTCGGATGATGTCACTTTACGAGATCACTTCTCTCAGATGTCTTTCCAGGTCTCAGTGACCTCACTCTGCAGGAGTGGACACTTGGAATGTGCAAGTGTGCAGTAAACTTCCTCCCTCTTTGTACCAACTATGCTGTGATACTTTCTGCAAGTACAGAGGAAGAAATGGCAACGGTGCCAGAACGTTCCTCTGAAGTCCCCGATGATTCTCAGAAGCTATTTAGCTTGTGGGGTCATTCAGTTATGACTGAAATTAGTTCTGTTACTCATTTTGGTTTGTAAGTGCAAAAATAGAAAATATTTAGAAATCTGGGGCTGTGTTCAAACTGTGATGTGAATAAACTGAAGAATGAACAAGCTGTGGGGTCTGGGGGGGGCTGTTCCATTCGCTGAGACTGCAGACTTGTGTCAGGACCTCCCTGGTGAAAACTTCAAAGGCATTCCTTCTGGGCAGAGAGTTTATTCTGGAATGGTGGAAGTTCCTCCCTGAGGTTCAAAGGGTCATTGCTAGAAAACTCATTATCTGTAGGGGCTGGTGACTTGAGTGAAGAGCTAAAAAATAGTGGGAATATTGACCGTGCTCACAGAGTGACAAGATGTGAGAATTAGTCAACAAGTAGAAGATGGGCAGATGTTTGGAGGGGTGGTGGGTATGTGAGCATGGGTACAGTGTAGATAAAGAGTTTTTTTTTAAATATGACAGAAATATTTTATCCAAAGTCAAACCAAGGCTGGTGTCAAAAGTGCTTTCCAGAGAGCTATCAAGGAATGAGGGAAGATCCTGTGTTGCTGGGAATAAATCCAGAGGTGATGTGAAGTCAGCCAAGTATAGTTTTGCTAAACTTTCTTTTTTCCCAGTAATTTTCTCAGGGCACAGGTGGGATATCAGGATGTAAGATGTCAGATGTGACAAGACTTCAAGAATGGAGTTATGGCAAAAAGTTTTCTACACTTTAGCTGGCAAAACTGCAGGGTGACGGTGTTAGAGTCACTTCAGGGCCCTGCAGGACTAGGTTATCTATCCCTGGTCTTGGTTCTGCCATTCTTACAGTGTGAATGTTGAGGATTGTATCCCCTCACCACACTCCACTAAGGAATATTGCTGCCTGCAGACTGTTTGGTATCAGGAGTGCTCCTGCCTCTTCAGAAAATCATCATTTTCTTCTCAGCAGCACTGTCTGCTTCAGAGACTCACAGTCATCACTGGCTTGATCCTTGTATTTAATGTTTTCATCTACTCAGACCAACATATGGAGAGGGTCCAGAGGAGGCCACCAAGATGCTAAAGGGGCTGGAGCACCTTTCCTACGAGGACAGGCTGAGAGAGTTGGGGCTGTTGAGCCTGGAGAAGAGGAGGCTCCAGGGAGACCTTCTAGCGCTCTGCCAGGACCTCAAGGGGCCTACAAGAAAGATGGGGAGAGGCTGTTCAGTAGGGCCTGTTGTGACAGGACAAGGGGTGATAAAGGGTTTAAAATAGAGGGAGGGAGATTTAGATTGGAGATGAGGAAAAAGTTCTTTGCTGTGAGAGTGGTGGAGCACTGGAACAGGTTGCCCAGGGAGGTGGTGGATGCCCCTGGATCCCTGGAGACGTTCAAGGCCAGGTTGGATGAGGCCCTGAGCAACCTGATCTAGTTGGGGGTGTCCCTGCTTCTTGCAGGGGGTTGGACTAGATGACCTCTGGGAGTCCTTTCCAACTCCAGCCAGTCTAGGATTCTATATGCCAAAAGATGAACTACAGTTACAGGGTGATTAACTTTGTTGGATACCACTAATTACAGTTCCAGAACATGAACCACTGAGAGCACAACTTGCTTCTGAGAAAAGCAAAACTTTCTCAAAGGGTGACACCAACCAAGGGTCCGGCACATCATGGTGCCACTGACCCAGTGATCTGACCTTTCTTCTTGTGCACATTCTGCTGTGAATACACTCCAGAAAATGCATGCATATATAAAATAATCCTCAAAAACATATCCCACCAATCTATTTCCTACAGACAAGGACAAGGGAGCAAATATTTGACAGGCATCAATCACAGTGCCTGTCACACAGTAGAAGTGAAATCAATGAGACCCTCTGGAGGTGTGGACCCACATATGCTGTCTGTCAATGCTATATCTAGGGTACAGTCTATATTTAACAGTCAATATATTAATATATATATATTAAAGCAGTCAGTATGAATCCAGTGAGGCAGAAACCTATAGAAGCAACAATATCAGCAGTTGTATTTCTTGCCATTTTTCACATGGAAATGTGTATTTTCTGCACAGCTTGGTATCTTCAGCAGCACAAAATGGTTTAAATGGTCTTTTTTCCACTTTGTTTGAACATATGTTACTGCATTCAGTAATTAAGTGAAGATTAATAGAGTTTATTGTCACATTTATGTGTGCATAAGTCTCAGAAAGTTAAAGATGTTGCTTTTCTAGACTTTGCTGTCAATGATGACTAAAAGCTCCAAGGTCAAGTTTAAAAACAATGAATTTCTTTACCAGTAACAAGTAACTAGCATAGCAGTAACAAAATGGGAATATATTTAAGTTGTTGGGAAAACTTTTTTATTTATAAAAATTTATGTTAGGCTCTCATCTCGTTATTAGCACAATTTTTAAAGCAATAAATGAGACTGCAAATATGAATTCTGATTGAAATTCATTTAAATACAACTATTATCATCCAGGTGAGGCAAAAAGTGTTTCTCACCGTTCATATTTTGAGTTGAAATCACTTTTCCTCCACTCACATTTTCTTTTATTCCCCCTACATGAACTTAATTACACCAGAGGGGATCCTCCATCCTCTCTATTTTGTTCCCTCGACTGCAGCCGTAAGTTTGATGTAATTTTAATAATATTTGTGCTGTGTAATGGCTTGTAATAGGCTCCAGAATGATTCTCCCCTCGAATATGTGCTTCCCAAAAGGATTCAACAGCACAGCCTAACTACCAGCTACATGAAAAGTAACTGCCATAGAGGCTGAAGCTTTCAAAGTTAATGCTGCACTACTAAAATATTGAAGTATCTCACTTTATGACATCAAAAGCCTTTACTTGATGTATAGCACTTTAATCCAAGTTATGTTTAAATTAAATGAGTTGCTGCTGGTTGTCTTTGTTGCCTGATTGAATGTTTAACAATGTTACTCCAGTCTTTACTGTTTTTTATAACTTTATACTTTTACTTACTTAAGAATATTTATATAAAATAAAGTAAATCTTAAAATTAGAAGTTAAAATAGCTGTTCTACAGCCTAAGATAATTTGAATCTTCAAAGCTCAAAAATTTCTCACGTGATGTGGATACAAGATACATATATTTATTACCCACTTTTTCTTTTATTTTTCACTTTGAAATAAAAATACTAAGTGTTTCACTGCATTATCATAATCAAAACAAAAATTCCCACATTCTCCTTAGTTTACTACAAAAATGCATATTTTACACACAAAAACTTAACTTATGAAACAAATGCTGTTCAAATGCAGTGTCATTTGGATATAGACATAGATTTGGATGTAAATTTTGTATGTGGCGCCCCCAGATTAAACTTCCCGTTATGTCTTCATATATGACCAGATTTTGTAGGAATTCTGCCTGGATTTGAGGGCTGCAGGTTCAATATGTGTCCCTGAGGGTTGACCTTGGCTGGCTGTCAGCCCCCCACTCAGCTGCTCTCTCACTCCCCCTCCTCGACAGAGTAGAGGGGGAGAAAATAAGATGGAAGCGCCCATGGATTGGGGCCTTCCAGGGCTTCAAGGCAGCGGCTGGACAGGAGGGAATGGGGTTTCCCAAGGGCAGAGAGTGGTGGGACAAGGGGCTGGAGTGAAGCTGGAGGAGGGAAGGGTCAGNCAGGTGGCCTGGCCAGGGTCAGCCTGGGGTGGGACTTGATGGTCTCACAGGACTCATCCAACACAAGTGAGTCTGTGATTCTTTGATTCTACCTCCTTCCCTTCCTTCTCTGATTTTCGCTGTTTCTTCCTTTATTATCCCCACTACTCTTCTCCACCCTCTGGTAGATTTGCCCTTTCCTAAATATTTTTCTGGAGACAACCCCACCTCAGACGTGGGGCTGGGCCCTGCCCTGTGGTGGGTGGGTTGGAGCTGGCTGGAACCAGCCATGTCTGACATGGAGCAGCCCCAGCCTCTCCTCACAGCCGCCCTCAAGACCCCACTGCCAGCCCCTGGGCACCCTTGCCCCTACAAATGGCCTTTTAAATAATGAAGTTTAAATATTCATGAGGTCTTGATGTTTTGAAATATCCAGGTACACTTCAAAGATATTTTGAACTTCTCTGAAAGTAATAAATATTGGAATTTGGATATTTTCATTTGTTAACACCATTCTTCTTCTTAGTTTTCATAAATTGACTCAGAGAAAAGAGATATAATTTTTTTCCCCTCATTCAGCTAGAAAATTCTGAAAAATCAGAGTATGCAGATACTAATGGTTTATACCACTAAATGGTGAGGTATTTTATGACCAGAAGTGTGGTGCAGTCTCTGAGGATAGGACATTTTAAAAGAACTGTGTAAATAGCAGCAGATCAACCGTGATATTCCTAAAGCTTCAGGCTCTGAAAACTCCTGGATGGCTTTGAAAGCCATAGGCATGGCTGATATCCACATAGCTGAAAAGTTTATTGTGAGGGGTATAATTATGAGGACAGATTTATGGGGCATCCTCCCACTTGAAGCCTGAAAGAACTGAAAGACATAACTCCATGCAGATACGTGGCTGCAGACTGCACTCAGTGTGACATGTTTATATCTTTGATCAGTAATTAAAGGGTTTTGCTTCTTTTCATTCAGCACTGGTTTCCCCCTCAGTGGCCTGAAGTCATTCAGGATGATCAATGGTTTAATCATGTTATCACTCTGTCAGTCTCAGGTCCTTTTGTGGGATCTTTTTGCAGTTTAATAGAGATTATTTTCAGGTTAGAAAGATCTGAAGACTTCAAGATTAAGATCTAACCAGACCCCACAGAGCCATCCAGTGTTGATTTGCAGTCTTGAAGGTAAAATCACTGGAGATCTTTCTATCTGGTTGCAAGGACCTTCCCTTTAAAGGTGTATATGAGGTTCTTGTTTAGGGAGATCGTTTTTCCCTTGGTTTATTTCCCAATTTCCACAACAATCTCCTGTTTAGCAGCAGTAGTATCAAATCTCTAATGACATTCAGAGCTGCAAATGGAGTCTTCTACTTTACCATTTCTTCTGAATTTTCAGATTTGTATCTGCCTGCAAGTACCTCGATAATCCTGTGGAAATGGAAGAGGATGCAGGACTTGCAATTCACACTTATTTCAGCCACCCTTCTGTAACCATTCTACCTTAACAGGAGACTGAAGTAACTGTAAGTGCTTACACTGATGCAATTATTTAAAATAGAATGAAATAATTCTAAAATAATTGATGTGATGCTAAACAATTCGACAGTAAGAGGCATTACTGGGTAAATGGCTGCTGTTTAGCTTAGCATCAGGCCTTACTTCCCCTTGTGCTGCAGGAAGCCCCATTGCTTTTGACAGTAATTTTGTTTATTTCAGTATCTTTTAGTTCTAGTTCACTAATAAGATATGGGAAAGATTAAAAAGATACAGAAAAAAATACCCAAGATGTAGCTGTGCCATAGATTTAGGCAGTGATAAGGATGTTTTCTGTTTGCTGTCTATTGGGTTTCTGATAATTATTAATATTATTTCTTTAATTTTTATTAAGGTCATGGTTTCATAGAAGCATTTTAAATATTATTCTAATCTAATTCTTGAATGGGAATAGTAAATGAATAACCAATAGCTCTGTATGCATGCCAAAGCTTGTTTTATTCCTTCTGCATTGTTTTGCATTCATCACCATCTAGTCTTGGCTGTCAAATTATTTCCAAGCCTCTCCATAGTATGAAAACTCAGGGAATCTCCACACATTACTTTTTGTCACCCTGAATAACTTAATATTTCAACAAACTTTGTCACTTCACTATTCATTCCTTTTCTCTCTCAATATAATAAAAAAGCAGACCCAGGTATAGAACCCACTGGGACCTCACTGGAACCTCAGTAATAGAAAACAGCCATTGATCACTACATTTTGTTTCATCCTTCAACCATGAATTAATGTAATTGGACTTTTGAAATGAATCTTAACAAAACTAATCTTTCAAGATACAAAAGAACCCTTTTGAAAATGTAATGGGATCTTCAACTGGAATAATACAGGTTACTCAAGTTCATGGCTTTTTCAATTCTCCAAGCTCTCTAATAGACCTGCAAATGTGATTTGCCACTACAGAATCCAAGTTATTTCCTCCCCATCATATCATAGTTATCTTTACATCTACTAATTCTATTCTTTATTATAATTTCAACCTATTTCTGTGGTATGGAAGTTCTGTTTCATTGGTTTCTTGTTCCCTAGACATTACTTAGCAATTTGACATCACTTTTATTACCTTCTGGTCACCAGGTACTCAAGCCCTTTTAAATGCTAAAATGCACAGAAGAATTTAACAGTTTGATGGTCTCTTCAAGTGTTTGGGTGACTCTTTCTTGGTTTCTTTCTTTTTTCTAATTCTATTTCTGTTGCTCCTTTCACAGTTCCTCTGTCTAGTCTTCTCTGGAGAAAGATTCCAGACTGGGAATCTTCCAGAGCTTCCCTACACCAAGGAATTAGTTTAGATTTTCCATTTGAAGCCAAACACAGGCTTCAAATGGAAAATCTAAACTAATTCCTTGGTGTAGGGAAGCTCTGGAAGATTTAGTTTCTGTTTACCATATAGCTCAGTGTGCAATGTATTTCAATAATGTACGTATCACAGATTGCTTGTTTGTTAAACTGTAGCTTCAACAGATGAAATAAATTGCCTGGGTGTATGCAAACATTTAGTACTGTCAGTAAGAAGTTATAAATACTTATGGCAGGAGGTTTCCTTAGCACTTAAAATCTGAAATGAGAAGTCTAGAGAACACTGGTTTAGGGAGATAGATACCAACACAACTAGATTATGGGAAAGGTAGTTTTGGGGGAAAAAAAATAAATCAAAGCCTTTTAAGTTGTTTTAAAAGATGCAAATTTCCTCTTTCAAGAGTCCAAGCAATTACCCTGGCTTCTGAGACATCTCTTATCAGAATACTCCCCACAGGTATTTAACAGAACTGGGGGTGTTCCAGGCTCTGGCGCCTGCATCTGAGGATGCTCAGACTCCCTCAGGCCAAAAGCTCATGAATCACTGTGCTACCTGTCTTCTGAGGAAGGCAGAGGGGACTAACTCCTAGGTGTGGGCTGCTTCATCCTCTCCTTAGCCCCTGTCTATAAATAGAAACACTGCTTTTGTTTGCTCTGATTTTTTCTCAGGTTTTTCCTTGTAATCCTGAAGATTTGCCCTTGGTAGAGAAACCCTTGGTTTTTGTTGGGGTTTTTGGGGTTTTTTTTGTTTTGTTTTGCTTTTTTTTTAAGAGAGTGAGGTGGACATGGAAACTGAGAGGAGAAAAGCATCAGATAATGAATAAGAGGAAATTTGAACTGTGTGAGTAGGGGCAGAGGCAGCTGGTGTCTTCAGGTGGTTTCTGTGCCAAGCCCCAGAGAGAACAGGAGTGTTGAGGGGGGAAACAAGAAAAAGAAGAGGTATTGCTCAAGAAAAAGCTCTTTCTGGTTTCAGTGAGGTATTTTTCAAGAGGTTTGGTGAAAAAAGCTAAATCCTTTGCTTCATCCATCATAGTGTCTTTGCCATTGTATTTTTTTTGAAGGTGTCTCTCTGGGTGACACTGAGGCCTTTAAGACTGGTGTCATACACACTTTGTCTTGGGATCAGGTTACTTTAGGATTTCATACCAGTGACATACTTGAGTGAGCTCAGACTAGATCAATAGACAAATTCCTGTATATCAGTTCAAACCTGTTAGGTAGATCCTTGTATATTTTTAAATGTTTATTTTTAATCTTTAAATATTGAAGTAGTCATGGGCTACTGCAGTACTGGTCACATACACAATGTTAGGTGGCATCAGACTCTTTCTTTCAAGGTTTTACTTTGAAAACACCTGAAAACAACTGACAAATGAAAATTTCTGCATCTTTTTCTGTAATTAATTAATAACCCTGTCAGAACTAATAGATAAATAGTAAATAGTCCAGTAAATCTAATTTGTGTGTGGATTTCTTTAAATATAGATAAATGCAATTTTGCATTGGGTCTTAACAGTCCTGTGAGGAAAGGTACTATTTTTGCAGGAAATATTCCATACTCCTTTTTCTTTTTGAGGACAATGTGTGTATGCACTGTTACTAGATTTTTGCTTCTAAAATATTTTCCTCCAAAGGGTTTTGTTTTGTTTTGTTTTGTTTTGTTTTGTTTTGTTTTGTTTTGTTTCCATAGGAATTATTTTTAGAAAAGAGAAATGCCTTGAAGATACTGTAGACCACACTGGAATTTCATCACACCTATTAGCTGAACTCAGGAGCTCACAAAATCAGAGAAACCAACTAATAAAGAAAATTTTCTGATTCTAGAAAGAAATATGTAGCATATGCTGTTACAGTCAGCTCTGGTTTTTAGTGCCTCTTGGATATTCTGGTAAATGATGTCATTAAAACCATCTAAGAATATTAATGATGAAAGCTCTCTGAAACAGTGACTCTTGTCCTGTTCTCATCAGCCTCCTGGAAAATGCTGTTGACCCAAAGGTCTGTGGTATTTCATGTGCTCATTTTTCTGGAATACTCAGTTTTCCAAAAAGCAAAGTCATATTCTAACCTAGTTTTTCCATGAAGAACAAAGTCCATGATCACATTTCACACTGTACTTTAGGAACTGTAACTGAAGTGTTTACAAGGAGTTGGTTTTGATTTAAGGTGTGTGGGAAGTAAAGGAGAAAAATAAGTACTTGGAATTTCCTATTTGAATTTTCCTAATCATCACCTGTGATAGATACCTACACAGAGAATGTGCTTGGGTTTTGCCTACTATTTCCATGGATACAGAGAGGCTGTACCTTAGAAAAACCACAAGTAGGTTCTACCTGCATCAGTTGTGTTTCCTACAGGAGGAAGGTCACCTCTCACAGCTATGGGGAGCACAAAGGAAAAACCTTGAATCCCATTCTCAGTGCTGAGGAAGGACTATACAGCCCTGGGAAAAGTGAGGATTCATTCCAAGGCTGGTCTCAAAATGAAAGAGAAAAGAATACTTGGAGTATGTTGGAGGTTGGGTGGTGTCTGGCAGATTCTTCCTGCCTGATATCAGGCATTTATATAACATGGTAAAGAAAATAGTGTCTTTGCATCACAGAATCACAGAATATCAGAAGCTGGAAGAGACCTCGAAAGAGACCCCAGTCCAACCCCCCTGCCTGAGCTTTGAGCAGGAGGCTGGAGTACATGAACCTGGATGTTTCATCCTCACCCTCACAGTTAGGATGGGTTGCTCAGGCCATTGTCCAACTAAGTATTGAAAATCTCCAAGAAAGAAGATTCCAAAACTTCTCTTGGCAATTGCTTAACAACTAACTCTCAAGTAGATATTTTATGTCCTTACATCTAATGGGATGTAACTTCCACTGTTCCAACTCTTGCCCCTTGTTTTTATTTCTGGGGACCTGAAAGTTCTCTATAGACTCATCACTTCAGCACCTTGTGATGGAACAGGCTCTGCTATTTGGCTAAAGTGAGGTGCAGGGAGTTAAATGACTTATTTAAGACCAGTCATCAAATAAAATTCAGATTCTGAGGTCAATCTATGTGATTATCCAGTAGACAAATCGATATTTCTCATTCTGCTACACAAGTAGGGAATAAAACCAAAAACTGCAACATAAGAGTGACTTTTGTTTTTCTTGAGGCATCTGTGATTACTTATGGCAAGTGTTGCTCAAAGCATAGTTGTCAAACCAAAAAAAATGTTTCAAATTTCAGCATTTCTTTTGTTTACTCTGGAATAATTTCCAAACCCTTTCCATGAGCTGAGAATATATTTAGTGTTTGGAAGTAACTTGCAAACTCTCTCAGACTTAACAAATTGGCCAGACTGCAGTTTGTTTCTGAACTGTTCACCTCACCTTTTTACTTCTGGCAAGGCCTGATTGTTTTTTTTTGCTGTCTGATGGCTGTCAAACTTTGCAGATAAGACTGGGCTGCAGCGAGTGGGAAGGCAGTGACATCCCTTGCAGATTCCTCAGGGTGCCAGGAGTCACAAACATCTTCTGCTGTTATCTGTGCACTCAGTGTCTGGACATGGAATGACTCCACAAATGCACTGAGCAGAGAGCAGTCTGGTTTGCATGGTCCTTGCTCTCACTGCCAGAGTACTCACTGGAGGAGCTGCCTGATCCTGGACTACTGAGACCTCTCCCTACAAGGGTGAGAAAAGGGCTTGAAACCTGCTCCAGGAAGACAAGGCAAAGGTTGATAAATAATTAGCTCAAAAAAGAGCCAGGAAGCATCTGCCATATCTGGAAAACTAATTTCACCAATCCCAGTCAGTGATTTGCAGGTAATTTCAGACCCAAGTTGTGTTCTCCCTGGTTTTTAATAGCTTTCTGCACAACTTTACACCAGTTGTGGTTACAATGATCAGCAGACTTCCTAGAGGTTGTACCTAGCTTGCTGAATTTGCCTGAGGAAACTTGCCAGTCATTTATCTCTCAGAAATAAATAGGCATTGCTTGATTTTACTTCTTTTTTAATTTTTATTTCTGAAGCGTTACAGCTGCACTTCCCACGATGGAAGGACACAGATCATAGATCATAGAATCATAGAATGATTAGAGTTGGAAGGGACTCCCAGAGGTCATCTAGTCCACCCCCCCTGCAAGAAGCAGGGACACCCCCAACTAGATCAGCTTGCTCAGGGCCTCATCCAACCTGGCCTTGAACGTCTCCAGGGATCCAGGGGCATCCACCACCTCCCTGGGCAACCTGTTCCAGTGCTCCACCACTCTCACAGCAAAGAACTTTTTCCTCATCTCCAATCTAAATCTCCCTCCCTCTATTTTAAACCCTTTATCAGCCCTTGTCCTGTCACAACAGGCCCTACTGNTTGTTGGCCATGTTGAGTCTCTCACCCACCAGCACTCCCCAGTCCTTCTCCTCAGGGCTGCTCTGGAGCCACTCTCCACCCAGTCTGGAGTTGTGCCTGGGATTGCCCCGACCCAGATGCAGGACCTTGCCCTTGGCCTGGTTGACCCTCATGAGGTTGGCACGGTCCCACCTCTCCAGCCTGTCCAGGTCCCTCTGGATGCCATCCCTGCCCTCCAGCGTGGGGACAGTACCACAGAGTTTGGTGTCCTCAGATCAGTGGTGAAAGGTGAATGCTTCCAGGCAGGGTACTTACTTAAGGCAAACAAAGGTGCTTTTCAGTCTTGGGAATCTGGTGTCGTGCCCCTCGGGGTGGGGGGCTGGGGGGGTGCAGCCATGCTGCTGCACAAGTGTGCTCTGAGGCTGACCACAGCACAGCCCACCACAGAGATATTCACACAGATCCAGGCCAGAACAGGCAGTTTGTTGGTTTTAATTTAAAAAAAATCCCTTCACATTCAATTATTTTGAATTAAAATGCCCTACCAAGTGGTAGGCATCCTCCTTGGATTGGAAACACCACAGTCAGGGCACCTTCACAGCCTGGTTCTGTCACATCTGTTGCAGGATGGGGCCTGGAAGTTCAACTTGTGCTCTGTCTGCATCAATCCAGGTTCTGTGAGGAGTTTCTGGTTAACTTTAGTACCATCTAATTCAGAATTTTGTGGGGTTTTGCTCCTCCAGCAAACACCAACATACACTGAAGTTTAATTCCTCACATATTAGAAAGTGATACTCAAAATCAAAGCAGAAAATTAAGTGAAGTCAAGCTTTTCAACCCATAATTTAGGATTATAGGTTGAAAAGCTTGACTTAAAAGTACAATATAAACAAGAATTTCCTTTCATATTCATAAAGAATGTTAACTAGTAATATAACATGGTTTCAAGGTAGGAATAATATTTTTGAGGTGTTTAAAATTCCTTTGAATCTGTGGAAAGTCACAGATGACAGAGAAAACATTCTTGCTGTCTAGGTCCCATCCAGGCAGAATCAGAACACCGGTTCCTCAGCTCTAGGAAAGCCCCAGAAACAAGCCCCAGCTGAAGGATGTTCTAAATCACCAATATCACTTATAGGTCATTTAACAGCTTCTGTTGTTGAGATGAAAGGGGTTTGTGTCACCCTGGCATGCAAACACAAGTGTCATGTCACTGGAACCTCTTGGTGTGCTATGCCTGGAATGAAGAACAAATATATCTGTATTTTAGACTTTTTTTTTTTCCTTGAGAAAATCACTGAGGGATCTGGGATGCTGTTAACTGAGAAACTGTAAGTAAATTTGACATTCCACTCGGTTTCTTCAACATTAAATTAGTCCTATCACTCTGATAAATAATGCTTCTCTCTCAGTGGCTTTCACACCTTTCAAATACTTGTAGATTTATTTCCCTGCTCAGTGTTAAACCACCCTGGACATACTTAGACATTGTAATCATTCCTGTGTGAAGACATGAGAAATGAGAGGCATCAAGCTGCCCTAGGTGAGGCTGCTAACAGAGGGCTGATGTATGGTGACCCACGTAGGGGAGGTCATCTAATGCACAACAACACCTGCACATTTCTGCTTATCACCTGCAACTGAAAGGCCTGTGATTATTTTTTTTCCTCTCTTCCCCACCCTGCTTTCAGCTTTGCTGCTCTGTTATTAAAGGGAAATAAATTACAGTTTTGAGCTGGATTTGGTTTGGTTTCAGGAAAGGTTTCTATCCCCAGACACCAGGGATATTTACTCAGGGCATGTTGTGTTGTGCCACTTGTTCTGTCACTAATGAGGAGCTGCCTTCAGTGGGGATGAAGCCTGGGAGGGGACACCATGCAAGCAGTTTTCCTGCTGACTTCATTTACTATCTCCAGCTTCTGGGGAAAAAAAAAAGGGAAAGGAGAACTGAATAAATGACTGTCCAGAGATAAGCAAAGCACCTCAGCTGCTTATTTCGAGCCACCTGGCTATCAGAGCAGCCAGAAAGCTTAAAAATATAGAAGAAATCCAGTAAATAATGTGAAGCAGGAGGCATTGCTGGGTAGTTGGACGGCAGAGGCAAAAGCCTCTGGCTGTCAGACAGAGGTGAGGCATGTTGGCACCTGCTGCAGATCAGTAGTGGGAAAGGAAAGCTCTGAGTCTAATTTACAGCTTGAGGAAGTGTAGCAGGAATCCTGATGTCTGGAGCCCTGGTTTTGATCAGCATCCACGTCACTGGTGAGCGAGCAGGTTGTCACTGGTTTGCAGTCCCTGTGCTGGGGTTTGTGGCTCTTGCTTGAGCCTGTTTTGTGGTTGAGCAAGGAGTGAGGAGCATCACCTTGGTCCTGTGCATTTGTGGGTGCTGTGAAGCTGTGCAGAATGATGAACATAGGGACAACTATAAACTCATTTCTGAGGTACAAGTGAGGAAGGAGGCAGGCTGTCACCTGGCTGTCACCACCTTTCACTGGTTGTGACAGGTTTAACCTTCCCATTCCTCAGCTTTGGCACCTGTTACAGGCATTGGTGTTGTCTCATGGGATGCTGTGCTTGAGTAAGGCCCAGGGAACTAACAGCAGGATACAGAGCTATTAGCAAGCAGATATATCCTATTACCTGCTTACCATAAATAGCTGCTCCAGAAGAAAAAATACTAATTCTCAATGGCTTAATCACCAGCAACAGATAACTGACTCCCACATCTGGATTTTAGTTTCAGCTGAGAGTGAGGGTTGCAGGTTTCTAATGAAGGCTTCAGATGTTCCTTTGAAGTCTGTATTTCGTGGCACCATGAATTACTTTATAGCTAAGTTACTTGAGCATTAGTGATTTATTTGCTTTAATCATCCCTTCCAAATGCATCCAGTTACTTGTCCAGGATATTTTTTTCCCCTCCTGTTCAAATTCTCTCATTTGATCAGCATCCAAGCAAGAAAAACACCCAGTGACCTGTTCAACAGCCACAACTTAGGCTGATTCTGCCCTCCCCCCAGCCCCAGCTTGCAGCTAGTCTTGTGTTCAGGAGAGTTACAGCAGCTTGAAAGGGCTTCAGAATTAAATTCACTGTTGCACTGATGCCTTCATAGGAGAAAGCTCTCATTTGCTTTTTCAGCTTCTGTTGCATGTTAATTTAGGGTTAATTACACTTCTCACAGCTCAGGTTAGTGCTTCAAGGAGTTGGAAGTGGTGATGAATATATGTGGATTGCCTAACACTGAGCTGGGCTTGGGTTTGGAGAGAGTCCTCACCAAAACTATTTGTCCAGCCTTACTCAGAATAGTTTGTCATGCTGCATTTAAGTGATATTTTCAATAATATTATATCTTTGGCAGATATAATATTATTGAACACACATCCTGTGCACAATAAATCAGGAAAGGAGCTGATGGGTTCAAGAGAAGCATCCACAGAAGGGAAAAAAAACCAAAAAACCCCCATGAAAACTGGAGCAGAGAAAGGAGCCAAGCAAATAGGAAAAAAAAAAGTCCATGAAATCTGAGGGTTTGGACACCCAAACAGATTTGTGTGTGTCAGCAGGTTTGTGGTAACTGTCCATGTGTGTGATCTCAGCCCCAGCGAATGCAAATACTGTGTCAGGAAAAGGAGACTAAACCAACTTGAATTAACTTGGGGCTTGAGATCATACACATGGATGGATGGATGGGCAGCAAGGTTTAGCTGACACATAGGATTTTTTTTTCCCCTATCTGTTGAACTTCTTAGGGTTTTACCTCATCCACAAAGGTACCTGGTGTGGAGATGACTTGAGGGTTTGCCCTCAGCAGCTCTGTGGACTGCACTGATCAGCTCCAGATTGTGGCCTGACATCTCTTCAGAAAGAACAGTACTGGTTTTACTACTGGTTGTGATTTGGCACTGAGCATCTGTGGTGGTGCTGTGTGAGGAGATGGTGGAGCTCACTGAGGAGCTTCTCCTTGGTAAAGGGGTTGTTTTCCCAGCTCCTAGTGATGTCCTCCAGTGCCTTCTCTCTTCTGGCACCCTTTGACAAGCCAGTCCAGGTCACTGGGTGGCAGGAAATAAACCAAGCAGAAAGAGTGGGATGTTTTTTTTTTTCTGTTGGCTTCATGAACAAAATTGAATCAGCAAAGAATCTGCTGAGTACAAGTAGAGCTGGTGCAGCTGGGGACAAGAGCAGGATCATGCAGGCAGGAGAGGGGCAGAGGAGGGAAGGCAGTTCCCTTCAGCTGAGAAATCACTTCAGCCTTGTTGGACACTCATCAAGAAGCATGACAGAGGGAAAAAAACCCCTCTTTTTGCTGCTGGTTCTGGATGCTCAAAGCAGAAAAGCACTTTGGAGAGTGAGGCTTAGAGGCCACTCATCCCCCAGAACTTGGCCAGGAGCAGTGCTGGGCTATGGTGGGGTTAAGTCCCCATCACCAGACTGATCTTCCTGGGAGCCAGAGGCAATTTTCTCTTACAAGCAAATATAAACCATATGGCTGAACAGGTGACAGCTCCACTGAAAACAATGTAAACTCTATAGATCTGTTTTTAGAAGCATTTGGGGGTGCCCTGTCCAACTAATGTTCAGATTTGAGATTAGGAAAAAGTTCTTTGCTGTGAGAGTGGTGGAGCACTGGAACAGGTTGCCCAGGGAGGTGGTGGATGCCCCTGGATCCCTGGAGACNTGGGTTGATTTGAATGGGTTTTGGTGGGTTTGAGTGGATTTTGGATGGGATTTGGGTGGGTTTGAGTGGGGTTTGAGAGGTGGTGGATGCCCCTGGATCCCTGGAGACATTCAAGGCCAGGTTGGATGAGGCCCTGAGCAAGCTGATCTAGTTGGGGGTGTCCCTGCTTCTTGCAGGGGGTTGGACTGGATGACCTCTGGGAGTCCAAACTCCAGCCAGTCTATGAGTCTATGATTCTAACTATACAACAGTCTGTTTCTTGGAGAGGCAACCACAAGGCTGGGCAAATTATTTTCCTCTTCCTGGCTTAATTTTCATTCACTACTTGAGTTTCCACCAGTTTTCTGGGTAGCAAGACCCCGAGCTGGTTTGCTGCTGGCTGTTCTGCTGGGAGGGCACAGCACAGTCTCTCCCATGCCAGACACACAGTGGTGCCTCCTGCCATCTCTGGGCCCTGCTGCTCAGGTCTTGCTTACTGCATCCTTGAAACATGCAGACAGCTCTGAAACAAAGCACTTTTCCATCTCAAATGCTGTTCAATGGTTTGTTTCTTCTCCTGCCTCTCCAGTGACAGAATTCCCATCTCCTGTCTCTCAAGAGACCCCTGTATCAAGCTTAGACTTTTCTCCCTGCAAATGCTTTGCCCACACAAATCTTACATTATGATGGGATTCTCCTTCTAGAAAATATATCTTGTGATGGCTGCTTTGCTGTTTCCAGGTTTGTTTGGTTTAATAACTCAGTTGTCAGATTCCCTGGTTTGCACCCTGGGATGGTGCTCAGGGACCAGAGAAGTCCTGTCACGTTGGTAGCAGAGAGCGACTTCTTGTGATAAGACAATTTTGAACAGAGTTGGTGGGCTTTAAATTCCATTCTTCCCATCAGGACTAAAATCAGCCTGGAAAAAGGGTCTTTCAGTGTGTTGAGGAGAAAACAGTTGGAGTTTCAGATTACAGCACATGGAAAATAAATCTCACCCAGCTTTTTGAATCTGACAGGCACTCCCCAAACTGGAAAAACTTGGGTTGAAGTAATCTACTAACTGGTGTTCGAGGAAGACAGGAGTTTGTCTTTATTTTACATACAAGTCTCCTGTTGAACTTCTCATCAGATCTGTTTCTTGTGACTTTCTGATATATATGGTATTTTTTGTGGTATTTTTTGGCTAGTTAGCTGATAGTCATGTTTGTTTACATGATGCTTATGTGGAAAGAAAAATCACACATGGGAAAACTCATTTATCTGTTGAGAGAATGAGTTTGGACACCTAAGAAGTTAAAATCCGAGCTCTAAGGAGGAGTTTTCTATGTATCCAAGATTCAGAAGTGACAGGGTAAGAGAGGAAGATATATTTTTGTATGATGCAAAACATAACCTAAAGCCAAAACATAAAGCAGTGTCTCCAGAAGAACCTCCTGCTATAGCATCCTCTGGCCATAACTAAACTCTAAGGTATCTCAGCCCCTGAAGTATAATTTTACCTGGAGTAGGAGATAAGCATTTGCTATTTCCCTTCTTAGACAGATCAGTCCTTAATTCCTGTGAGATAGTCAGCATTGTGTATCTCAGGACTTCACAGGTTCCATCAAAAACACTCTGAGTGAGCTCCTAAGAGACCATAAACTGGCATCATTTCACTGGGCAGGGGTGAGGGGAGGGGATAGATAGATAGATAGATAGATAGATAGATAGATAGATAGATAGATAGATAGATAGATAGGTGCTGATTGATTACTGTCTCTTTTAAAATACCCCTAGCTGTTGGCATGTATGTTTGATTAAAGGAAATATATTTTCTCATAATTTCACATTTCACCTGAACATCCTTATCTAAAGCAATAACCAGTCTAACCCAGTCCAGGACCAGATCCAACAGTGCTTGCTGGACTAATGACTGAACTCCCATCAGCTCTAATGAACTTAGAAGTAGGTCCATGAAAACTTAATACCTGATTTCTTAAATCATTACCATTTTACTAAACAGTTCTCCTTATCCATTCTGCTTTACCTCCTGTAATTTTCTATCAAATACATCAGATTATTATAATTCTGATTACAATTATGTTACAATTCTATTAGAGAAAATCTCTTTTTTGGCTCTTCCACCTCTCTCTACAGCTCTTACTGTGGATCTGAGCTGGAAGGCCAACTCCTGCTCCTGGCAAGTGTTGACCCCAGGGCAAAGCACTTGGATTTGCAGCATGAGTGTGAGACCAACCTTCACACTTGAGGAACCTGCCAGCTGGCAGGTTACACACTGCCTGTCTGCTCCTCATACTGTTGTGCCCTCTGCAGTCTGCCACCCTCCAGCCCACAGCCTTTTTTGTCAACAGTTTGTCAGCCTAATGGTTTGTACCTGAGAAATTGCCTCATGAGCCATCAGCAAGTCTTGAAAAGCACAGGAACAGTTGTCCCAGTGAGATAAAAGTTTTGAGTGTGTTTTGGCCACTGAAATGTAATTGGAAATGTTTGGTTTATATTAGTAAAGCAATCACTTATTAAAAAAAGGAGTGTGTAGGAGTGGTTCCAGGTAGTTTAATGCTTTTGCTGTGTGTTATTTTATATAACTTATTACAATAAATTGAATATAGGTGATTTAGTATCAAGAAACCACAGTTTCTTGATACTAAAGCCACAGTAGAGTAGCTTTCTGTATAGAATCACAGAATCCTAGACTGGCTGGAGGTGGAAGGGACCCCCAGAGGTCATCTAGTCCAACCCCCTGCAAGAAGCAGGGACACCCCCAACTAGATCAGCTTGCTCAGGGCCTCATCCAACCTGGCCTTGAACGTCTCCAGGGATCCAGGGGCATCCACCACCTCCCTGGGCAACCTGTTCCAGTGCTCCACCACTCTCACAGCAAAGAACTTTTTCCTCATCTCCAATCTAAATCTCCCTCCCTCTATTTTAAACCCTTTATCCCCCCTTGTCCTGTCACAACAGGCCCTACTGAACAGGGCCTGTAAAACTGTAATTGTTTTTCATCCATACCCACAGCACCAGAGCTCAATTGCCACCACATTAAGATTATTTTTCATGTATTTTTAAGTTTTCCTTTTCATATTTTGCTTGGTTCTTTGGGTTTAGTTGTTCTCCAGAGGATACTTTGTAAATGACCACAACAGCTCTGTCCTGGACCAGCTGTTGCTGCTTCCCTGCCAGATGTGATTCCTGAAGGTTTTAACAGGCAGCTGGAGTTTCTGTGCTTTTTTAGCTTTTGTGTCAGCAATAACTGAACCTCTGCCACTGAAGTCACAGCTCTTACAGAGAGCTGGGTTCTGAGGAGTTCTTTCAAGTTCACCAGTTATAGGAAAGACCAAAAATAGGCAAGCAAAGGGTAAGAGTCACAGTTGTCTTTAAGCAGTACTTTTGGTCAGGGTTTGGGCTCTCAGCACAATTTCCTCTCCTTGATCAGGATCAAGGAGATAAAAAGCAAAGAAAGGTTTTTGCTTGGCCTGGAGTAAGATGCAGCCCTTGAAAGAGTGAAGTGTGGTGCATGTGATGGGTGCTCAGCTCCACTTGGGGAAGTTGGCTGAGAATCCTGAAGCATTTTGCATGGGCAGATGGAATATGTGGCCATTTTTAAAACAGGAACAAATGTCTGAATTTAATTGGAAAGGGATGTGACAAGCACTTGTTTGCTCGTTGCATAATTATCTGAGGAAACTTGGAGCAATTAATTGTTTCAGAAATGATGTTAAATAGTTTCTCTGGGTGTCTTTTTGTTGGCATTTCAGAAGTCTTGATGGAACTTCAAGCAATGTGGTTTGCTTTTGCTCTGGTGGTGTTTGCTGACCCCTTTCACAGCCCCCCAAAATACACATGTGTTTAAAAACAAATAGGGGAAAAATAAATTAAAAAAATCAACAAAGAAGCATAAAGACAATTCCTTGTAGGTTTTACCAGTTACAGGTGTTTTGTTTATATAGACTTCACTGGTGACCATAAAAAAACCTCCAGACAATCAGGAGACTCTGGAAATTGATGCAATTTGAGAAGGATTTCAAGGTTACCATTGGAAGTGTGTGTGATCAGAACCAGTATTTGTGAATCTGTCCATGTGGGTACCTAAGTACAACAGTTGTACTGTGAAATGTGTCATCTTTTAACATCAATTAACAAATATTTTGTAACAAAGTTAATTTAACTGTATAATTAACAAAGCCTGATACAGCCCATCCTGCACTGGGCACTAAGAAAACAGGGGTGATGTTTAAGCATTTGCTGCCAGTGAAATTGGTGGCTCTGGATATTTCTTTCCTCCTTTAATTTTAAACCCAAAATCTCCTGATATAATCTTCAGTGTCCTGCTCACACTGCTGAAAGTGAAACAGAAATCTTACACCTTGTAGATAGCAGGACTATGCCTCTGTTACATGTTATGCTAAGACACCCTGAAATCTCATGAGTTATTTTCATGAATAAAATGAAATAAAATAAAGATACTAAATCAAAATAATTAATCCATATAAATATGGATTTTATCCATATTTATATGATGATATTTATATGATATCCATATTTATATGGATTTTATCCATATTTATATGGATTAATTATTTTGATTTAGTATCTTTACCTTCTTATCCTTTCTAAGTTACCCTTAACAAACCTGGTGGCAAATTACTTTTAAAAATTATTTGAATAATATCTTCTCTGTTATACTGAAATTAGTTTCAGTCTGTTTTTCTAACTGTGCATAATCAGGACAAAGAAAGAATCTTCATAAACTTGTTCCTATTTTAACAACATTTTCTTATCCTCCCTGTTAATGCAGAGGCAATTTCAGCTTTGTGATATACTCTCTGTGTACTCAGAAATCTTTCAAGTGAAATACCTAGTAAGACTAAATACCTTAATCATATAACAAAGAAAATAATCTATTTTCTCTACTCATATTTGGACTGTATATTAAAACATTCCTGCTCTAACCTTCCCCCAAATCCATATTATTGGCAAATTTTCTCAAATCTTGATCTGGATAACAGCAAGAGCTTTTCAGAATGTTTGCAAGGAGCTCTGAAATTCTGCAAACTTCAAGTACTTTGTTTCCTAAGAATAAGAATAGGAAAGAAAACACAGGCTGGGTTTATCTAAAGATATAAGAGAGGTAATGAACCTTCACATTCAAACCTGGGTCTAATTTCATGTTAAATAAGGCACAGCTTGTAGTGCTGCACATTTTTCACCACAAAACCCATTTCAGCTCCTCAGGGATCCATTTTCCTCTCTGGTTTGGCACTTCCAGTAGAGAATCAGGACCCTGAGAGCACCAACTGGCCTTGACTGGGCCAGCCCCAACTGGGAGATGTGAGCATGTAAATGAAATAAAGTCCCCTGAGAGGGTGAGTTCTACTGTGGGCATAGCAGAGGGGTTTGGAGAGAGGTCCTGGCTCCCACTGGCCCATGGAGTAGGCAGGAGAAATGCCAGATTGCACCTGACAGTTCAAAATACTCATGGAATTAATCTGATTTAATTTTAATTATTAATCTGATTTAATCTGAATTATTTTTAATAAAAGACATTTAGCAAAGATGTTGTCTTCTAAGTGGCCCATGAGCAAATACTGACTTTCCAATGACAACTGCTGCCTTTGTTTTACAAAAGTGGTTTTCTTATAAAAATGTTGGGTTTGGATCAGCTAGAAACTAACTCTATATTTTCCAGTTTGGTGGTTGAATACCTACCAGAACCTAATGATTTGAACAAACACTTTTTTGGCTCTTATTTGAGAAAAATCTTATTTCATCAATAAGAACTTCTGGCTAAAAATTTTCAATTAATTGTCATAAATCCCATATTTATTTATTTTTTATAATGAAAAAAAAGAGATTTCTTTTTCCCAAGTGGAGATGCCAACAGCTGTGTGCCTGACAACCTGGATACTCAGCTCCACCATGGGTGGTCACATGTGTGACTATTAAATGGCTTAATTTGGCCAATGTGGAGCCTGGACCTTCCCAAGCATTTCCTCTGCCATGCCAGGGAGTGCAGGACATGTATTTCTCCCTGTGCTGTCTGATCTGAACTGTCCCTTCTTGGAGAGAGGCCCCTGTGCACTTGATTGCAGATAAAATTCAGAGGAGTCTTCCTGGCAAAGGAGAATTCATGGAAATCCCCCTCTACTCTGCCCTCAGGAGACCTCACCTGGAGTACTGGGGCCAGTGCTGGAACCCCCAACATGAGAAGGACATGGAGCAGTTGGAGAGGGTCCAGAGGAGGCCACAAAGATGATAAAGGGGATGGAGCACCTTTCCTACGAGGACAGGCTGAGAGAGTTGGGGCTGTTGAGCCTGGAGAAGAGGAGGCTCCAGGGAGACCTTCTAGCGCTCTGCCAGGACCTCAAGGGGCCTACAAAAAAGATGGGGAGAGGCTGTTCAGTAGGGCCTGTTGTGACAGGACAAGGGNACTCTCATCATTCCATGATTCTATGAAATCAGTTCTGAACATTTTCAGGTCTCAGTTCACCTTGGTGCAGTTCAGCGCCGTTTCTGGGTGTGAGTTGAATGTCACTCCCAGTTTTCCTGTGAGTCCCCTGAGCTCTCCCTATCTTACTGGTTTTAAAGCACTCCAGTGGTGTGGCAGCAATTGCTGATAGAGGAGTAGTAGCTCCATTTTGTCTATTTTGTGTCCTGTTTATGCAGCTGATGGTCATGTTAACTCCCAGCTGCAGGCTGATGTGTAGGGGTCTCATGTTCTCCACAAAACCACAAAGACCCCTGAAAGTCTCACTGTCCTGTCCCAGCCCAGGATCCCCTGAGTGTGACCTGCATGCTTTGTGTGACCTCTCTTTCTTTGTTTGTAGAGGGAGAACTTTACACTTGGTAGTAAATAGGTCAAATGGAGCTAATCCATCACACCTTGGGGTAAACTGCTCTAATGATTGATTGCTATTGATGTTAGAAATGTTTGGTTTATTTCCAATCTGATTTGATCTGCCCTCAGATTCCAAACCAGTTCTGTTGATTGATAATTCAAAGACATTAAATCACATCTTTCTCACAAACAATCTTCTGAGCATCTTTTGACATCCCTTTTGTTAAAAGGAGTGAGTTTAATGAGGCAGCTTTTGTCATAATCTTTGGTTTTTTTCCACTTTCCTTCAGATTTTCCTGTTTTCCAGAAACCTTTTCAAGTTGCTGATTCCAGAGCTAAACATTAGATTCCAGTAATGTTCTTCCCATACCCAAAGATGTGCCACCTCTCTAATCCTGTACATAATTTCTCATGTAACACTGAGGGATTGCAGTTGATTTTCTGTCTGAACCACTCGATTGCAAGTTCACATTAAGTTTATTATCCAAAAAACTCTTCAATATTTTTGTCTCACTGGTTTTCACAAGGCAGTCTACCAAGTGGGGGTAGCTTGTAGCCTTTATTCCAACATGTGTGATGTCCTTATGGAGAACTGGAATGATGGCTGAGCTTTGCAACTGTTAGAAAGTATTTGGAGTCTCTACCTGCAATTACTTTTTGAAGATACATGAAGGAATTTTCAATTAAATACCTGAAAATTGATTTTTTTTCTCCCTTTGTTTTAAAATTTTAAAATGCCATGAACTACTATTTTTAAAATCTCAGTATTCACAGAATCACAGACTGTCAGGAGTTGGAAGGGACCTTGAAAGATCATCCAGTCCAACCCCCTGACTGAGCAGGATCACCTAGAGTAGATCCCACAGGGACGTGTCCAGATGGGTCTGGAATGTCCCCAGAGAAGGAGACTCCTCAACCTCTCTGGGCAGCCTGGCCCAGGGCTCTGGCACCCTCACAGGGAAAAATCCTTGTCCTGTCACAACAGGCCCTACTGAACATGAGAAACAATTTTCTACAATTAATTTCACACTGTGTAAAGCCTGATTCAAAGAAATAGGTGTTTAAAAAAATACTGTGGTTTCCATTTTGAAATCTACTGTACAGTAATTTTCACAATTAGGCATTATATTATCACTGTAAATAGCACAAAGAATTTTGAGGCAGAAAGGGTCAGAATGGCAGACTAGACTTTTTTGCAGCAGTCTTGTTCTATACATGACTATTCCTATGTAAAATTACACTGGGTATGTGGCAACACAGCAGGAAATTAATTCTTGAATAAACCAAAATAATTCAGCAGTCTCTCCAGTGAGGAGGGTGAAGCAATGTTCTCATTACTGAGCTGGGAAACAGACAGAAAACCTCTTCAACAGAAAGATGTAATTTATTAGCCTGAACTTGTGAATATTTATGGTACAAGGACGATTATTCATATGCATTTGGTTTTAATCTTGCAGCCATGTTCATCTGAATGAAATTAATTGCTTGTGTGGTAAGCACAGGGAGGAGAGAAATATTGGAAACAGTGAAATTGGGAAGGATTATTGAAATCAGTGATTAGAGATTGAACACAGTGAGATGCAGTCAGGTGGAAAGGGGAGATGGGAATGGAATCAGGGAGAGATTTGAGGTTGATTCACTTCTCATACCTCTGTTATTCTTACCTCATGTATTCAGCAATTTCTACATTAAATGATGTTTTGATGAAAAAATTGACTCTTTCTGAACATTTGCATAAAATAAGGAGAAACTCTTTCCCTGTGAGGGTGCCAGAGCCCTGGGCCAGGCTGCCCAGAGAGGTTGTGGAGTCTCCTTCTCTGGGGACATTCCAGACCCATCTGGACACGTCCCTGTGTGATCTACTCTAGATGATCCTGCTCAGGCAGGGGGTTGGACTGGGGGATCTCTGGAGGTCTCTTCCAGCTCCTGATATTCCCTGAATATTCTTTGAGGTTCCCTTTTGCCGAGGTGTCATGTGGAAAAAACGAGGAGCAATGGCTACAAATTACAGCCAAGGAGATTTTGAACACAAGAGGGAGATTTTTCCCAGTGAGAAGTCAGCCACTGGAATGACCTCCCCAGGGAAGTGGTGGGTCCCCCAACACTGGACTCTTGAGAGATTTGGCTGGTTGGGGTGCTGTGACATCGTGTCTAGACCACACTTTTGTCATGAATGGTTGGGCCAGATGATCCTTGAGGTCCCTTCCAACCTGCTAGTCTAGGATTAGAGAATCCTAGAATCCTAGACTGGATGGAGTTGGAAGGGACCCCAAGAGGTCATCTAATCCAACCCCTGCAAGGAGCAGGGACACCCCCAACTAGATCAGCTTGCTCAGGGCCTCATCCAACCTGGCCTTGAACGTCTCCATCTTCACTGTATTGGTGGGTACCAGATCTAAGTCAGACTGGACTGCTGACAGCTGCTGTTGGTAAGGATTTAGGAAGTGCAGGTTATAGCCCCCATCTGGGTATTTTTTTACAAATAATACAAGTTTGTGGGTGGAAGACTGTTCCTCCTCACAGGTTAGGGATCAAATGCATATATAGGTTAGAAGAGTGAGTAGAGGTGAGTGTGGAAATTTCACTTTTGGCTTTACATCTTCTGTGTTTTACTCAGTAATGAAAAGCATTGCTTGAAAATCATCAGTCCAACATCCAACCAGAGTATCATAGAATGTGTTAGGTTGGAAGGGACCTTTACAGGTCATCTAGTCCAACCCATCTGCAGTACACAGAGACATCTTGACCAGATGGACTTACAGCCCCATCAAGCCTGACCTTGTGTATATCCAGGAACAAGGCTACTGTACCTCTCTGGCCAACCTGTTCCAGTGATCTACAACCCCCATAATGAAGAATTCATTCCTGATACCCAACCTAAATCTTCCCTTGTCTAGTTTAAAGCCACCATCCCTTGTCATATTGCTTCAAGCCCTCATGAACAGTTCTTCCTCAGCTTTCTTACAAGCACCTTTCAGGTACTGGAGGGCTGCTCTAAGGACCCTGGAGTGATGCAGTATCTCTGTGTGCTTTTTGCATGTCATCATGGCAGTGGATGTGGGTTTAATACACATTTACATACAGACAAGTGGTTTTCACTTGCACTCTGCACTCTCCTACCAGAAACCCAGCAGACTGGTGCTGGCTTTTCACACCATTTCAGAGAACACTCTTGAACTGCTGGGGAGTTCACCTGGAAAAGGGAAGGTTTCAGCGGTGCAGCTGGATGTTTATGAGGATGTTCTGCTACATTCAAGTTGAAAGGGTTTATCATGAGTCTGGAAAAGCTCTTGTACAGTTGGTCCAGCCCCAAGGCCTCCAGCAGTCTGACAGCAGAGCCCTCTGGCATTCAGGGCACAGAGCTCTCCATTGTGTGGTGTCCTGCAAGCAGCCTGCTGAGGATGAAAGCTCAGGCATCCTTTCAGTTCACAAACTGTTTTTTTTTTTTAATTTTGCTCTTCCCTGTGGATATTTTTCTGCCTTCAGCCCTTGCTAATCCTCTAGGGATGGGATGGACAACTAGAGTGTAGTTAATTAAACTCTATTCATGGGGCTTGAAATCCTCCCATGGTATTTCTCTGCTCTCTTCTTCCTCAAATCAATTGATTTCAGTGACACTTTTACCCAATTAAGGGCTAAAAAAAAATCCTTAATAAGAATCACAAAATCTTGGTTTGATTCTGTGATTCCATGATTCTAATTGCCTCAGTGCCAGACAACTGGTTGAATGACTTCATGTGTATTTGCTTTAGAGACCCTTCTCTCACCCCCATTAGTGCTGTGCATGCAGTACTGTTGGACACTGCACTGTCACTAGGGACCTTTGTGGGTGGCCACCTACTTCTTCATAAAAAGTGATATTAAAAAGTAGAGTAACAAACACTGGGGTGAAGGATGAACCCTGAGAGATGGGATTCCAAACAAACCACGTGGTTATTTTTCCTTGTCACTATTGTTTCAGAACCAGCAGTGTGGTGGTTGGGGTGGCTCATAGATACCCACCAGTAATTCCTACATGAGCTAGAGAGATCCTGAGAAGGAGCAGCACCATCAAAGAGACACTGCAATTATAAATGTCCTTGACTAATGGCTAGTGGCAAGATAAATGTCATTTTTCTTGCCTCATTCTGTACATATTCCTTCCTTCTGGAGGAAAACTGCTTTGCAAGGCAGCAAAGGAATAAGGTGTGTTTTGCTTTTTGCAGCTGAAGGGTTGTTTTCATGATGTACATCTT
>VXBZ01001345.1:7380-60617 GCA_013399135.1 Heliornis fulica
GAACTGAGGGGCCCAGAACTGGACACAATACTCCAGGTGTGATCTCTCAGGGGGAGAAGGATCTCGTTTGACCTCCTAGCCACCCCACTTCTAATGCACCCCAGGATGCCATTGGCCTTCTTGTCCACCAGGGTACATTGCTGGCTCATGGACATCTTGCCTCTTGAGCTGCAAGTATGCATTTTTGGCTCCTGTCAAGCTTCTCATCCACCAGGGTTCCAGCAATAACCCCACCCCTTTCTAATGTAATTTAAAGCCCTACAGATGAGGTTAGCTAACTCTTTTCCTAGAACCCTACTCCCCCTGGAAGATAAGCCCTTCCCACATACTCCTGTCAGACCTGATGTCTCATAAAACCATCCATGCCCAAAGAAGACAAAGCCCTGCGTGAAGCACCAGTCCCTGAGACTCAAATTCATAGCCCAAATCCTTCTGTTCTGTTCCACGTCATCTGCCAGAACTAGAAGGAGGGAAGAGAAAGTAACTTGAGGCCCAGAGCCTTTCACCATCTGTCCCAAGGTCTTGAAGTCTCTCTTCATTCCTTTCAGACTACTTTCTATAAGCAGTTAGGTGTGGCTCCCCATATCAAGATCCTCTTTTCTGTGCCTTTCATTCTTTGGTGAATCATGCAGAAATAATGAAAGCTCTGTTCATGGACACACACATAATTCTCCATTAGGCAGAATATGTCTAAAAGCCAAGCACTGCCATGCTNTCTAGGAAAATTGTTTCCTCTGTTCCCTTAAGAAGCAAGTTTCCAACAATGATGACTCCTCTCCTTTTCCCCTTAGGGCAGGTTGTTATATGGCCAGGAGAGCCATCTTCCTGCAGTGAGAATCCTGGTCTAGTCTCCCTTCCAGCCACTTCGTTACCAGGCCAGCCACCTTCCAGGAGTGCCTCATATCTATTCTTCAGTGAAACCTTGCGAGGTGAGGACGGCAAGGCAGGCACTCACCTTCTGCCCTTGCCAAGAACCTGCAAGGTTCACTCACCCCCCTTCATTTAGTCTTCTGCCTTCTAACTGCCTGGGACAGGATACAGGGTCCACCTCATCCTGGATATTACCTAACAGGTNTATTGCCTAACAGGTCCTCCCATTTCTTCTGCAGAGAGGACAGAACCTGGCTCCACTGATATTTCTCTATCTCAGCCTCCCTAATGCTCCCTTCCTGGTCCTCCACAGTTTGGGCCTCAGAATTATTGTTCAGAAGCCCTTGTGAAGGAGCCATGGGCAAGGAGGTGGTTTTCTTCCTACTCCATTTGTGGACTGGCTTCCTCCTACCATTCCCCTTTAAGTTCTGACCTACATGTTGATGAGGGAGTGATTCTGACTCCCTGATGCCCTTAAGCTTGTCCACCTCCTCTCTCAGTTCTACCACCAGCCTGAGTAGATGGTCCACCTGCTCACATCTCAGACGGCTGTTGTCTCCACTGCCCTCCATTNAGGCACTCACCTTCTGCCCTTGCCAAGAACCTGCAAGGTTCACTCACCCCCCTTCATTTAGTCTTCTGCCTTCTAACTGCCTGGGACAGGATACAGGGTCCACCTCATCCTGGATATTACCTAACAGGTGCTCCCATTTCTTCTGCAGAGAGGACAGAACCTGGCTCCACTGATATTTCTCTATCTCAGCCTCCCTAATGCTCCCTTCCTGGTCCTCCACAGTTTGGGCCTCAGAATTATTGTTCAGAAGCCCTTGTGAAGGAGCCATGGGCAAGGAGGTGGTTTTCTTCCTACTCCATTTGTGGACTGGCTTCCTCCTACCATTCCCCTTTAAGTTCTGACCTACATGTTGATGAGGGAGTGATTCTGACTCCCTGATGCCCTTAAGCTTGTCCACCTCCTCTCTCAGTTCTACCACCAGCCTGAGTAGATGGTCCACCTGCTCACATCTCAGACGGCTGTTGTCTCCACTGCCCTCCATTTCTAGAGCAAGCTGGTGGCACTCCTGGCAGCCAAAAACCTGGATGGCTATGTGATTTGCTGGGAGCTCGGTTTGCGTTGGCACGTTCCTCTTGGGAACTGCTGAGGACACTGCCTGCTGCCATGAGGAAACTATGGCTGGGCTTCCTCTCACACACTCAGCTTACCTTCTGAGGTGTGAGAGAGACCATGCTGCCTGCTTGCCCTGCCTGTGCAAACTGTCACAGAAACTGCCACACCATGCCCTTCTGACCTGCCATGCCCTGTTTGCCCACCCTGTTTGCTGTGCTCCAGGTCACTCATGCTCCCATGGGCTGGCTCTTGGGACTCTTTGCACTCGCAGTCCAGGAGGTTCCTCTAATGCATCAATGACCACTTCCTGATGTGAATGGTGAATGAGCCCACTAGGAGAGGATCACTGCTGGATCTTCTTCTTGCTAGCACAGTAGGTCTGGTTGAAGCACTGAAAGTTGAAGGTATACTTGGCTGCAGTGACCATGAAATGGTGGAGTTCAGGGTCTTATGTGGCAGGAAGAGAACCTCAAGTAGGACCACAGCCTTGGACTTTGGCAGGGCTGACTTTGGCTTCTTCAAGAAGGAGAGCCAGGAGACCTGCATAGATAAACGGGACTGCTGGGCAAACTTACATGGAAGAAGACAGTCTACAGGTCATGGAAGGAAGGGGTGGCTACTTGGGAGGAATATAAGAATATTGTCAGAGCATGTAGGGTGGCAACTAGGAAAGCTAAGGCCTCCTTGGAATTAAACCTTGCGAGGATACAGGAAGGGTTTCTTCAAATATATAGCTGACAAAACTACTGTTAGCAGGCAGTCTTAAAAGTTCTCAAAGTCTTTGGGGATTCACAATTGTTACAGTGTCATCTGTGCTTAGCATACTCTTCAGGCATGGTGAAGGCCCACAACATCAAAATGACTTGGTTTCCTCAGTATTGTTCATTTTTGCATACTTGTCTTTAAAATGAACTTTTCTTGGTCATCAATTACTAACCTATTTCTGCCTTTTTGAAGATAGAAAAGTCAGTTGTATGCAACTATCACAAAAGCTACCGGACCTCTTCTAAAGTACTAATCAGTTGGCTTCTTTAACTATGAAGTTAAAGAAACCTTGGAGACAATGTGCTTATTGTGCTGCTTTAGACAATCAACTAGTATTTTGGTAGGTTTGCTATACTCCTCTTTTTCTATTTTAAGACAGAATCATCTGGGTCTTAACTTGGGAAAAGCTCTCACTGATTTCACAGTACATTTTCCAGCATGAACTCATAAGTATTTGGCTTATTTTATGTAACAATTGTGGTTTTTTTTCTCAAATATACCTATAAAAATATGATGTAAACCCCAAATCTCCAAATGTCTTGGGAAATGTAAGCTACGGATCAGAACTAGAAAACTTTCTAGTACATTATGCAATGATGTTCAGTTTCCAGAGTGCGAATCAGATTTGACACTTTGGCAAATGAAGCAGGGGAACACATCGTCACCTGTGTCACCTTCCAAGGATGTAAAGATGTGCTACAGCCAAGATCTACCATAGTGAAAGTCTACAACTACCACTACAGTCTACTCCCTTCTTCCCACCTGTGTCCTCACTTTCCTGGGCATCAAGAGCTGCCAAAGGGGTGACTGAGTGGATTTTCTGAGCAGCAAAAGTTGCCACCACCTCCTCTTCCTTTCCATGCCATAACAGCTCTCACCACTGCACGTTGTTGACTCCATGACAAGCCAGCAGGAGATAGGCACACATTCTCGGTCCTCTCATCAAGCCAAATGCAACTACTTTATTTTTGTGTGAGCTGCCTATACCCCCTTGGCCAATAGGACAGTAAGCGAATTTTAACTGATCTTCTCACAGGACCACACAAGTGCCCTGATGTTGGCTTCTAATCCCCAGCATCAGAAAGCTTGAACTGAACTGAACCTCCAGCTAAAAGAATTTTGAGGGAGCTTGTTGCGAAACATTGAATGACTGGAAGTCATTANCAACACCTCCTTAAAAAAAAAAAAAAAAAAAAAAAAAAAACCAAACAAAAAAAACCAAAAAAAAACCAAAAAGAAAAATCAGCTTTGTTGTGTCTACATGTCTTCAACTTCTCACTCTAAACAGTGGTCATATTCCTAAGACTTGTTGCAGAAAATAGTTTATTTCAAGTAAATACAGGAAATTCCTTTTGGGTATTCCAATATATCTTGGACAAATGCACAGCTGCTGTGGGTTGAGGTATTTGTGCTCAGATCAGTGATCTAATAACCTCCCTTCATTAAAGAATAGCCAAATACACTTTGGTTTTGGTTTGTTGGTTTTTTTTTTTTCTTTGTTTCTAGAACCAGATGACTGAAGCAACATCAAAGTTTCACTGAAAGCCCAAGCAACTGTCACTGCTCAAAGCAAACGAACCAGAAACATAAATGCGGCCCTTGTTGCTTTGCTAGGTATTTTGGTAGATGACAGGATTGGAGACTCTGCTTATCAGTGTGAGAGTGTCAGAAGAAACAGCTGGAATAGGCCTGGGCTGCTTCCAATTGCCTTATTATGTCATTGGACCAAAACCAAATTTAAGAAGAAGGATACTTTCTGGGTACTGGAAACCCAGGTTTCAGTCAAACACCAGCAGGGTCAAGAGGGTGAGCTTTGGTCAGTGGCCACAATCATCTCCAGCTGCTCTGACTGCCAACAGTGACTCAGCGGTTGCCTAAGAAGGGGAAGAAAGGGGAGTCAGGACAAGCAGTTTTCTGCTGTACACAGGAATTTAATTCTACAGAAATGCATTTCTGGAGGTCAATGTTTGAGAGTTTATGTCTAACCTACTACTTTTTATCTGGATTATTTAAACTTTTCCAGCCCAGATTTTGTTTTGAACTGTTACAAATTGGAAGCAGTAGCCTGGAAGTTAATGGAGCTACACAAACATATGATCCCAACAGTAAAAAATGACCAGGGTCTTTTAAGCAGTATGCTTTATGTAGGGACCTTACCATGAACTCAGATGGCGAAATTCTTGAATGCTTGTTTTTTCAAAAGTTGAAAGATCCTTTTTGTAAACCACCTTTATTGTACATGAGAGCTTTGTTATGTATCAACATGTATTTAATTTTTGTCTTTGGCATGGTTTGCATTAGTGTTCCTCAGTGCACATCCAATTTAGAATTAATAATATAGTGCTTGTCCATTAATAAAATAACAATAATTTAAAACGTATTTCTTGCCATTCAAATCTATTCAATCAATATATTTTCTTTGCCTCTTAAAATATGTTTTTAATAATCAGTTTGAGTTACTTTTATGCAGGAAAACTGTTTTTAATAAATGAAAATTAATAATACATTTGTAAACTTTAATTTTATAAGAGAAAAGGGACTAGTAAAACCCCACATAGTTTAAGCATAAGCAACAAGCTACAAGCAGAAAATAAATTTCAAATGCTAAATATGAAAAGTAATTTATTGACAGAGTTAAAGATAATACTTTCAAAATATCTCTAATTTCATCTATTTCAGTGTGTGAAATTATTTTTTTCCCTTTCACATAGTCCAGTTAGAATTCTAAAAGAGAGCATTTTCTCCTCATTTTATAGGTCCTTTTATTTCCAGCCCACAGAAGTAAGAGTCTGAAGCAGTTGGCTCTACCCTTGGAGCACCACTCTACCTGTGTGCATCAGGGATACCCAACACCCTATGTGGGATCTTTGTCTGTCCATTCCACATCTCTGCTGGAGTTTGGGAATGGTCTGTGGGTCACCTTCTGCCTGCAGCCATTCTCCGTGGGACATAACACTCTGTCATGGGCTCCGGGCCAGATCAAAAATGGGGCAGGGGTACTACAGAGACAGAGGCCTGGATGTGATATACCTCATTCCTTGTGCCTGAGAGACCCAGAGGACAGTCTGAACCCACCTGATACAGATGTCTAGGGCTGTTCTGAAGAACCTTTACTTTCAGAGCTCTAAGCACAGAGAAAAGGTGTAAGCTCAGTCGGGGATCAACTATGTGGCTAAGATACACTGTAGGTAATTCCAACTATGGATCTGCCCTGAAATGTATAGGGTTTAATCACCAGCCCAGTTTGTCAAGGGCCAGGGAGCCAAAAATCATGGACAGAAATAGTATATGGCCTCTTCCTTCCAAGTACAAGGAACCCCTTTCTCTGTTCCCAGATGAGTGTACCCATAGCTGAAGAGTAAGACATTGTCTTGCAGATATTTTGAAACTAGTAAGAAATGATGACTACGTCAAGCAAAATACTTGCAAGGACATTTTGTTACAAGGGGATCAAAGGAGAGATGAAAGAGGCTTTTATTTTAAACCACTTTTATTCTTTAACCCACTGGAGGCTGTCATAATATAAAAGACAACCCTTTCTTTGATTTTTCAGTGCAGCTTTATAAAAAAATAAGCACGAGACAAGTTTATAAAAGCATTACTTGAATTCTAGAAAGAAAAAGTCATTGTACTCAGCACCATAGAGCTGTGAACATGATTAGCATCGTGAGCAAAATGTAAAAATAATTCAATGATTAGTTTATCTTGAACTATTAAGAGGTTCACTATATTGTAATCTGCTAATGGAAATAGTATAAAATATGTAAAAAAAAATTATCTCTTTTGCCCCAGCTAATTTTAATGCAAACTAGTTTCTTTTTCAGTGTCAAGTATCCAAGCTTTTTCTAACTCTCCAAAAATACCCATATTTGTACTTTAAGTGATAGAATATGCCCCTATCTCACTCACAAGACATGCTTTCTTTAGTTTTTCTCTACACCATATGCTTTGCATTTTCATTAATATCAACAGTAGCATCACCAGTATAGCTAAAATATAATTAAAAAATTATTTGCAGTCTGTTAACATGTCTTTGACTATGCACAGTTGCTAAATCCTACGCTGAACTGAAAGCACCTTTCTTCTAGCATATGTCTGATATGCAGATTTAAATTAATCTCCTTCTAGGCACCAGTAGCTACATTCACAAAGACTGACACTTTAATTGTCTGTGTCCAAAATTTTGATCCTCCAGCCTCCTGTTCAGCTGCTGCCTAACTTGAGAAGAAGCCAAATTTCCTCTGCTATTTTATTTCTCTCAGTGAAATCTCCAGGGTGCTTACATGTTTGCCACACACTGGTTTTATGTTCATTCAGTCTGTTGGTCCTATGGGGTACCTCACAAGGTGTCCTGCTCTTGCCCTAACTGTCAGATGTCCTCCCTGCTTTGGTCAGAGTCTTTGAAACTTGCCAACTAAATTGGCTCTTGCACAAAATAACCAGGCTGTGCTGTTCATGCACTGAATGGAAAATACAGCTGAGAGTGGGAGAGAACCCAGGGTCCGTATTCATACTTCACGTAGGCAGGGTAGGATTTCAACCAAGATTTCCCCAGGATTTCCCCAGAGCAAGAGCGTTAAGCCACCAGGAAAGCTAGCAGCAGGAGTGGGACCCCAGCCAAGGTTTTTCTTATGTTTGCTGAAAAGGACCAGTCTGCTTCAGGCTCCAGCCACAGTTCTCAGCTCCTACTCCAAATCAAATGGGTCAGGTATTGATTGCTTGTGAGGCATTTGTGTCAGACCATCTTCCAATGTCTTCACATTTCTATTCCCTTCTTAGCTTAGGATTTCTCTGACCCCTGGGGCTGCCTCCTTACACGTTCTTTTAAATGGGGGTGAGGCTTCTAATTGAAGGTTCAGAAGTCTGCAACCTGTAAGTGGCTTGGGAATAAGCACCAATCTGCAGAAGCCAGGCTGCTTTAGTAGGTATGGTATGCTAAATATACATAGTATAGTATCTTGCTTGGTCTATTGTTGTAATTTCTCTGTGTTTTGTTAACTTGTTCTCCTCTGCCTGAAATCCTCAGTTATGATTATGAGCTAGGTTGTATTCTGCTTGAAGTCAGAAGCCTGTGCTCCAGCAGTCAAAATCTGATTGAAGTTAAGATGTTCAGGCCTCAAAGAACAATTGATAAGATCAGGCATTTAAGCTTCAGACTTGTAAATAGCTTTTATGTAAATAATGTCTTGAGCTCAATGGGGTGTCTTGTCTGTGTAAAGCAAGACAGGCAAGTCTTATTTTGCATGCTTCTTGTATCTTGGAGAACTGAGGTCAGTGATGCTGTTCAGTTTTAGCATCTCTGGCCACCTTTGCTGTTTTGGAGATGGGAAGTGGAAAGGCTGCACTGCTCCACAGTAGACAGTTTCTCTTCCTACATTTCTTCCAGACTGCTGTCAAAACCTATTCATGAAAATTTGCGCTCTTTGAGATTTCTATCTCGATTTGAAGATTTGCATACTCCGACAAAGTCTGAAGAAATTTGTACTTTGTCTGCTTCTCTGAGCTGGACGAAACTTTCTGAGATTCACATAGTGCATCTCCAGACTGTAAACCAGGGTCAACACTGCACTCAGTTCACCTCACCTCACTGAACTGAAATTACATTTAGGGTATGTTTTGAGATGTATTTGTTAGCAATGACAAACATGACTGGGCAGTCTTCTGCTGACTGATCTATTTATTGAAGATTTGAATTAGTGAGGGATTACATGACAGGCATAGCTCACTTGATATTTCTAGTCTTAGATCTGACCAGAGGAAGCATATGAAGAAATGGGGTTAAATTAAAGATAGAATGAATAAACTTAGTCACTGCTGGATTCTGGAATCACCTTCTTTCGGAGACATATGTTTCTTCTTAAGCTTGAACTCTCCTTAATACCAGTGCTTCAGATCTGAGGACTATTTGTGCTGATATCAACAGGAAATTCTGTTATCATGCCAGTGAAATTTAACCTGATGTCTGCTCAACTGTGGGTGATTTGGTTTTAGGTTGCATATCCTCAGAAGTAAAGCCTCTCTGCTTCAAGATAAAGTCCAGACAAATTTTCACTGAAATCACTACCGTTTACCTGAACAAGAGCTCTAGGACTGGGCCAGCACAACACACAAATCTAAGATATAATTTCATAAAGTTGAAACAGAGGAATGTAGTCAGTGTCAAAGAAGACTACAAATTGTGTCAGTGTTCTGTGTTAATTTCCATCTTACATTTCATGACAGTCAAAGCAAACTAGTTCTACCATCTCTCCAGCATTCTGAGTCTCACTCAGCTGCCAGAGACAAAAACCAAAAAACATTGCTGTTCACCAGGACAGGAATTGCACTGGAGAACTCAGGTTGCCCATGAGACTAAACCAGGATTAGTTCTTGCAAGTCTGATCAAACATACTTTTTTTTTCCATGAATAACAGGTTGATGACATTATTATATTACAAGTATACCTTTCATGCTTTATTATAATAAACAATTCTGTTCATTTTATTTCAGGAAACAAGAAGCTGCAGATGTTTTACAATGAATGGCTCAGTGTGAGTTAAGCAGTTGCAGTTAAGCATTTTGCAAGGGCAAAATCTTCCACTCACTCTCAGTTCCAAAGAGAATGAACAGTCCTGTAAAAGGGATGGTGGCTCAAACCATGATTTTTTGCCCCTCCTCCCCCCAGGTAAAAAAAAAAAAAAAAACAAAATTTTTTACATCATAAACGACTNAAACACAATATTTTTTATCACAATAGAATCAATTTTGATAGAATTTTTTTTTGTTTGATAGAAATTATCACCTCTTCCACTGGCTTTACCTGTCAATAATATATCAGTGGACAATGAACAGGTCTCACAATGCTTTGCAAGACAAGGTGGAGAGGATGTCCACCAAATTGGTGAGGGAAAGGCGGGTAAGCTGAGTGCAAAGTCCTTCTGTGCAAAGACTGCCCACAGCCTACTCCAGCCCTGCTCTAAAACACATGATACTCCAGGTGGTGGTCTCCCTGCTGAATTTGATCAGAACCAGATCCTTCTCAGTGGAATCTAGTGAAAGGGCTAGTGCAACAGGCACTAACTGAAATACAGAAAATTCCATTTCAGTGCAAGAAAAAATGCTTTTTTTTTTAAACTATGAGAGCAGTGAAACACTGTAACAGGTTGTCTAGAGAAGTTGTGGAGTCTTAGACCTTAGAGACAGTCAAAACCGAACTGACCATGGCAATGACCAACCTGCTCTAATTGCTTCTCCTTTAAGCTGGGGGTTGGATGAGATCTCCAGATTTTCTTGCCAACCTCAATGATTCTGTGGTTCAAAATCTATACCAGGCACTTACCTAACTGAACAAATTCTTATTTATGGTTGGGCATCTGAAGTGATTTGCTTTTAGTTCTGCTTCCAAGGAAACTACATGTTCAGGAGAGAGACATTTCATACAACTACTAGGTCCACATCTGATCTCAGTATAAATTAGAATCCAGCACTGACTCTGTAGCAATTAGGAGTGTTTTAATGTCTTGACTTTGCTTAGATGAAAACAAAGATGAATGGATAGTTTCAGTCTCTAGTTATATATACTCTGAGATGTATACACAGAGTTTAGTCTGTGGTTGATGTTATAAATCTCCCACATCTGTTGGAATGTGCACTGTCCCCTCAGCCTGGCTACCTCCTGGCTTCCTGGTGTAAATAACTAGTTTTCTCATTAGATTCCAAACAATTTTTCTTCCTGCTTAGATACAAGGCCTAGGTCCACCAAGCAGATGGATACTGCATTCATTTTTGATGGTGGACACAAATAGTTCTTGTCACCTTGGGAGAGAACCAAATAGAAACCAGCACAGTACTGGGACATCTACTTGATTTTCCTGTGTTACAAGGAAGAGGGAGGCAGGAAGAGGAAGGCAGGAAGAGGTGGGACCATGTAACCCAGGGACCCTGGCTCACTGTGGCCATATATACCCCTGAGGATGCTGCTTCTGTTGCAGACACACTGACAGATCATCTCCAGGGTCATGGTTCAGCCCCAGCCAGCAGTTACATGGCCCCTCACTCACCTCCCAACCCCTGTCAGGACAGTGAGGAGAACTGGGAAAAGAAAGGTCAGACTCATGGGTTGGGATAAAGGATAAGGGTTACGGACAGTTTACTAGGACAGCAAAGGGAGAGGAAAATAACAATACTTGTAAAAGAATATACAAAATGAGTAATACACCAGGCAATTTGCTCACTGCTCAAGACCTGATGTCTGGCCTTGCCTCCCTCCTCCCCAGACAGTGCCCTTTATAAGCTGAGCATGACATAATACAGTATGAAATACCTGTTTGTCTACCTTAGGGTCCCTGCCCTGTTTCTTATGAAACTCTATCTCTTCTATCCTTACTCAAATCCAGCAAAGGCTGGAATTTAGTGAATCAGTCTGCATTCACAATGAAACTTGACTATGCTTGAACCAAGAACTAATCTTGTTTTTCAGATTGAACCTGAACTGAAAACTACTTCAGGGAAACCCCAGCCTGACTTGTGTATCTGTATCATTTCAAGGAATCCCTGTCTTGGCTTGAAAAATTCAGGATACACTTGCACAGTGCAAAGCAGAGCTGAGCAGAGAGGCTCCCAGCTCTGGGCACCAGCCAGGCTCAGCAGTGTGTGCAGAAAGACTGCAAGAGCCAGGAGAAACCTTAGCTGAGCCTTAGCTGAGCCTTAGTCCAGTGCCACATTGCAGCACCTGAGGGAGCATCCCAGCCTGGCAATGGGAGCCAGTGTTCATGGAGCTCTCCTGGGAAGGTCCGACAGGCTCTGGGCTGAAGCAGGTAAACCTGTCCTCGGAGGGGTGCTTCAGTGCTAATCACTTTTACTGTCAATTCTTTCTTTTTTTTCATCTTTTGCAACTGTGATGAACTTCCCACCCTGAAACTGAGTTCTGCCTTCCTCTGCTTCACTAAAGAATCAGCAGCAGACTGTTCTCTTTTGATTTGTTTTCAGACAACACAGATAGATTGAGTGTATCGAGTTTCCCACCACCAGGAATGTTTTATGGATCATTCATTCACTGAGTCATGTAGCTCTTTTGAACTATTCCCCATTTCTCAACATCAGTTTTAAGTGGGAACACCGGATTTGGACATAGTACTGCATTTGTTCATGTCAAGTTACAACAATAACCGGGATAACTTGAGTGGCTTAGAGATAATGTATCTGCTTTTTCCCTGTGTTCTTGTTCAACCTTATCAAACTAATGACCCTGACTAAAAGAATAAGACTGTTACTATTTAATGCACTTGTTTTTATTTACCAAAGAACTTGTCCAACTTCTAGACACGTTTATAAATAAAACTTGAGAAAAAGATAAATGTTCTGTCTTCATTTGTTTTGGCTCAAAAAAAGCTCATTCTCCAACTTTTTTTTTTTTTTTATTTCCTGCAAATCTAGAAATCTTAATTGGAGATTTTTCTGTTGCTATATTGTCTCATGGCACTTGACTCTTATACAAACATACCATCCCTAGGAACAGGGAACAGGTCAGCTTTGTTGCTTAGTGTACAAGAAAGCCAATATTCTACCATGTAGGTGGCTTCTGCAGCAAGTCTGTTCCCTCTATTTTCCATCATTAGGACTTTTACAAGAAGCTGGTGGTCGAGGAATCTTGGATAGGGAGCAAGTTGTTGTGTGTGTCACCTATTACAAAATTCCTGACCAGCAATGGTGATGTGTACCTCCACTCATCAGGTAAGTCTTGCTGCAGAAAGCGAAACAAGTTTGGTCTCTTTGCAGAGCTGTACATCGGCTTCCGCCCAGCATATCAGCTACATTTCTGCTCCTGTCTTTCCTACAAAATCCTCCTCCTTACAGCTATTTCACTACCTCTGAGAGGTTAAAAGTAGCAAAATCTGTATGGTCAGCTATTCTATCACCCTGTCAGTCTAAATTGCTGCCTCCAGAATATCTTCTCAAATTTTCTCTGAGATCTATCTTGCAACCGAAGGCTAAAGATAGTCATGAGGCCCCAGAGACGGACTTCTTCCCCTTTCATCTACTTTGGAAAATTAGTCTGTTCCGAACCAAAAATTGGTGTGCATAAATACACGTATATATAGATATATATGCATAAATCTATACATAATGACATTTCAGCTTTCTTGCATTTATTTGCAAAATTAAAAGAGCCAAAGGCAGATAAATTCTTACAGATTTAATTAATAAAATGTATGCCTGACAGAAGTTCACAAAAACATCTGTTATTTCATTTTGAGAAATGCCAAGTCTGCAGTATGAATGGCGTCCTGGCCCACTTCCAACCTGGATAATTGCATTCTTCTACCTGTGAATGTTCCTGCCATTTCAATTGGATGCAGCATTTCTTCCACCCTCTTTCGCCATATCATTCTGTGCTACTGCTGTGTAGCCACGTTTCAATCCAGAGATGGCTTCCTATCTGCTCACAAGCAGTGTATGAAGCTTTGACAGCTCACAGGAAGATTTAGCCTGCTGGAATCCTTTCAGGTGCAAAGGATGTCATTGTCAAATGTTTGCTTTAGGGTTCTGAGGCTGGAAAATTTAGAAGACATCATGATACAGCTGGCTACAGTCAGCCCTTCATCTGAGCTGCGAGTTGCATTTTCAGAGATATTTTGAAAGAATGGCCATGATAGTATGTATTGAGAAGTAGTGATGTAAGAGCAGTGTCAGGCATGCCCAACTGCATTGCCTCTGAAGTTGGGCTGGATGGGGTTTTGCTGGATTTTCAGATTGGCAGAAGCACCCATGGACCTACACCAGGCCATGGGCAGGATGGCTACTGCAGGGTTGTCCAACAAGAATCTCCCACCAGAATTGGGGTGGGACCTACAGGAAAGCTGGGGAAGGGCTGTTTGTGAGGGCATGTAGCGAAAGGACCAGGGCAATGATTTTCATTGGCTTGATAGAGAAAGGTAGGTTTAGATTAGACATTAGGAAGAAGTTCACTGTGAGGATGATGAGACACTGGAACAGGTTGCCCAGAGAGGTGATGTAGGTCTCTACCCTGGGATTCATTCAAGGTCAGGCTTGATGAAACTCTGAGCAATCTGATCAAGTTAGAGGTGTCCCTGATTACTGCAGGAAGGTGGACTAAATGACCTTTAAAGGTCCCTTCCAGCCTAACACATTCTATGATTCTATGAAATTGAGACAATTGAAAGACATGTTTTTCCAGATTCATAGAGGGCAAAAGTTGACATGTGGCCATAAGTGGATTTTGTTGTAGTTGTTGAAAAGTTTGCAACTTGAAAAGAAAATGAGCAAATAAAAGCATAAAAGATCTCAATCTTTCCAGCTAGCTTGTGTATCATTGCATTTTACATGGTCATAATGGAGCTGCTCTGCAGCACACATCCTGCACAGATATAAACTTCATGAGATGAAACCTGAAGTCTGGTCAGGGCTTGTTGGAAATCTATGGTGTTGCCTTTTGTCACTGTGTTGAAAATTCTGACCAGCTTCCTTTGACTTCCCCATTTCAGTAGTGACAGTACACACTGCCAAATCAGTGTGTACTGTCACTACTGAACTGTCATCAACTCCTCTTAAAGCCACGGGTAGTGACATGGAAATCTCTGGGCTTGTCCCTCCTCTCCCACCAGAAACACTGGAACAGAGGTGGGGTCTTTTAAAGTCTTAAGTAATTTTAAATTCAGGAAACCTAGAAAAAAGGACAGCTGCATTACTACAGCTTACAAAATTAATGAACTGGAAATACCAGTGTTTGAAGTGAGACTGCTAATCACAAAACTTAAATTTCCTGCAAGGCAGGGTTATTTTTGAAAAGTGACTGTGTTCATTCCAAAATTTTATTACATCTGAAAAAAAAAATCGATCTTGTTATTTTTCAGCATGACATACTTCTATTCTATTATTCTCTATAGCATACATTTTTTAAAGGTAATCTAGCTGTCTTTCCTTCTTTAATAAGCTATTGGAATGGAGTAAAATATGGTAGGCATGGTCTATGTAGATTATTTTTAGATTCCCAGCTTCAAATCCAGAAACATGAATGATGGTAAAGTAGCTGCTAATAAGTCACTAAGTAAGGTTTATTAATAGACAAACTGTGGGAAAGGTAAACTTTAGAAAAGTTAAGTACCTGAGAAAGCAGGGCATCTAGCAAACAGAAAAAAAAATCCAATTTCACAAGTGTCACTTAAATGACATAAAACTGATCCATCCATCCATCCATCCATCCATCCATCCATCCATCCATCCTCCCAGCCCAATCCCTTCCCTTCCCTCCCCACACCCCCACCCTTCCTGGAATTATATGTTCTTTTTTTTCTCACTGATTTTGTTTTGTATTGTTTGTAATGTGGATGATCTTTATTCTATAGTTTGTTACCTGAGTTATCAAAAAGATGAGATAAATATTAACAATGATGATCTTTCTTCACAGCTTTGTAATGCTTTTGGATATTTCCTGTGTGTACACATGTATCTGTACCTAGTGAATGAAGGATGCCATGTCCAAAGCACTTGAATTACTTGGGTTGTTTTTTCACAGGCACAAAGTCCTCTGCCTCTACTCTGCATTGGTCTGAGAAGATCCTCATGGCTGTGTTTGTGCTGTGTTAGAAAAACTGTATCACATCTGGTACCCAGACAGGCTGCTGACACCTGTTCTGGCACCTCTGCTCAGCAGTGCAGTGGGCAATATAAACAGATTCTGAATTCCCAAGACCTGTCAAAACTGAGATTTAGATTCCTAGACAGCTAAATCTTAAAGACCTTTTGCACTTTAAACATCTCTCCATATCTTCTTTTCAATCTTGAGCCAGCAATGTGCCCTTGTGACCAAGAAGGTCAATGGCATCATAGGGTGTATTAGAAGGGGGGTGGCTACTAGGCCAAAAGAGGTCCTCCTCCCCCTCTACTCTGCCCTGGCAAGACCTCACCTGGAGTATTATGTCCAGTTCTGGACCCCTCAGTTCCAGAATAATATACAGGACAGGCTGAGGGAGCTGGGTCTCTTTAGCTTAGAGAAGAGGAGACTGAGGGGTGACGTCATTAATGTTTATTAATATGTTAAGGTGAGTGCCAGGAGGGTGGATCCAGGCTCTTCTTGGTGTTGGTTAGTGATAGAACAAGGGGAAATGGTTCCAAGCTGGAACATAGAAAGTTCCATCTGAATATAAGGAGGAACCTTTTCACTGTGAGGGTGACAGATCACTGGAATAGGCTGCCCAGAGAGGTTGTGGAGTCTCTTTCTCTGGAGACATTCAAGACCAATCTGAACTCATTCCTGTGTGATCTAATCTAGATAATCCTTCTTGGGCAGCCGGGTTGGACTAGATGTTCTTTCAAGGTCCCTTCCAACTCCTAACATTGTGTGATTCTGTGATATTGTATTTATACTGTGCCCTCACTGATTTTTCAACTGTCTAGTGTTTACACAGGAGAAGAAAGTGTCGGTTTCTAATGTAGAAAATTTTGTTAAATCCTTTCTGGCTCCCTTCACTCATCATAAATGAGAAACACAACAAAAGCTGCCATCTGCTCTGTGTTCTGGGTAAGCTAGGTACTTAGACACTGAGGAATGGTGGGGGTGTAAGGGACAGAAGTACTTCTTTCTTTTTTGTTTTCTTTTCTTTTGATATTCTGTTTACCAACACACTTCCTTCTTCAAATCTTTTGTAATTTGAGTAAGGAGGAAGGAGAGTCGATGTGAATGTGCATGAAATAAAAGCTTCTCCTTGAATACCTGAAGTAAGTGTAAAGGTACACAGAGTTTGTTTGGCTTGCAGTGGAGAGGGAACATTTGGAAACAACCCTTCAAGACAGCAAACATAGTTCGGTTTACATTTTGCCTCCTTCCCTATGTGCAAATGTGGACATTATAACGGCTGGTTTGCTTTGCTGTTATCAATGGCAACATGGTCAGTTTGGCACTGTCCTTTCCAGATCCACCAGTTGGGTTTCTTTCAGTCGAGGCTGCTCTTTTCTCCTTCTTGTAAGCACACATCACAGTGAACTCTGAAACAGGACTGCTCATCCGTCTGCCACTGCACCTCAAAAATCCCTCTGTCTGGGTATACGGAGGACCAGTGCTGCTGGAGGAGAAGTTACCACATGCAATAGCTAAGGTTAAATGTGGGATAAGGTTGAAATGTGGAATAAAGTTAAATGTCTTGAATGGCTTGAATCCAGGCATTCAGCTAAAAGCAGATCCCAGGTAGTCTTATGCATCCTGTAGATGTTCACTCAGGCATGCAATAATTTAACCCCTCAAAAGACAGGGTATATGTACTAATAAAGAGATAAAATGATGCAATATGTTACAACATAATAATTTGGCTAACAAGAGTCATATTTTCTTATTGCTTAATAAAAGGAGAAATAACTGCAGGTGACTGCTTTTCCTTACCATCCTGCTGAAGGAGGCATTAGCCAGGTTGTCCCCTCCTGTCACCTCCCAGCATTCCTTCCTGTATGCTTCCTCACACAGAAAGCCACTTCTCCACATGTTCCTCCTGGTGCCAGTCCAGATGAGGTATGGCTGTATGAATGCTATCAGCTATCACAGTAACTTTGTCGTGGCCTCCAGTGTTTCCCAGGAACTTGTAAATGAGAATGCTACCTGGGGCACATGGGGCAGCCCCACCACAGGGGAGGGGCTAGCCTGCACCCACTCACTTACTTATAGGTCCTTCATTACTGCCCCATACTGTGCATCACAACAGCAAAGTTCCTTCAGCCCCTGGCCTGTGTGTGCCTTTCCCATTTAGGCTATGTATTAATTCTGATGTTTTTCCATTCATATGAAATCACTACTCTTGCAGTTTCTAATCAGACGTGTCACAGATGATACAAAGAGCATTGAGGCTAAATTAGTATTTTCTCTTAATCTTTCACACATAAAGGTAGTGTACACCATTTTCAGGAACAGATATTGCCTATTCCTACCAGTCTGTTAACAAATGTTTGCTGCAGATAGCGCAACCAGTAGAAGAGGAAAGACTCTTGACACGCCTTTTTAGGTGAGGCTTTAATGCAAGAGGTGTACTGCATAAATACCTTCTTTGTGGGGTAAAAATTATTATTATCAGACAATGCTGTGGAGAAATGTTGGTGGGGGGAGTCACCATTCACAGTATTTGGTGTTACATCATGTCTGGGTCAGTGACCTTTTCAACTTGGCTGGGAATCCACTGAGAAACAGCTGTGGTATTTTTTCTCTTGAAATGCAAAAAGGAAATTCCTTGCCTTAATGTCTAGCATTGTTAGCATCAATGCAGTAAACTTCTGTGGGATTTTGTAGAACTCTTGGTGTTGTTTTTTAACTGTGAAATGCTGATTTGTTTGTCATTTATAGAGGTTACCCTAGGGTGAGCCAACACAGTTTAGTCTTGAGTTACTTTGGTCCTTGAGCCTATAAAAATCTTGCAGACCTTTAAAACCGCAATGGGAAACAGATTACACAGAGATATATTTTACTCCCCAGATGCTAAAGAGGTTTGGGCAGAGGCAACTGATCTCAGTGTTTGGAAACTGATTTTTTCTGTTCTCATGCTAAATCTGATATAACATTTGTTAAAGTCAATCACTGATATAGCAGGGAAACACCTCTTATTTTCCAAGTGACAAAGTTAAAATATATGCCAGAATATGAGAGGTCAAAACTTAGGATGGGAGAAATGTGAAATAGCAGTAAAGCCTCCAGGGTGGGACTGAAGACATCCGATTTAGAGGAATTAAGGAGTAATGTGACTAAACTTCCAGCAATAATGTTTGCAATGGGTAGATTATCATAATTTTCAGTGATAACCATCTTTGCTCTGTTGAAATCTAAAAGCTTTGGAGAATTTATTCCAGTTACAGAAATAGGTTACGGCATGTACTTTGAAAGATTCAAACCAAGACTTCACCAAAATCAGTGGTTATCCTGGAGATCTGAATGTCAGTGTATATTTTATTCGTTACATGGAATAAGAAGATCAGTTTTGTGTTCCTCTTTACCAGAACCATGCAAAGACCCTGTTGCCACCAAGTCATTCCTATTTGGGAATACTCACCTGGAGCAGTATGGGAACGGTACTAGTGAAGGCAAAGGCTAGTGGGTACAGTCAAAGTGTGGGGCAGTGCTAGGAACTGGAGCTAGTTTTGGGATTGCCTCCCTTCTCACTTTACAGACTGAGTGAGCTGTAGGAAGAACTGATTACTCTGAGAAGGGCAGAGCCATTTTATCACTTCTCATTTAGGCAAATCAAAATCAAGGAAGTACAGAGAAACTCACGTTGTATGTCTCAGAAGGGAGCAAGCCCAGCTGGACCCATATAATGCAAGTGATCAGCAACTTCTCTTCCTTTCTCACGGCTCTGCCCTTTGCTTAATCATCACACAGGGCTTTGTCTCCCATTTCTGCATTTTCACCATCCATCTCTAAGTTTCTATATGGCCACAATTCCTCTTTGCAAAGTAAAGCTTTAACTTCTTTAGATTTAATACAGCCACATTAACAACCATCCTGTGGACTTTGCAGCACTGAGAGTGACATCTTTCCTGGCAATCCTGTGTGAGATTGTTCACAGACCCTGCAGTATTTCTCCTGCTGGGAGACAAAGATCTCTCCCCTGCTTTGAGAAATAAGGTGGGAAAATATCATCACGAGAAAACTAGCACCAGCATCTAAAATTCCACAGGCTGAAGCAAGATAAGTTTTGTCAAGGTATAACAATTGCTTAATTTGTACTAACTGTTGCTTCGCTTTCATGCTACATTCAGGAAAAAGTTGTACAGAATTAGTGTCTGTGGCATAGCATGGGGTGGTTCTGCTAATTCAGACTATTTCAAAGAAACTGTGGAACAGGGTTTTCAAGAAATAAAAGAGCCTCACCAGGAATGATCTTAGAAAACAGGTAACACAGTAAGGAGGTAAGATTTGGAAGCATCATGTACATAAATTAGAGAGTCTGAGTGAGACGAGTACATGAGGAACTTCTGCTGAAGTAAAGAAAGCTAGGTGTCTTGATAGTAGACAAGTTTGTCTACTATCAAGACACCTAGTCCTTTGTCTGCAGGGAGTTTAAACTCCCTGCAGACAAAGGCAAATTAATACAAGTTGGAAGGAAAAAATCAGAATGACATATTTCTTGGCTTTAAATTAATCACAACCATACAGTAAAAATAGTGTCACAGCTGACATCTTAGCCAAACCATCTGCTCTGAGTGGAGTAAAAGTGTTGGCAAACTGATAGAATGTAGCAGGAAAAGGATAGGAAACAATACTGAAAATAATGTAATTATATAAATCTGTGACATGTCCTCTCTGTATCTTCCTGGTCACCCAGCTTGAAAAATAATACTGCAGAAATACTAAAGGTGAAAGAATATGTGACAAAAATTGTTAGAGGAATAGAAGTGGATTGGCTTTTTTCTTTTTTTCTCTTTTTGGTAAGGAAAATGTGTAAAGTGTAGAGATGCTTACATTAAAGAGGAAAAAGAATTGACAGCATGACAGAAGGGTACAAAATAACTAATGCTCTAAGGAAGATTTGCTTTTCCTGAAAAAAACAAAAGCACGGGGATATGAAACTGAATTACAAGACATTTACAACCAATGAAACAACCCCATTCATGTAATATATAATGAATGAGTTAGGCATCTACATGAGCAATGGGAACAGAAAGATTTTGCTGGACAAGAAAAGAGCTTACATCTGTGTGACTTGAGATATAAACAAAATTACGGCATTAAGGAGCAACTTACTCCTATGGGCATGTCATGCTCTTAATATCCTTTATGAACTATTTTTTCTAAGCAGAATTTAGGCACACTTTGAGGCAGGATATCATAATGAATAATCCACATCAGTTCCCACGCTGAAGGAAGTCATTTTCACACTGCATGCTGTGCTGGGAAATTGAAAGACCTGCACCATATATAACCAACACAATGAAGGTCCCAGAAGAAGCTGAGGTACCAAGGTACCATATCTAGGATTCCCATGGCAGAAACATCTGTGGATGTGCATGGTGAGTGCAGTGCTCTCTGGAGGCATTGGCCTTACTGTCCCTGTCCCACTTGGGGCAGGAACTGATAGGCTATCCACATAGTATAAGCAGTAAGTTCAGTCTCCAAGATTTTCAGGTCTGTGGTGGCCTGAGATCTGACTAGACATTCAAAACCCTAGAGAAAAATATAATTTCTGAGTAGAAAAGTGAGCCACATCTGGAAAAGCTGGATGTATAGTAGCCTTATCGAGGCTTGGCTGCATAGAGTTGTGTGGGCTGAAGTACTCTGTTGAGAGCAGACATCTGTGTAGATGCATCCTTGGTGTTTTCTAAGTAAGTAAGCAAGCACAAAAACTTCTAGCAGATGTAGTGCAGCAAGTAATTGTTCAAGATCACTTTACCATGTCTGGAATCCTTATATAACCTACACACATTTGTTTATATTAAAAATCTAGAAGCATTTCTTGATGACGTGCTGGTGGAGTGATTTTGTTCAATTACTGGAGATGATGTCTACCTTTTGTCTTGCTCAAGACAGGAAGTTAAACAGTTGCTTGTCAATCTTATCATCTCCTTTTCTGTGGTACAGTTGTATGTTAACTGGTACTGCTTGGAATTTTTTCCCCCAACAAAATAGTATTCTGGGAAATGTTTCCATAAAACTTCTGTCTGGAACATTTATTGAATGCTAAATTAAATGCTTTCTACCTGGGTTCTCCAAGGTAGTGCTATAGTCTATAGGAAACCAAATCCAAGTTCTTGATCTGCCTGAGGTGTAGCACTTCATTCTAACTCCAACCCCAATCAAGGTGTATCGCCTTTGTCCCCAGCAGCCCACAGTGTCACAGAATGCCTTTGCATACATTTGACAGTCTCATTTTCTCTTCAGTATGGAAATCATATTTCAAAAATCACAAATTTTGCCAAAGAAATAGAACAATAGTTCTATGGGCTCTCTGGGCCATCTGTCACAACTTGCTGCATGGCTCAATAGTTACGTTAAACTTCTTTCTCTGTGGTCTACTCAATTTGACACCTGGCAGAACTCATTTTCAAAAAGTAAACCTTTTAGAAGATAAATTCATTAATCAGTTATTCAGCCTTTTGAACAAGCAAGCCCAGGGTTCATAAAATGGTTGAGGGACCTTTGGATATCACCTAGTACAACCCCTGTGCTAAAGCAGGGCCACTGAAAGCAGATTGCCCAGGACCATGTTAAGAATTTTTAGTGGGTCTGTTGCAATTGGAGAAGGGATAATGATTTAAACTGAAAGAGGGTAGATTTAGTCTAGATATAAGGAAGAAATTTTTTAGGTGATGGTGGTGAGGCACTGGAAAATGTTGCCCAGAGGGGTTTTAGATGTCCCCATCCTTGGAAGTGTTTAAGGCCAGGCTGCCTGGGCCTTTGGCAACCTGGTCTAGTTGCCAAATTTTTCAATGATTCTATGATTCTAAGTCAGTTTTTAACACCCCCAAGGATGGAAACTCATAACCTCTCTGGAAAACCTGTTCCAGTGTTTGAGTACCTTAGAGAAACTACTTCTGTTAAAATAGAATTTCCTGACTTACTTGTTATTGGGCACTACTGAGAAGAGTCTGGCTCCATCTTCTTTATTCCCCTTACCAGACTTCTACTGATATTGATAAGGGACCTCCTGAGCCTCTTCTTCTTCAGGCTGAACAGTTCAAGATCTCCCAGCATCCCTTTGTATACCTGACACTTCCAACTCTTAACCATCTCTTTGGCCTTTACCTGGACTCACTTAAGTAGCTCCTTGTCTCTCTCATCCCGGGGGGCCCAACATCCAACATAGTACTCCAGACATGTCTCTCCAGTGTTGAGTAGAAGGGAAGGATCCCCTCTCTCAACCTGGTAGAAATCCTCCTAATTCAGTCCAGCATGCTGTTGGGTTTTGCAGCAAGGGTACATTCATGGATAATGGTCAACTTATTGTCTATCAGAAATTATTGTCCCTGGTGCCTTTTTCTGCACAGCTGCTTTCCAGCTGGTCATCTTCCTGAATGTACAGGTACAAGGGGTTATGCTTCCTCAGGTGCAGGACTTTGCAATTACCCTTGTTGATCTTCGTCAGGTTCCTGTCAAACCATTTCTTCAGCCTGTCAAGGTCCCTCTGGAAGGCAGCACAGCCCACAGGTGTTATCATCCAGTGTTTCCAGTTTTCTTGTAGCTGTACTGGTGTCCGTTATGCTTCTCAAAAGGTTAGGGGACAAAGAAAGGAAGCTTTTCAGGGACTGATCAGGCAGGCCAAGACCAGTCTTGCTACCCTGTTCTCTCTAAGCCTTCATCCACTGAAACTAGGGATGAAATCTTGGCAATATTGAAATCAGAGGTGGTTTTACCATTGTCTTCTACTAGGACAGACTTTCAGATTTACTTTTCAAAGCATGCTTGATTTTTTTGCTTTTGCCATATGTACTTTAAACTCTTTTTGTTTGACAGTAGGAGAGAGTACTTTAATCCCTGAGAAAAGGACACTGGGTCAAACTCCCTTCATTGCTGGACATCCTTGTCTGTACTACTGTTGAGTTCAATGGCTTTCTTCCAAGGCTTTGCCTGCCCATTAGATTTTTCGTGGAAGATCTGAGGAATGACTGTCATTCTCATTAGGTTGCCCATATATTTCTAGGATGCATGTGAATTGCTTAATGAAAACATCTTCCATCTCCTAACAACAAAAGATTTCCTGACTTGAAAAAAGGCGTTTCTTCATCAATCACAAAGCAGAAAATTGCTGTAATAGTACCTGCTTTCATGTACACTTTAATGATTTTGTTTAGATTGTGATTGATGATTAAGTTTCCTACAAAGCAGAGAGACCACCAGATTAAAACTTTGCTTTGTGAAATGATTCTCCAAGGTGTTTACTTCTCCATAAACTCCTTTGGATATCAAATAATCTGGGTAAATCTTTGTCTGAAATCAAGAAGAGAGCTGGAGTTCTCACCTCTGTCACTCTCTCCCTCTCTTCTCTTTTCTACACACACCAGAACAAAGTTTAATAGCTAGCATATGGTATTAGCCAAACCTTTGTTCCTGCCCCAGCAGAGTCAATGCACTGCCAAGTCTCAGTGAGTTTCAGTGTGTCTCCGCATTTTTGGCTTAAGTTTCTTACAATCTGAAGTAGTCTCACATAAAACCCCAAGATTCACAGTACATTTAAATGGAAAATTTGAACCATTATTCAGAGTATGCATTTTTCAAATCTGACTCCTTTCAGTGACCAAAACTTGTCAGGTTTGCTACAGTCTGAGAAGGATTGATGAGAGACCATTGAGTCTCCTCCCTGTCTCCATACAAACCCTTAAGCAACCAGAAACTGACATGTCTCATGAAATTAATAAGCTGTACAATCCTTGTTTTGAGGGTTTTTTGTTGTTGTTGTTTCTGTTTGCTTAAAAATAAAAACAAACCCCACACAATATTTCAGTACTGAAGATATTAAGCTTGCTTTCAAACTTAGGGTATTAAGAAGGTGTCTAGTCTGTGGTCTTAGAAAGATCTTAGGTATGTTGAAAGATAGAGTCCCTCTCCTTCAATGGCTGGGTAATTATTTAACCTGCCTCTCCAGGGGAATTTCACAGGTGAAAAATTGTCTGATTCTTCTATATTTGGCCCATTATAATTTGTTATTCTGTCTCTTCCTCTTTGAGAAGTCCTTTCCTTTGTCTCTGATTAATTATTGGAGAATTACACAGGCTTTTATTTTTTTGACTCTTACTAAAAGTCAGATAGATTAAGTCATAGTGTAGTGATAAAACTTTATGAAATACAGTGAAAATGTGGAGGCTAGAGATTGTCACCTGTGAGGTGACTGGTCCTGAAAATCCTACTGCCTGCTTTTTATCTTTTCAGTGTAAAGGAGGAACATTGGTAACACCATAGTTTGCTGATTAGCTTTTTTTTTTTTCATATCATGAGTTTCCTATCTGCTGTTTGTAATGTCTTTCTGCGACAGGCTGAGAAATATTTTGCCTTGAATGTGATTAATGGAGTATATTTGAAAAGCCGCCAATAAACCTTTATCATTGTGAATTCTAGCTGGCATGTCAAATGGGTGTGAATTTACACACAGACATGTCTAATGGCTTGGGAAAGGCCCTGCTAGACTAGCAGGACTTCGCAGTCTAATGAATTAAACACCTAAATGACCTTGAAATGATGTTAAGGAAACACAGTTGACAGAATCTGAGAAAAGAGAGATTAAAGGTTAGGGTTGATATTCCATCCCCAAGACATCACATTGCTCTGTGAAAAACAACAAAAAATGAGGAGGTTCAAGTAAGGGAAGGTTATGTTTTGTGTCCTGTGCTCCCACAGTCACTAAGCTTGCTTTTATAAAACAAAAATCATAATCCAGATGATTAAAATTTACTAAGTGCACCAGTTGCCAGCGGGCTGTATTTGGAGATTCTTACCTTAGCAATGAACCCTCACATGTATCCCCATGAACTCACGAATTGCGGATACAGACTAATTTTCAGGCATCACAAGTATTTTGGGACACCCATGACAGATCAGCTGAGCTTGATCCTCTTTATCAGTTAAGAAAGTTTATAACCTCATGACCTGAGTTTCTCCCCCATCTCTCAGAAGAAGGTTTCGAGGCACACAAGCCATTTTTTTCTCTTCATTCTGGATGGTGCTGGATAACAGCACCTCTTCTCTTTTTCCCCCCCTTCAGACTTGGATTGCACCACCTGCTTTAACTTTCCATCAGTGACAATTCTGTGTACATCATCAGCACAGTGCAGTAGAAACTCCACTACTGGATCTGCAGCATGAATCACAGGGTAGCCTTGCCAAAAGTCTTAATGCCATACTGGGGACAAAACATAATAAATAAGTGATGCAAAAATAGGGTTGATTTTTTGATGTATATGTCTCCCTGCAGGAATAAAATTTTACTTGTGGAAGCAATGCTGGTAGTCTCAGTAAACCAAATTTCTTTCTCTCTGTGAACCAGAACACCACCTGCACAAGATCACCTCAGGTGCATTGCTTTTAGGAGCAATGTTAAGTTCAGAGGTTTTCCTGCAGAGCAAGAATCAGAGCTTTGGTCCTTGGTGGATAGAGTCAAGCCCAGCATTGTTATTGTGGCATAGGAATGATTCATTGCCTTTGTACAACAGCAAGCACGTGTGGGGAAACCTAATAAATATCCTTATTCAGCCAAGATAATGGAGAGACTTAAATTGGTTGGCACTTTGATCAAAGCTCATTAGCCTTGCATCTAACACTTGACAACCAGAGATAATATCAGAAAGGGGGTTTTCTTATGCCATTTTCTGTATGTGTTGCAGTGATTGTTCACGTGTAATGAGATCATATCTTAGCAAAGAATGAGAAATAGCATTTTTACCGCTTGTCAGGATCTATCTAACATAAAGGTTTTTTAAATACATTTTTTTGCTATGAGCTCATATTAAATCTCAGCAAGTTTATCCATCTCTAATTTAGTTATATGGTCATTACATGGAAAATCCATATCAGATAAAGCAAGGCATTTTCATCCTCTTGTTACACAAGTTTCAGGTCACAGCAATTATGTTCAAATGTCAGATACCTACAACACCACTGCAGGGTTAACTTGTACATGCAGAAAGCAAGGGAATAGTGAGCTGCAGCCTGCAGCCACAGCGAAAGCCACTATTCTCACTGTGCTGACCATAACTGGTGATCAATCACTTCTCTAATGTGTTCTTCCCGGCTCCAGCCACATCCATATTTACCAAATCAATCAAAATCTGACTTTGTTTCCTCCCCTTCTTCCCTCCCTGGTCCCCACACCCCCAACCTCCTCCCTCCCTCCTCCAAGTTTCTTGAAGAAAATAAAACAGCCACATCCATATAATTTATAAGATGTATTCTTATGCAGTCCATATGATGAGATCAATCTGAGACAGTTGTTCCAGTCTCTAGGTGGAACATCTCAAGGAAGATATGAGCTCAGGCCCTTCAGCCTATACATTTGTTGCTGTAAAATGCACTTATTTCACCAATTTTCTCTGTGTGTGTTTCCATGCCAGGGAAAATACTTACACAGCAAAGCATACACTGTACCAACATCACAGTCTTACCAGTGACCTCACAGAGGCAGGGAAATGAGCTATCCCTGTTTGTCCATGTAGGCATCTACACTAGGTGTGTGAACTCTTTCTTCTTTATGGTTAGTGTGCCTAATCCACTGGCCTGTGTATAACTTAATACAGAAAAAAACCATATAATTAAATTAAGAGAACCAAGAGAAAGAAACATATGAAATCCCATGTTTTAACAGTGACAACCCTTCCATGAATTCCATCATCACATAAGGAGTGAAATTCAGTGGACATGCTGTAAAAAGGGTGTTGTGAGCTGGAAGGTGAGCAGTCTCCCGCCCTAAAGAGAAGGATAGATGCCTGTGGGCAGGTAGCAATAACGTACCCTTTCCAGGGTCCTTGTTCCCTTTCCAATATCATTCTTACATGAATTTAGCAAAGCTTCTAGATCCTTGCTTAAATAGGGGACCACAAATCCCAAGTCTGTTGTATTTAGGACCACCATCAGCATCCTGACAAGGTCAGGGTTCTTGGAAGTGCTGTGAGCATAAATCTCAGCCCTTACCTGTTCCATGATTTCTCTGATTATGATTATGATTTCTCTGAACTTAAGAACTCCTATTCATGGCCCCAAAATATTTTCAGCAAAATAAAAATCATAGTGCTATAAAATTTTTCATCGGTGAAATCCTATTTAGTTTTCAGCTTTTCATTATATACAATGAAACTAATTTTCCATTTTACACACTTCACACTTCTCAAGCCAGCCCTGCTATTTTATGTTCTCTCTTCCCAACCCATCATTTTTGGTATCTCACCATCTTCTGGGTGGCCTTGGGTAAGCCCCTCCTTCTTTGTATGAACTTGCTTCTGCATCCCTAAGCTAGACTAAAAATATTTACCAGCTTCACTGTGGTTCAATTTCACAGAGTGCTGAAGAGAGGCAAAGGACTATGGAAAAATTAAATTGTCTTTAAACAAGATGTATTTTTCATATTCTGTCAGCAGGGCTGATTTTCGAGGGACTCTCAGAATGCAACCTAAACCTTTTTAAATGCCTTTGGATTATTTCTATTTTTGTGCAACATATATATTTTTTTCCATTAGCAGTAAGTTCTAAACCAGAGCTATCCTCTTGTTGGTAGTTGGCAGGAGCTCAGCAATCCAGTGTAAAGTGATCTTTTTTAGTCTGCCAATAATGCAATATTAACAAATTTGTCTTGATATTTATCTGTTATTATGTCTGTTGTTAGACCATATGAGGAAAACAAAACTTGGAACACTGCAGCAACCATTGTTTTAAGATATCTGATATGGCACTCAAGCCTTTCCTTCAGGAATTACCAGTTTTGAGGCAATGCGGAATGATATTCACTGCATGTTTTCCATCACTGGCCATTTCAAGATGCACCTTCTTTCATGGTCCCAAGAGTTCAGATCTCATTTTTGCTGGCTGGAAACTTATCTTTGTCATGTTATTTCTTGTAGGTTTAACATAAAATACAGGACGAGCTGAACCAGCTAGGAAGAAATGCATATTACATCCAATATTTAAATTTTCACAGTAAGAATATTCTGTGTTTGTCTTTTAGTATACCTAATATCAAGTCCCCATGTATCAGTGCTGGACAAAAAGTGTGAAGAATATCATGTTTTGTCAAAAAACATGCTAAAAAAGACCCCAAACAGAGGTGTGAATGTCCACTAAGGTCTTAGCTCAAGATAAAATGAAGCTGTCTAAAATCAGCCTTGAACTTGTATTGTCAAAACACAGTCAATTTATATGAACAGAAACTCCTGCAATACTTTTCTCAGTTTTAAGTTAGGCAACAAATTATAGTTGTTCTAAAAATGCAAACCAGACATTTTCAGCCTGACAATTAAGAGCCAAGATAGGTAAGTAAAAAATATCCAAGGAAAAACCAGGCTTACTTGAGGATAGTTGCTTGAAATTTCAAATTCTCAATCTAGGATTTCAGAATTCAATATTCTTCTCAAATACCTAAGTCTTCTCTGCAAGAATAACTACAGCTCTCTTTCCTGATGTCTTATTTTGCTTCCAGGTGCTCCTTTGGTACAGGATTCATTCTGCATGTATTCCAAAAACAAACTGCGTGCAAAGAAATGCATACAAAAGGAAAAGGTTACGGAGCATCAATTTATCAGTTACAAGTTGATCAGATCGATGGGCTGGAATTGAAAGGAAATAGTGATTTTTATCCATATTGATGATTATTTTTATTGTAATATTGATGATCAGCAGAGACTGAGTAATAGTTGTAACAGATGTGGCCCCCCTAGGACTGGACATAGGAGTCCTCGTGTCTAAGAGGGAGTAGTAATTATCCACTGTTTTTCAAAACCTTCAGCCTGCAATTGAGTTGTCACAGTCTCCCAGACACTGCTCCAGGCACTGCAGATGGTACCAGCTGACACACTTGGGGCATATCATTATGAGCATGTGTAAACCACATGATTTTGACTACTTTCCTGATACCTAATGCATGACAGCATGTCAAAGAGAGATGCTTTTCAAGAGGAAATAAGGGCTCCACGGAGCTGCAATATGATTGAGGAGAATTTCAAGTGAGAACACATCTGAAAGAAATTGCTAGCATGAGTTACAGCAGGGAACGATCAGCTTCCGTAACAAACCACTTATTTCCAGCCTGAAGTATCCAAATTGTTTTTATACGAGGCCCAAGCCAATGGTATTGAAGGTCTTTTCTGTTTATTTTTAGTGCTTCATCTATTGGATTTGCTGAAGAACATTGCTTAAGCTGAGAGTGAATGCATTAACATCTAGCAGCCCATTACTAATGATTTGCGTGCCAGGGGAATAACAGGTCTGTGCAACTAATAGAAAGAAAACAATTGCAAATGTTCATTTGGAATTTACAACACTTGTTTTTAGATAATTCGGTTTGAGGCAATTGGTTTCCTAAGTCTGATGGTAACATAAATCACATCTTGAAGCTCATTGCAAGTAAAATTAAGTCAGCCTAGTGAGAAATAGGAAGTATGGTAAGTGCGATAGAATACAATATTTTAAAAGAAACACCCTCAAAGTAATTTACAGTAGTTAAAAATTGACATTTGCTGTTGAATCTCTGACAGCGATTGTTCAAGTCTATACAAACAGCAGCTGAATTCAAAAGTTATTCCACAAAAGTGTGTTTCACTTTCCTTTCTGTCTACAATCCACTTGTAAGCCATACCAAATTCAGACATTTTTTTAAAATTATTACATTAGTTTTAGTAGATTAGATTGATTTTTATATGCAAACTTTGTATGAACATTTAACTGTAAAAGTAAAAAAAACAAGCCAAGCCCCCACGAAATACATGCTGTGTTGCTATTTGTACTGAGTTTTTTGGAGAAGTAATTGCTTGACAAAAGCATATAAGCAGATTCTGTGAAAACTGGGTCCAGAGCCTGACATTAATGTGATTGAAATAATTTGCATATAAACTGGGTACATGCATGTTGAGGTTTCTGTAAACTGAGTACCAAATCAAGGTGTTATTTTACATAAACTTAATTTATATTCAATGTCTTGCAAACCTTTAAGTGCACAAGATTCAAAGTATTATTCATAAATATTTCAACTTACAAAGTTTCAAAGCTTAAAAGCTGAAAGGAAAGTGAACTTGAAAAGTTGAGGACTTTGGCCATGTTAGCCGTCACTGTTAGTCCCACTAGTTGTTTCTCTGGTTTTATCATTTATTTTCATTCGTGTTTAGGCCAGAGTCAGCATGACTAAAACATTTTTTTATATCCTCCATGTCATCTACATAAGCAAACACAAGGCCTACTAGAATTTAATGAAAATTAAAGAAGTGCTGTAGAAGACACTGGGCCACATTTTAGCTTGGCTTACACTCTGGTTAATCCTGTACAAATTAAAAGGCTTTATGTATAAAAAAAACTGTGTTGGATTAATTTATTTTACCAATTGGTTACAAAAAGGATAGGAATAGCAAATTAGTATAACTAGCATGAGCATGAATTCAACACTGTATAACTGTGAAAAATCTAAGACAGACAAAGGGCCTATTTGATTAGATTTGACACTTTTTTTTTTTTTTTTTGACATGCAAACTTCAAGTTTCAGCTTCTGTTCTCCAGCTGGAGTGCAAGAGATATCTATTTTTTCACACACAGACTTCAAGCTTCAGCTTCTGTTCTCCAGATGGAGTGTAAGAGATATATAAGTAGATGAACCCATTCAGGACAGGGGCCAGGTCTCTGGTCATTCAGGAGGCCATGCCTTGGGATGCTGGGGACAGGAGAGGGTAAACCCATCACATTTTCTCTTAGAATTGTCCTTCTCTGTATAAAGAGCTACTTCCTCATGGAAAAATTGACTTATTTCTGTTGAGTGGCCTAGCTGCTGGATCATTCATAGTGTGAGCTTCTTTCAGTGCAGATATTCAAAGAACAGTTCAACAAAATGGTTTTCCACTCTCTTTGAATTCTCATCAATTTGTGTAATATGTGGCACAATTTGTATTGAATGTAGTTAAATCTGAGTATATGTATAGAAACTTTCTGAATTTTATATTAGGTATCTCAGATTAAGAAAAATAATTTGACCTTACAAACTCTAAGTTTCTATGTCATCAACAGACTCTCACTTTCAGATTACTTTGTTGTCTTAACATTGCATTCTCTTAAAAAGAGGAAACAGTTACTTAAACAACCACAATAACTTAAATAATTCATTGACAGCTTCAGATTCCTGAATATTTTGAACTTCATATTTACGCATGGCAAATTTGATCTCCATTTCTTCTTCAGATACAAACTTTCCCTCAAAATGTTGCTTATGACTTGCTTCAAAACAAACTACTGTCAATCGCACATGATCTTTCCATGAAGGAGACTAGCATCTGCAATGAGCTGTGGAAATTTCGCAGCTTTTGATTTTGCCCAAAGGGCTATCAGTCTACAATCCCTAGAAATTTTTGAGTCATCAACCAACCAACCAACCAACCAACCAACCAACCAACCAACCAACCAACCATCACAAGGCCTAGATACTTTTTCAGTGTTTCAGATTTTCTCTTTGAGCCCAAACAATAAATCGTGTCTGCCACTTCTTAATAGAATGATCTTTAAATAAGGCCAGTATACTGGGATGAAGTTCAAATAAGAATGTTTTCTATTTTTAATCTCTATCTCAAAATGAGACTCAGGTTTCTGGAAAAACTGAAAGAGATCTCTGAAAAAATTTACCACATTTTTTCTTTGTTATCTATATTGGCACTTGCTAGTCATGACCAGAAGTAGCTGTGGTATGAAATGGACTATCTTTATTTCTTGATTTACTGGACATAAGGAAAAAGCATATTTTAAGGTTTGTGGCACCGTGTCTGAATCAGAAGAAACTTTTCCTGAATTTCATGAAACTTTTTCTTCCCTGTGTCGAACTCTGAAGCTACTGTCTTTAGTCATGTTGTTTACAGGTTTATCATGACCAAAGTCCTTGCTGTTCTGTAACATCTCCCATTCATTGACTTTGATTATTTGGATTAAAAAGGATCAAGATCCATATTATTTCCAATTCCAGTATTGGCACTATTTTTTTTTCTTTTTTTCAAAACTGTTACACTGGCTTATACACTATATTATAAAACCTTGTATGTGAGCCACTCTGAACTTTCATTACGTGTCTGTAGTGAAATCCAGATCAGAAGCTTTCCTGCTATGAATCACAGAATCACAGAATGGTCTGGACTGGAAGGGACCCCAAGGATCATTGAGTTCCAATGACCCTGGATCTAGACATGGTTGCCCAGGGCACCATCCAACCTGGCCTTGAACAACCCAGGGTGAAATCTGACAAAATAAAACCAAACCAAACAAAACAAACAAACAAACAAACACCCTCCCCCCCAAAAAAAAACCCCACACTAAAATCAGGACTATTCACCTCATACCCAGAATAAGAAAAAAAAATACTTTTTCTTCATTGCTGCCTATTACGATAAGCATTAATGATGTAAGAGGTGGTTATCCAAGATCTCCATTTGAAGTTGCAGTGGCAGTTTTAGTCCAGAGTGAATTACTTGAACTTAGAGCAGGGTTTTGGCTCAGACAGACTCTATGTATGATAGATCACCATGAGATTCTTAATGACTACAAGTTCATAAATCACAGCTTCAGCCTCCAGTGGAAGTCCATCTTTTTCAAAAGATGAAGAATGAACAATATTTCCATACTATTCATGTGAAAAAAAATCTAGTGCTGTAATATTATTTTGAATCCTACTATGCGCATCGCTTTTAATAGCTTTGCTTCTAAGAAAGTAATTTCTCCATGCCTGTACATTTTGATAAGCATATATTCCATAGCCCTGTGAGAGTGAACATGTATATAACTCTTTCCTGCACTACATACTTGTTCCTTGTCACTCAGGCAAGACAGTAGGTTGAAATGCAAAATAATAACTAATTCTATAGTTCTACATGAAACATGAATTTTCAGTTCTGCAGTTTATTCTGTCAGGTAGTCCTGACACATCAACATCGCAGCAGGAAAGCCAGAGACTTAGAGCTTTTTGTGGTAGACATAGATCTCATATTGATCCTGAAGTCACTTCACATTTCAAATGGGAATTTACTGCTTGTTTTTTACTATTCTTTTGTTGATATCACATATTCTCTGATTGTAAGAGCTCTGTCAGAGAAACATTGCTGTAAGACAGACCTAAAAGGTTTTTTTTTCCTGAAAGCAGTAATTAAGCAACAATCTCTGTTGTCTTGCAGTGAACAAAAGGGTATAGCACAATCTTCACAGAGTTTTGATGGGATAACAAGCAGGGGAGGGGGAAGTAGAGGTAGGAACTCCCAAGCCAGAGGTTCAGCTCCTCAGAGGTCTTCCCACCAAGAGATATGACTAAACTAGACAGATTCACAGATTAGAAGAGTCAGAAGGAGAGGGAGCGGGAAAAAATCTGCTGGAAATGAGCCTGACATCTTCAGTCATAATAGAAAACACTTCCAGAAAATGCACTGTCAGCAGTGGAGCACTGTTAAATAAGAAGAGGCCTTTGCTCAGAGGAAAAGGGAAACTTTTGTAAGCTGACTAGGAGTCAGTTTAGATATTTTGTTATCTATCTCTGTTGAGGTACCTGGGTAACAGGTCAGAGGGTGAAGACAGACTACTGTGATGCTTCAGGCAGATATATGCACCAACTACAGTGTTAAAGTTCAGGCCAACAGTGAGCAACTCAGCCCTAGTACACTCTAAAACTGTCGAATCCTGACTTCTTATGCAGTCACCGAGAAAATAAAGTCTTTTTAAGAGCACAGATACTGCCACTCTGGAAAGCAGAGTGGCTGCATTTTGGAAAATGCAAAATTATTTTCTCTGGGATCTCACAGTATAAGTTGTGCAAATGACTAAATTAATTCTGAGATGGATTTTCAGGAGGGACTTGTGCAGCGTCCAGATAAAGATCTCATGATTTGGCTCACAGTGCACAGGAAGAAAGGTTGTTTAGGCAAGAATAATGTTTTGTCTTTTAGCAAGCTGCTTGATCACTCTTATCCACGTTCCTGTTTTAAGGAAGAACTTTTCTGTCTCCTGACTGGTTTTAGTACCTGATGGGCATTTGTGGGCATGTGACACGTGAGATATTTCTGGGTAAAATCCCTCACTGCTAGTTTTGGATTTCACATCAGTTCATTTTAAGTGTTCTGTGCTGACATAATGAGCCTACCTTGTGTCCTGCATTTGATAACAAACAAGCTCCTACAACTTCAGACTTACTGGAAATAGTTTTTTTCATGTTTGGATTGTGGTATTTTGTTTTAACCTAAGACATACTTTGCTCCAAATGAAAATTAAAAGACTCTTTTGGGACACGTTTTTACCTGCAAAGAAGATGTTTGCTCAGAAAGGAAGGAGGCCTTGTGTTTCGATATACAGCATTCACTCACAGGGAAATAGTTGCTCTTCCAAAATATTTCCCCTCTGCCTTGCAGTCAGTGACACAAAAAACCGCATAAAGACAGGTGAGAAAACATCTGGGGAGCAATGGCTGGGGACATAGTCACAAAAACTGTAGATTGGCTTGCAGTAGGGACAGAGAGCATTCTTTGCTCTCAGCCAGTTTCCCTGACAGCCAACAACTCTTAGCAGAAAGCCAGGGTAAAAAGCCTGAGAGGATTTGCTGAAACTGCAGACCTCATCCCCTCTTGCAGGCCATGGAAGCTCTTGGCCTGTTGAGAAAGAAGGTTTCTCTGTTCAAGGAGCTCTATCTTCTATCCTCTGGGAAGCTGGAATAAATTTGTCATGGTTTCGCCCCATCTGAGAGTTGATCACCACGCAGCTGCCCTCTCTCTAAAATGCTGGAGGTTGAAAAGATAGAAAACCAACAAAGGAAGACAAATCTAATGGCTTGGGATTAGGATAGTTTACTGGGACAGCAGAGAGAGATAATTATAGGACTTTATAATATACATGAAAATGGTCATACAGGGTATAATTTCTCACCGAACGGCACACCTCAGGCCATACAGCTCAGACCTGTTCCAGAACCATATCACCCCAAAACAGCATGTCCTGAAGCTGTGCCACTGTCATCCTTTATACTAAGCATGGTATAATTGGCATGGAATTCTCTCTTTGGCTGGTTTGATCACCTGTCCTGGCCATGTCCATTCACAGCTTCCTGGGTACCCCCTGCCTTCTTGTTATGAAGAACCGAGAAGTTCTTGACTGCTTGGCAACAACTAGCAACATTGGGCTGTTATCAGTGCTGGTCTCATCCTAACTCCCAAACATGGCATTTAACCAGCTGCTAGAAGGACAATTAACTCTACCCTAGCTGAAACCATGACATTATCCACCCCTTCTTCCATACAATTTATGTCATACACAGATCAAACAATTCCCTTAGGTACATTCAGTCTCCTGTTTTTGACACACACCCCACACACACACATATATATTTGCCCATACAGATATAATTTCCTTAGTCTATGGGCTTTCCTTCTAAAATGTCTGCTAAGTCCATTTGGTCCATGACTTCGAGTTCCATCTGTCACAACAGTCTTTTAGCATGGGAGGTGCATGCTGTATTCAGGATGCTGAACTGATGCATCTGGCGTGGTCCATGCTTGTGGCCCGCAATTTGAAGATGGTAAATGCCTTGGAGTGCCTAGTGGGACACTCTATATAAAATGGCCACTTTAATGAACAACTCCAGGATTCCCCTGCTCCATTAATGCCTATTTAATGGTTTAGTTAATTCAGAAGAACACAAGGGGACACAACAGGCTAGGAACTGTAACTTTGCAGTACACAAGACTACAGTATCTAGAAGACCTAGCACAGAAGTATAGATAGCTTGTGGTTATAGACACAAGAACAGGTTGTAAAGGTAAAAAGAAACTGCATGAACACTGCATCAGAATGACCTCCATTAACTGCCAGTGTGTAGGCTTTTATCCTGTTGTGAAAGACAGATAATTGCAGGTTGCTTATCTTTCATGAAGGGAAGTATGCCTCCTTCCTGTTTGAAGAATAAGAGCTGGTACACAAGCAGTTACAGTGGGTCAGCAGAAACACTGTAAGTTCACCTTCTAATTCACCTTGCAATGACACATTCACATGCCTATACCTTCTGTTTCCACCAAGGACCTTTCAGTTTGCTTTAACTCCTCTGTTTCAGGCCTAGCTAGTGTTAAGGCCTGTTTCTCATATCAAAGGTCATCTGGTGTAGAGCTTCACTGCAGAACTCATCACCAGTATCAGTTTGGAGCCAGCTCCAGCAAAACCAGACGATGCCGTTCTGAGACCTCAGTAGGAATGGTCAGTAGACAGGTCTAATAGTTTCCAATTTTATCATCATTCCTTTTTTGTACAATATTTCCCTTTCCTCTTTTACAGCTTTCCCGTATTGATTTCCTCTTTCTTTGTTTAAGAAAGAAAATGAAGAATCCTTGCTCTTCAGGTCCTGATGAAAAAACCTTGTAGCAAACATATACTGAACTTACTCTTGCAGACCGGACAAGATTCCTTCTTGGCATACTGCCATGAGTGTTGTGACTAGCTTGCTCTGATAGAATAGTATCTAATTGCTTAGATGGTACCCAAGATCTAATTGCTGTTAGAAACATAATACTGGAAAGCATATTAACTGAAACAGGGACCATATCACATTTTCATCATCCACTGCCAAATTTAACTACCAGCTGTAGCTGAAGGTTCATTTATGTACCAAACAGTATTTTATTTTCTAAGAGAGATTCAATAGGCAAAAAGTAATGGCAAAGGCAAATCACAGGTGATCTGCCCATTCCACCTGGATCCAATTGAATCTAATCAGTTGTTTTGTGTGGAAATCAATGATTTATAAGCATTTGGTATGAGATGACTAATGTCCTTTAGCTAGACTTGATTTCTGACTCTGGGGACACAATCTATTAAAGTAAGATCTGACATTTTGCCCTGAAAGTGTAGAGGATTTTTGAGAATCTGAGTGCTTTTATTTGAAATGTTCTCAGCTTCCTCAGAACAGATGGGTCTCACTAAAAGCACAGTCAAAGCAGGATGCTGGTGTAACTCATCTCTTTTTAATCCAGAGACAGGTACCTTTTCATTTTCCCTTTGCTCACTAAGATTTCTGTCAGCCAGCATGGTTTCTGCAGTTGTTCAGTATGGCTGTAAAAGCTGGAGTGACTAAGAGTAACTGCGGGAGCATTACTCACTTTCTAATTTACAGACAATATCCTTTTGAACATGTGAATTCCATCAAGAGTAAAAAAGAAGCCCAAGAAATGCTTGCAGTGAAAGGGTTTTCAATGCTCAATTCACAATTTCCTGTTCAGGCTCGGTCCTTACCAGCTGCAATTTGAGGACCCAGGAGAAGAGTGTGTCCCCAAGAGCACAGGAGAGCAAAGCTGCTGCTGGCTGCCCATTGCCTTTTCCACTACAATCACTGTGAAAGACAAGAGGCGAGACAACCTTTGCTTCATTAAGTATGTAGCTCTAATAAAATCTCTACCCAGGGCACTGAACGCAACAGCGCACAGTGCTGAGTGAAACTTAAAAGGTTCTCTTGTACAGCTTGACTGCTTTTCTGATGTGCAGCCAAATTGTAAGTATCTCTTGAGCATACAGAAGAGGCTGGAAATCGCGTGCACACAATCCTACTTCTATAAGACTTATACCTTATGTTGCAAATGGAAATATCACAGTAATATCCTTGTGATGTCTGGGTTTCCAATTTCAGTCATAGCGAATTTTAAGAAGATAACTAAGATCGGGTTATTTTTTAACCTGTCTCCCTCCCACTCCCTACCTCTGAAGGATTTGTTTGGAGCTTTGTGAAAATCATCATTGCTTTTACATTTGTTCCAGACATTTCACTCCAGGGGAACACGATACTTTAGCATAGGCCAGACTCCATTCTTGCTGGAGTTCATGCTGTGTCTGCCATTACTGCTAACAACTGGGTCTCTGTGGTGTTCATTGGCTATTGAGACAAGACAGAGTACCCTCTTCCTGCCCTTTGAAGTCTTTTGAGACAGCCTTGTTACAACCTAGCTTTCTGGTACATTATTTTAGTGGATATCCTTCTTACAGTGCTCTAATAAAGGGGTTTAGATTCTTCAAGGCTGTTTGTCCCATCTGAGGTCCCACATACTCTCTCTGTGACCAGATCCCAGCTCCCATTTGTGGCTGCTGACTGATGGCTGCTGCTCCCCGCAGCAGCTGGAAGGTACTAGCCCCTCACAGCCATACAACAATCTGACAGCCTTAGGTCGTCCCTAAACATTTCAGCTGATGCAAGCTGGATGAACACAAGCCTGCTACTGGCACCACACACCTCAGTGTGACTGGAGACAGAGTTGATACCTGGTCCACAGCTATGAGGAGGAGAGGAGAAGGACTGCTGCCGCCCAAGCATGGCCTTCTGCTCATCCCATGCTGGGATGCCTAGATTAGAATCTTGGCCCTTATTCAAACACTTGGCTTGTGTAGGGGAGGGTTTAAATAGCAAACAAATTAGCCCTTCTCCGATTGCTTTCTTATTAATGTTAGAGGAAGCTAAAGAGGAGTGTAGGCTGCAGTCAAATAACTGCACAGCGAGCCCTTTTATGAGTGCCAGCTCCTCTTTAAGCAGTCCTCTTAAATTTCTGTATCTCACATCCATCATCTTTCAGTGCCCAGCCTCACCACTACAATTTTTCATACAGTATGGAACAATTATAAACTTTAATAACTGCAGGCAAACTTAATAATTAAGGCAAACAGAAGGCAAGGATGGCAGCTTACCAGCATTCTGTGTGAAAGAATTATGTATACTGTGCAAAATACTTTAGACAACTTAGAGCTACAGTTGGAAGAGAAATTTCCTTTATATTGGAGAACACTTTCATCCTCATGAAATGTACATAATGTGAGATAATTTCTATATATGGCAGCTCCAAATATTTGCAAATACAGATGCATGCATACTCATAAGCATAGAAATATTCTTAATGCACTTGTCATCAAAGCATTCCTGTGTAAATATGTTGCATAAAAGCTCCACTGAGACTGATTATGATTTCTCAACATTCTTCATAATAGAGTGCACACAGATTTGTATATGTTCTCCCCAGACAGTTCAGTTTCCGTTTAGTAACTCTGTATACAAGTGGTATCATTTAACATATACAAATAAAATGTTGATCATGTCTATTCGTATGAGCTAGATCCTGCTAACCTGTGTACAGTCTGGACAAGAAGTGCAAGCCAAGGCATGTCCATGCACAGAGTTTTGGGGGATGCTAGAGGACTGTTTATGCTCCGCAGTTTCAGATTCACACTCATTCTCTTTGAGGATTTCTTTGCCAATTGCTTCTAAGTAGAGATACTCTTCACCTGTTTTAGCCTTTAAATCTTAAACATGAGGGAAAGACTACAGAAAGACAAAATATAAGACATCCTTCATAATATGAGTGAGAGTAAAGCTGTGCCTAGCGGGGCAAGTTTTACATCCTGCAAATGCCTCATGGGTAGGGCACAAGGCAATAACTTGAGTTAATATAAATGTACATTGTTCCATTGGGGCATTAGAGTAAATTGGGTTTCTACCCACTTATATCCCGAGGATCTGTGCTGCTTGTTTCATGCTGTATTTTTATTGTATTTATCATAGTATTGCTCAGAAATGTGCAGTTAATTACACAACTTCCTGTTTCAAATTCCATAGTAACTATTCTCCTGCCAGAAGTAGATTGCTATTAATGGGATTGTGTCCCTTTTTGGCAATATGTGGTTATGTATATTCCCTTCCCATCCTTATTATTCACGTTCTGTATCAGAAGAATACAAGCTCATGGGGTGAAATTCAGCCTGTGATAAAGCCAGTGGCAGGCCTCCCAGGCATTCAGGAAGGTTATGTTCCCATCAGGGGTTTTTGAATTCCCACCACACCCTTCTGCTTGTCAAGCTAATGAAGCATGTCCGCTAATTGCACTGGAGTGGAAAACCTGGTCTGCCTATAACCCTAAGACATACTCATAGTGTTTTTCCTCCAAAGGAAGTAGGTCTGACTATATCCTTTGACTCTCAGTGTCTCTCCTGCACTTTTAACCCCTGGTTGTAGACAGGCAACATCCATCAGGAGATGCCTCCTTCCAGGACAGCTCTGGAGCAACCAACAATCCCCTACCTAGCACTGCCTAAACACATAGCAGATGAACAGACTACCACCTGGAAAATATGTGAAGGAGGCAGATCTGACATCACAGAATTCACCATCACCTAGGTTTTTCTTCCCATCTGCTCTTACACTGAATTGTTCCCTTTGGACATGGGGGTAACCCCAACTGTAGGTGTAATCATAGAATCACAGAACGGTTTGGATTGGAAGAGACCTCAAAGACCATCTAGTTCCAACACACACCCCCCATCCACCAAGGGCAGGGACACCCTCCACTAGTCCAGGTTGCCCAAAGCCACATCCAACCTCGCCTTGAATACTGACACAACCCTCATGGTGAATAATTTTTTCCTAATATCTAATCTAAATCTACCCTACTTCAGTCTACACCCATTATCCCTTGTCCTATCAGCACACTCCCTGATAAAAAGCCCATCTCCAGCTTTTCTGTAGTCCCTCTTCAGGTGTTGCTGGAAGGCTATAAAGTCTCCCCAGAGCCTTCTCTTCTCCAGACTATGTAACCCCAACTCTCTAATCCTGTCTTTCCAGGAGAAGTGCTACAGCCCTCTGACCATCTTTGTGGCACCCTCTGGACTCAGCCCCACAGCTCAATATCTTATTGCACTGAGGCATCTGGACCCTAACACAGTACTCCAGGTGATGTCTCACCAGAATCCTATCCCTTGACCTTCTGGTCACACTGGTTTTGATGCAGCTCAGGATACAGTTGGCTTTCTGGGCATTGCTGGGTCATGGTGAGTTTTACATGAATCAGACTTGCTGAGGGTGTACTTGACCCATCATCCATGATGCTAACAGAAGCTAAGCAGCACCAGTCTCAATACCAACCCCTGTGGAATACCAACCCCTGTGGAACACCACTCATCACTGGTCTTAATTTGCACCTTGAGCCATTGACCACAACTCTTTTTGTGACTTCGACTGTCCGGACAATTCCTTATCCACCAAGTGGTCCATACCTGACATCCATGTCTCTCCAATTTAGAGAAAAAGATATTGTGCAGGACAGTATCAAATGTTTCATACCAGTCCAGGTAGATGACGTCTGTCACTTTTGTCCACCAGTGCTGTAATCCCATCACAGAATGCCACTAAATTTGTTAGTCATGATTTGCCTGTAGTGAAGCCATATTGGCTGTCACCAATCACCTCCTTATTTTCCATGTGCTTGAGCATAGTTTCCAGGAGGATCTGCTCCATGACCTTGCCAGGCACAGAAGTGAGCCTGACCGGCCTCTGGTTACTCAATCTTCCTTTTTCCCTTTTTAAGAATGGGTGTTATGTTTCCTCGTTTCCAATCAGTGTGAGCTTCACTGGATTGCCATAACTTCTCATATATGATGGAGAGTGGCTAGGTCACTTCATCCAGAAGTTCCCTCAGGACCTGCAGATTCAACTTGTCAGGTCCCATGGATTTGTGTGCCTTCAAGTTCCCTAGACATTCTCAAACCTCATCTTTCTCTACTGTGGGCAGTTCTTCGTTTTCCCAGTCCTTGCCTTCACCTACTGTGCCCTGGGCAGTGTGACTACAGCACCTGCTGGTGAAACCTGAGCTTAAAACTTTGTTGAGTACCTCAGCTTTCTCCATATCATGGGCAGCCAGGTCTTTTGTTTTGTTGTGCAGGGGGCCCACATTTGCCTTCATTTTCCTTTTATCGCTGACAAACTTAAAGAAATTTTTCTTGTTGTCCTTGATGTCCCTGGCCAGATTTAATTCTTTCAGGGCTTTCATAACCTGATTCCTGTTGCTCAGAGTTTCTTTGTATTCCTTCCAGGCTGCCTGCTCTTGCTTCCACCTTCTGTAGGCTTTCTTTTTGTGTTTGATCAGGAGCTCCTTATACATCGATGTTGGTCTCCATCATTGCTGCCTGACATCCTNATGGGCAGCCAGGTCTTTTGTTTTGTTGTGCAGGGGGCCCACATTTGCCTTCATTTTCCTTTTATCGCTGACAAACTTAAAGAAATTTTTCTTGTTGTCCTTGATGTCCCTGGCCAGATTTAATTCTTTCAGGGCTTTCATAACCTGATTCCTGTTGCTCAGAGTTTCTTTGTATTCCTTCCAGGCTGCCTGCTCTTGCTTCCACCTTCTGTAGGCTTTCTTTTTGTGTTTGATCAGGAGCTCCTTATACATCGATGTTGGTCTCCATCATTGCTGCCTGACATCCTTTTTTGAGGTATGCATCACTCCTGAGTTTGGAGGAGGTGATCCTTGAATTCTAACCAGCTTTCTTAGGCCCCTCTTATTTTCAGAGCTGTGTTCCATGGTACTCTACCAAACAGGTCCCCAAGGAACCCAAAGACTGCTCTCTTGAAATCCAGGGACAACAGGATTCATAATCTGTCAGCCCTGCAGATTCAAAATATGCCTCAAACTATTTTTCTCCAGAGTTAATATACTTTATTTTCCTTATCACTTTAATGTGCTTTTGTTGGGCATTTCAAATGCTTTTGTAAGAAACATAGTCATTATTGTGCATGAAACTAAATGGACAATTATTTTTTGTGAAATGTAACAAATCTAAATACATTAAGACAAGCATATATATGCATATATATATACACACATATATGGTTTTATATAATACAAGATAGTGTATTATATTGATCATAGAAACCTAATGCAATAAGATTGTAGTGTTTAAGTGTATCTGATTTACCTGTAAAAACATATTCCGTGCTGAGATTTTTTTTCTGTTCATACTCTGAAATTTGCTCTGAAAAGTATTAATTGAAAAATTTACTACCAATATAAAACATTTGCAACATAACTTTTTCACAAGCAGATTTTATGCCTTTATGATACTAATTGAGCAAACCCTGTGAAGAGGGTTTTTTTTTGCGTAGTAAAGGAAAAAAGGAAGGGGCATTTCTGAATCTTTTAAATTAACACATTTTGTGCTTCTAGTGCTAAATACATGCCATACATGAGCTGGGTTCTTCTACAGAGCATAGGCAGCTCCTCCATCATGACTGACACTGCTAGTCAAACAGTAAGATCTCTTCTGCATGGTAGCAAGACCCATTAGGGGAGGATATACTTTGAAGCCTTAAGATATAAAATAAAAATAAGATCAGAAAGGAGGTGTTCAGTACTTGCCAACATAGCTGCCACAACATTTGACTCACCCACTACCTGAGTACCATGAAAAGGAAAATGAAGCATTCCTTGTAGCTCCTGATCCCAGTGGAGCTCCTGAGTTATCTTGCCTAATCTGGGCCATAGAGAATTATGTGTGAGTATTAGCAAAAGCCCTAACAAGACCATGTCATCTCTCTTAGTCAAAGTGCAACAGAACTAGAAGTTGCATCAGAGAAGGAAAAAACCATGTCCCTACCATGCGTATGTGTGAGAAAAGAGGTAGCAAGGGCTGGTCATTACTAGGCAAAGCTTGGTGTGTTTACACTGAAGCCTTCAACATACTGCTTATTCCAGTGTAAGTGGATCAAAGCAAAGGGCATTACTATATATTTTGGTAGCCCCAACAGTGTGTTAGGCACTTAATTTGCCACTGAGGCTGTTCCTTTTGCTGTGATATTTCAAGCAGAGATTCCCATTCATCACATTGATCCTATTCTGGGGCTGAAGCACAAGGTCAGCTGTCATTGGCTTGGTCATGCTCAAAGGCTGCAGTGCTCTGGTAATTAAGACTGTTAGATGGGAGGGCCTCTTTTCCTGCTATTTGATGTAGAATAGGTGCAGCTGAAAGATTTATAGTTTTAATTCAAATACAGGACTTGTCTTTGACAACTTAATTGTGTTTGCAGAGAAGTTCTGGACCCTTTCTCTTGCCAAGTCATTACAGAAAGTCCTCACATCTTGGATCTACCAGGAAGCTGTTTGTATTAAAGAAATAACCAAAGGGACTCTGCATTAGTGATAGAAACAATAAACATTTGCTAGTCCTTCTCATGTTTATACTAAATATATTGCTTAAGATAGTACGTTTTCATACTGTAAGACCAAAGTAAATATGTTTTCTTAACTTCTTTTTCTCTGTGTCTATATTCATGTCTATAAACAGAATTTTTCTTTTTTATAGCAGCTTTATTAAAATCAATAATGCGGCTAGTAAAATGAAAGGCTAGACCAAGTAGGATTCTAAAACCAGGTCCTTGCTATTTTTTTTAAAGTGATTATATATAATAAAACATGCTTTAATTCTATGAGAAAAAAATTGCCTTTACATTTGTTCTAAAAACTCACTGTAACACAAAGCTTTTCCTTGCATCCATACAGCAGGAACTAAACATCAGGACCACAAGAAAAATTACCAAACATTCAGAAATCACTCAAGGCACCCAGCCAGTACACACAGATTTCTCAACAGTGGGAATGCAGTGTTTGAGCTCATACTGATTGTCTTGATCATGTGTTGGTTTTGCCAGCAGCTGCCAACAGAAGCAGACCATTAGGCTCCGTGTGGAAAGAGGGCAGATGATGCACTTTTTATTAGCAGATATGGAGTAATTCCCAATAGGGAGATGGGAAATTCCTGGCATGGGGGATCCTAGCTCCTGTGCCTAGCTCTGGGAGAGCTGACGGGTGGTCAGACAAGTGGAGACAACACACCTTGCATGTCATTTGATTCACTTGTTTGGCCACGAGGTCTGCAGAAAGACCATGAGTTTGGTATCTGGGTCTTTGCTCCACTTCTCTTTTGTATAACACTGCAGTCCTTCATACAAATCAGACCTTTCATAGCAAAGTAACTTAGCTTGTTCCAAAAATTAAAAAAAAANTAACTTCTTTACACTGAGTGATGTAAAGGAACCAAGCTAGGCTGCTCCGTTTATGTGTCTCTCATTACAGAGCATCTGAGGGTTTAACAACCGTTGATGCAGTCATCCTTGTAAAAGAAGCTGAAACACAGAGACTTAAAGGCTGGCATTTAAAAAGGCATTTCAGCCCTGAAAGTGACTGTTGGTTTCCTGATAAGATTATCCAAAAGTCCCTAGACAGCCATATTTTGCAGAAGGATGAGTATCTTCAAGTCCATAAAAGCCTTCAGACCATTGCTATCTGGCCCAGAGTTCCCAATAACCAGCATTTTCTCCACATACACAACACTTTGCTAGTGAGGTATGACTCAGGGTACAGGGTGTGCTCTGTTACAGCTCCTCGTCAAAAGGGAGAGCAGAGGTGGTAGGTGAGATGCATGTGCTGTCAGGAGGAAGCATGAATGCATCTGCGTAATGTTGCTTCCTCTCTGACCCTAGCAGCCCAGCGGCTGTGGTGAACAAGAAGCTCTGTTCACCAGGAAGGCATCTGAAAAAAATTAAAAGCAACCAGATTTATACTGGAGGGGAGACGTGAGAGTTGTTCATTGGGGTTTTCGGGTTTTTTAGTCTGGTTTCTGAGTGAGCAACAGGGCTCCCACCATGTGTTATTGCCTGAGAATCCAACCCACTGCCATTCCCCATGTCATATGGCTGTCCCAAGGGTTGCTTCCATCCCACCCCAGGCCGCGTGGAGCAACTGGGTTTGAATTTCAGTCTGGGGAACAGGAAATGGGAATGGCCTTCATCTTTTCCTAAGCATTGCCTAGGCGTCGAATCAGGGTTATGACTTCTCAGGAAGAGGCAGACAAAATCAAACCAACCAATGAAAGCAGCACAAGCATACAGGTCCTTGGCTTCTTGACCCAAAAGGCCATGAAACAGCAGTGGGCACTGTTCCTGGGATAACTGAGCCACAAGGGCAGAAGCACTATTTGTGATGCCAGGGCTGGGACTGCCCAGCTCAGCAGATCACACTGGTCTCATGTTGATCAGTTCTGCAAATAACTCCCCCTTTTAGCTTGTGTTATGAATTAATCTCATCACTTTCAATGGATAGTGAAAATAAATGGATGGGTCTTTCAATCATAAGGGTTTTTTTCTCCTGTTCAAGCATGTATTCTTTTGGTTACCATGTCACCTCTGGAGGATGCAGCCTGAGGAGAAAATCTGTGAAAGTGTAGAATAACAGAATGGTTTGGGTTGAAAGGGACCTCAAAGATCATCTAGTTCCTATCCCCTCACCATGGGCAGGGACAGCCTCCACAAGACCAAGTTGCCCAAAGCCCCAACCAACCTGGCCTTGAGCACTGCCAAGTAGGGGGCAACCACAGCTTCACTGGACAACCTGGTAAAGCGTCTCACTGCCTTCACAGCGAGAAATTTCTTCGTAATGTCTAATCTACACCTACTCTCTTTCATTTTAAACCCAGTACTCCTTGTGCTATCACTACACTCCCTGATAAAGAGTCCCTCTTCAGCTTTCTTGTAGGCCCTTTAGATACTGGAAAGCTGAAATAAGGTCTCCCCAGAGTCTTCTCTTCTCCAGACTGAAAAAGCCCCGCTCTCTCAGCCCATCTTCATATGAGAGGTGCTCTGTCCACCTTTTGGGGGAAAAAAAAAAAAGCAGCTCTTTATTTACAGGCCTCCCTGTAATGATCCCTGAGTCTCCCTTGGCTACAGCCAAGGCCACACAGCAGTGTTTACATCAGACAAAAACACCAGAACTACATTTATGTGGGTTTTTTTACCTCAGAATGTCTTTCTGATTTATACACCCATGGATCTTACTCACCTCCCAGCTGCATCCAAAATCCAACTTTCCTCTACATTTGCTTAGTGTTCCTAACAGCCTGGCAGCACACACTAATTGTACACATCTGGTTATAGGATATGGCTTTATAAAGAAGGGAGTTTTATAGTCCTCAGTTTTAGTGTCTCTCACTGTGCAATTTAATGGTAGAACAGAGCTGGTTGTGTCACCGCGTGCTGATGCTCCTGCTTCAGAGAGCACTCTGGAAGCAAGAAGGAGCTATCCAAGAAAGGATTTGGCCCACGTGTTTAAAAAGGACTGAAGTTCTTTTAATGAGACAATGTTGACAGACCAAGAAGTGTATAACATGATAAAGGAGAGAAATTTCTCTATAAGATGAAGGTTTTGATGGTCTTGAAATTTTTCTGATTAGGCTGATTTGTGCTTGGTGCAGTAGAAAAGGAAAGCTGGAAAGGCAACTTTTCACCACCTCTGAAAACCTGAACAATTTTTCTCCAAATACCTGAAAGTAGATTTAGGAGCTTAGCTCTAGCCATCAGGCTTTGTAAATGCTGGCCAATAATAATGACAGATTTTCCCAGCTGCATCTTAAATCCATTGCTTCTTGTTATAACCTCATTAAGTGAGAACCATGATAGATACTCCTTTAGCACATCTCTTTGTGTTTCTGTAGTTAGTTGTCATCTATCTGTTATTTTCCACATCATTTATTGTATATGATAGCCTCTCCTGAGCTCTAGAGGAGGCCCCAGACAATTCTAGCACTGCAGATGTGTGATTTTGGCAGGACCACTCAGTTGCTGTTCCTCAGAAGTAATCCTGCCTCGCTCAGCACAGGGATGAAATGTTGCAGCAGATCCTTTATAATTAGTTGTGAATGCTAAAGGGACAAGTCCTTCAACTGCAGGATCTGGCAGTGCATGGCAACAAGTGTTGCCATTGCACTGCCAGATCCTGTTCTCTGGAAGGTAGTGAGACAGCCTCTGTGGACAAAAATTATACTGAATCACATGTAAATAACTCAAAGAGCATTCTGGGAAGTGAGCACAATTTCAGGTTATTATTGTGCATCTTGGTTGTTCTTCAGCAGGGTAAACTAACCTATGCTGAACTCTGAGCTGCCATGACAGGTTATTATCAGCTTCAAACTAGTAAATTTAAAGCTATCTCAGATGCTCTAACTGTCCCTCTCTTCCTTTCTAACTGCTGAAGACAGACTCTTACACTCTTCCAGTCTAGTTTTTGATCAAATACATGCCTGAAAGTGTCACAGCATATTAACAAACTTTCAAGGCTGTTTATCTGGGTTCTTTAACAACCAGACTACCTGAAGCCCTTGAATAGTTGCAAACAGCAGGTAATCATGGGCTAAATGTGTGGACATTTCTGAATACAATGCCTGCAGAGTGTCACAGCATGTCCATCCTTGTATATCTGTCTAGATTTCCCACACGCTTTAAATCAAGCAATCCATTTGAGGCTTGGAAGTATAGAACAGAATGTCAGAAGACAAAATGAAGGAGTACAATTTTGCTGCAGACAAGAATATATATCTACTGGACTATTTCTTAAGCAGGTCTGACTCTTATTTGTATGGACAGTCCGCTTCTGTATTGGAGATACAGCAATTCTCACACTACGTGGCACAATCATTTGAAATACAATTTTGATTAATATCACTCAAAAATTTAACACTGAGATAGCTTAGTTTCTTCCAAGGAGGAAATTCAAATCCACTAGGGAAGTTACAGACAACATGTGTAAACTCTTTTGCGGATGGAAAATGATGAAACATCCCAGAGCATCATTACTCCTCACTACTTCCTGAAATCTGTTCATCAAGTCCCACAAACTAACAACCCAGTGGATTTATGATTTACCGAGAGGTCCATGGGTTTCTCAGACCATTCAACCAGCTTTGTGAGGAAGTGAGGGATTACAGGGAACTACACAAGCAGGTCAGCCAAGGTTCATATCTTGACTTAACTGTAAGTTGATAGTGACATTTTCCAGATATTTATAGGGAGTTCATCTTGGGAGATGCTCATTTTGTAGACACAAAGTGGAATTTCCTGAAGCAGGTATTTCCAGTGCCATGCGCATATCTTTTCAAAGACACTGGATACATGAAGGAATGACACCACGCTCTCTCTGTAGGTGAGAGAGGAGAAAGCTGAGATGTGCCCTTTGTCCCCATCCATGCTGCATCCCCAGCCACCATTCACACATGCATCTTGTACTAGACAGGTTCCCAAAATTATGCAAGAAGGAGACAGAAGTGTAATTCCTTCCTCTCCACACCACAAAAATGTGGACGTCTTTGCTAGCAAGGGGTAGACAACACCTCTGTAAAGTCAGTCCTGAGGCAGCGGAGCCCAGAACCTCAACACGTTCATTAAGGGAGGTCCGTGTCTCCAAGTTAGGCTGGCATCATTCCTCCTAAAGCTCTGGAAACCACTGATAACTGCCTTCTGCTGTGAAACAGTGTCACTGTAAATTTGAAGGTTGGTATCAGCAGCAGCAAACAGGAGAGTGCTTGCTACTCTTTAAAATTCCAGATGGTCAGTCTATGCAACTGTCTTATTACTCTTGATTAAAAGCCAGAGTTGTGTATGTTGTTGTAAAGATAATTTTTAAAAGGCAGGTCTGGACCATAGACGATTTCCAGTCTGGATCAGTCACAACACAACAAGGGATAAGAATGCAAGTGAGAGCTAGAGAAAGTAAGGAATGGGAGAGCGAAGGGTCACAGTGCATTTGGATATAATATTTGTTGAAAGATAGGAACAGTTTTCTCTTGAAGAATATGTTATTGCTACTTGCTACAGCTGTTCAGAAATGTTTCAAAAAATGATAACTTCTCTTGCCAGCCCTCATATTGCTATCATTCTTTTTTATAATGCTTAGAAAAAACATGTAGGCAGATTTTCAGATTGTCATCTCTCCTTTTCTCTCTAGTCTGCACCTACTGAGTGCCTGTCTTGCCTGCTGGGCAACAGCAAGCTCTCCAAAGAACTTCTGGTACACATGGTGGTATGGTGGGGTGCAAAATCAATTGACACTGTAGGTTATACTCTGCAATATATAACAAGAGATGCCTGTTCAGAGTTATGTGATTAATACTGCAGGTATTTATAGGTATGGTGAAAGGAGCCTATTCTTGTAGATCCATACAGAACAAGGTAGGTTTTATATCTGTTAAGAGCAGGATGTTTTCTGTTTGTTTCTACTGACGTGCTCAGGAGTACCTTTCACTTAGCAATACACAGAGTGACAGCAAATCACCAAGATTACTGTTCAGCACAGGAAGTAAAGGTATATAGAGGAGTGAATGCTGATCACAAATACACTAGATATTCTAATACGGACATGCCTGCAGCAGAACTGCATTCTTTCTCTCTTTATGACAACATTTATTTTTATTTGTTTTCCTTTCCACTTGCATTTGGTCATCTGGTGCCCACACAACTTGATAACTTCAACAATTTTTTTTTTAATATAATTATCTAGAGAGAGAAGTAAAAGACCTTAATTATTCTGACCATAGCTGCTGTTGTATCACTGTGACTTCAACCAATCATGAAGCTCAATTTTTTTGCCTCAATAAAATTATGGTTTGCCAGGCATAGTTCTCCAGATATAAAAGAGGGAGCACAAATCCCATTACATGTAAAAAAAAGATTTGTGCATCTACCTTCCATACAGAGATTTGGAAAATGTATTCCTGTAGACCTCTGCTGAGGGAGCTCAGTTATGTTGCTGATTTTATAAATTGTTTTCAAGGCAGGAGCACAAATTTTTAGTGGGGATGTTAGCATCTGGGTACACAAATGCTGAATCTNAGAAAAGAAAAGAAAAGAAAAGAAAAGAAAAGAAAAGAAAAGAAAAGAAAAGAAAAGAAAAGAAAAGAAAAGAAAAGAAAAGAAAAGAAAAGAAAAGAAAAGAAAAGAAAAGAAAAGAAAAGAAAAGAAAAGAAAAGAAAAGAAAAGAAAAGAAAAGAAAAGAAAAGAAAAGAAAAGAAAAGAAAAGAAAAGAAAAGAAAAGAAAAGAAAAGAAAAGAAAAGAATCAATTAAAAAAAAAGAAGTCTGTACAAAAATGCTATTAAGTTACATTAACTGCTTATTTGAATCAGTTCTGCTGAAGAACTGGAAATCGCTATAATATCTTTACTGTTGTTGGTACCATATAACCATAACAGGTTCTGGATTCCTCTCATAACACTCCTTTTCTCTTTCTTCCTCTTTTTCAGTCATAAAAGTAGATAAAGTGTCTCCGAGCTATTCTCTGCTGTGTTATCTACACTGAGGAAGAGGGATGCCTCCATGCACCTTTTCCACCCACATGCATTAGCTCTTGGGATATCTGTATTTTGTTTTCTCTCATGAGAAGGTAGCACATTGGATGAAAGCACCACCTGAACAGGATCTGGCCAGCATGCCACTAACTAGAATATAATGTAGTGCCAGTGTGACAGTCTGTCACACATTTAGATACCCAGCTCTTTGCAAAGTCTGTAGCTGTGAAACATGATCATTGTGCCTGCATTTCATAAACCAAGATACAGTGCTTTATCTTCCTTCATAGTACTTAACATCATGTCTTCTGCCTTGAACAGATTCAGAATCCTGTTACACAATCAACAAGTTCTAAATAGTTTTCAGAATCAAAATGTAATGATTTTAGTGCTTCTAGGGCAATATGGCATTATCTTATTCCCCAATCTGTCTGCTTGTGAGCACTAATATCCTAAGACATAGGGTCTATTGAAAGAGGGTAAGGTGGGAATCTCTGAGGGAGGTAATTAATACAGTGCTACAGCTCTAAGAATGGTGGATGAGGTCAAGAATTCTGGCTATCAGAGTTGGATCCTGCCTGTCAACACAAGAATCATGCACTGAGGGGGTTCTGTACCAGTGACAGAGTGTGGCAATCCTTTGGAGGTATTTCATTCATACCAATGTCTCAGATACAGAGATCTGTACATCAGCTGGAATCTCACTGAAGGACCTGGTCTTCAGTACAAAAAAAAAAAAAAAATCTAGGAGGAAGATGTTTCTAGTCCTAATAATGGTGGAGAAGCAATAAGAGAAATAGTTTCATAATAGAGATTCTGTGTGTGCTCTTGTCCCTTTGGGTCCAAAACAAATGGTACTGAGCTCTAATTACCACTTGAAACTTGCCAGAGTTCAGGTAAGTGGTTTTAAGATAAATACGTTTTCAGAGAAGCTCTGCCGGTCCACAGAAGAGGAATTTGCCAAAAGGATTATGGCACATGTACACATGCACCTGCTTGGTGGCAGAGAAACTTTGTGCACATAAATGTTCCTTTTATGGTTGGACTTTTGTAGGCATCAGCTAGTGTCAACAGTTGTTTTCCAAACTCCTTTTGTCATGACTGCTATTATATCTCATCATGAAATCTAGCTTCAAGAGGAGATTCAAATGGTGAAGGATTTTTAAATGGGTTTATTTAATATGGTCTGCACTTTAGTCATGGCAGGAAATACATCTGGCTTTGAGGGCTTCAGCTCTCTGGGCTGAGCATAGCAAGGGATCTTTTATTTCTTTCAGACTGTCAGAGCTCCTCACATCTGGCAGTCAGGAAAGTGAAGAACAAAAGAGTGTTTCCAACAAACACCAGCTTCAGAAAAAGTTGGTTTTTTTTTTTAAGTTCTAAACTGATTTTGGGTCTGCATCACAAAGAAAAAGTAATGGTACAATATGAGAAGAGCTGTGCTGTGTAAACAGACTGCTGTAGATGTGTATTCCACAGCTGGACTTATGGCTACATTAGCTTGTTCTGATGTGATAAAATTTTAACATCCAGTGCCAGCTGATAAATGATGGGAGACAAATTAAAACCAGTTTTGTTAGCAAGAAACAACACTATATCAGGAGTTTGTCAATTAGGTTCTAGCACACAACATTGTCATTATACAAGTGCCTTTTGGCTATAAATGACCGTCCAGTAACTCTACTAGAAACCTGAGTCTAAATGAGTGCTGGTAGGAGGCTGATTTCAAAGTTCATTAGGCTAAAACTTGGCAGACCAATTCTCAGGCCAGATGTGCAGTTTTCATTTTCAAAAAAAATATATCAATCCGTTTGAACACCTTTTACCTAGAGTTTGGCAAACAGCTTACAACTCTCAAAGTTTCATATGGATGTTTTTCTTCCAAACTTCAGGTTAGCGATGGTTTCCATTAAAAAAAAAAA
>VXBZ01001350.1:0-16009 GCA_013399135.1 Heliornis fulica
GGGGGTTGGTTTATGCCTTGGTCCATCAAAATCATGGTCAACAATAAGAAAGGGTGAATGCTGCCTCCTTCAGACCTGTTTCTGTGGCACTGATGGTTTAGTTCTGTGGAACATTAATGTTCTGGTGCCCTGTGAATACATAGGATAGAAAGCTATTTTAAAACATGCTCATTTTCATTTAAATTTGATCAAGTTAATTTTGTGTTTGATGAATTACTTTTTTTTTTTCTATTACATAAACATGGTCTGTTGTGTTTTTACTTTGATAACTGGATAGCAGGAGCCTCTTTGACAGGGCATTAATTTGACTTTCTTGTGCAGTCTGTCTGTAAGCTGCTTAGATGAATGCTGCTCTTTTAGGTATGACTCCAACTAATGAGGTTTTAATGAATGTTTAAAGCTATTTGATATCAATGTGACAATTTTGAGTGTGAGTAGGATATATTAGGTTGTGCATATTTTTCCTGTGATTATTACACTTTATATTAAATATAAGAAAATAAACATAAATACTTAATTTCATACATTTAATTTAATGAACTAAAAAAATATTGTCAGCTTATGGCAGCTCTTCAAGAGAAAGATATAGGATCCACATGATTGAAACATTCACTTTTTTTTTTTTCTCTTCTCACAGCTGCCAAAATAAACTCCTCCTGAGCTAGATCTAAGTCAACATAGTTGGTGTGTCTCTAATGAAGCATTCCACTTGAGGCCCCTACTTGGGTTTTATCTCTGTGATAGGTTTTTTTAATCTGTTTTTTCCAAGTTGAATGCTAAGGTCTCCTTAAGAATTTCTGCAGCAGATTTAAGTAAACAAGTTCCATTTTGGTTATGATACAATTTTTATTCCCCAGTACTTCTTTGAAGTAAAAAGACGACACATATTATGTTTCCCCCCCCTGTACTAAATATCTTCAAGTTGTTGAAAAAGAAATCAGAGAAGCTAATAGTCCTCAAATTTATGAGCTTAATTCTTCTTGCTTCCAACTCTTTCAAACAGAAAAGAGGTTTTTCTTTCCTACTTTTTTAGGATTCTTGAGTATCTTCCCTATGAGCAGGATTGATACTAGCTTCCAGCTTTCAAGAACTATGTCAGTACCATCGCTCATTAGCTTGTTCACAATCAGTTTTTTAATGGCAATTTCCAGTAATTGTTAACTAGGTTTATATATTTTATTTAAAATCACAAATTCCTGGGGCTTTTTCCTGTAAAATTTTTTGAACATACAACTGTTTTTAATCCGTGGGGACTCTCAGTCTCTAAATGTGCACAAATAAATCTGGAATTAGAAACATTTGGAATCTCAATCTTGATGTCAGCATACTGCCAGCTTAGTATCACTGAGATTGCCCAAGTATTAGTAAGCAAGAGAGAGATAAAATGGCAGTATTTGAAGCTATGCAATGTTTTAATATTCTTGGTGGAAGTTTCTAGAATTCAAGCCAGGAATGTACAGTATGGTTTTCCTGTAAGTACCATCTTGCAGCTCTTGCTTTTTGTGTGCCAAACACAAAGATTCTGTAGCAACATTGAAAGAAAGCTAAACTTAGTTTCAGTAACCTATTTTAATAAAATGGCATCATGTACATGGCATGGTTTAGCAGAAAAAAGCAAAAATAAAATTAAAAAGAACCTTGGGAAATGCAAAAAGGCAGAATGCATACACCAGTAGCAGTAGTCTAAAAGTAATTAGAGAACATGATTAAAAAGTGACTCTGATTTTATGCAAGTTTTTTTAAGCAGCTACATACTTGTAATATATTTCTTTATTTCTCAGTTTTGGGAGTTGTATTCATACTTGTCTGTCATTTGGATATTATTTAATTTAGCTTTAGATAAGTGATCAGCTGAGTTAGGGAAGCTCAGCATCCATCAGCTTGCAGTTTCTGTCATCAGAGGTCTGGTGCCAGGGCAAATACTGTAGATGTTGTAGGGTAAAAAATGCTCCTCATTGGTCTTGATGGGGCTGTTTATGATGTTTTGTACCATCATCTCTACAGCATCAAACACCACACCTGTGGCTTTAAGCAGCCTTCCACCATACTGCTTGTGTGTGAGGATTTATAGTAATCACATAGCACCTTCCTAGGGAAAGGGGAGTGTTGGATTATTTACATCATTTTCCCATCACAAACTTAATCATAAATCAAGGTTTCCCAAGGCTTCTAATTGCACAGGTTAGAGACTCTGGATAAATACGTTGTGTTGAAGAAACAGTGAAAATTTGGGGACTCAGAAGTGATGGAGAAGTGTAGCTGGAGGGGAATCTCTAAAGGGTGGGGAGAGCTATTTAATTTTTTAATGTTTTTTGCCATCACTCTGCTACCAAACAGGGTGTGAAGTTGGTGTAGTTTTCACATAATAGTTTATGGGAATTAACAGTTTTGGGGTGGAAATAGGCCCAGATGTTTAATGGTTTGTGTCCAGGTTCTGCAGTGTTACTGTAGACACCCATTGGCTTGAGTAAATCTCAAAATGCAAATATGAACAAATATGAAAGACTGACCACTGCCCCCCTGCAAAAGTTATCTCTAAATTACCTTATCAGCCATATATACCAAAACAAAATTATCTTACTTAAGTAGGCATTTAAATATGTGATCTGAGAATTAAGTTTAATTTAATTCCATTTTTATGGAATTAGATTAACAGAAGAGGTGAAATTTGGAAAATTATACCATTGCTTGGGTCAGTCAGTGTAAGCATCATTGGGGCACTAAACAAAAGAGCAAGCCAGTAATATAGCAAATTAACTGATGTCAATATATACTGGTACACTTCTGTTTGGAATATAACTTGAAATATTTGCATTTTGCTTACAGAAAATCAAACAATATAGGAGGTGAGCATTTGCTCTGTGTTTCTGTGTTTGAGATGTATTGGGAAGCCCATAAAGCTCCCTGGCTGGCCTGTGGAATTCCCATTACACAGGTTTTGTGCTTTGGATAATGGAATTAAGAGTGAGAATCAGCAGAGGAAGGAGTATTTCCCCTGCACTTGATAAACTTCTCAAAAGTAATTTGAGTTTTAGGAGCTAGAATATGAATTTTGATTATTATTCATAGCATCTTTTAAGGATTGTAATCACAGAATCACACACAGAGTCACAGAACATTAGGATTTGGAAGGGACCTTGAAAGATGATCTAGTCCAGCCCCCTGCCAGGGCATTGGTCTGTAAAGACAGGAAGGTGACTCTTGGGTCCTAAAACATTGACTGCATAACGAATTCAAAGTTTGCAGTCTGAGTGAAATAAGCTTGTTTGATCCTGGCACGGGAATATCAAGTAGTGTGTTTGCACGTGGCACTGTGGACTCCGTGGTTAAATCCAAATTGCTACTTACTCATTGAGTTGCCCACAACCTATACATTGGTTGATCTAACTTCTTTTTTGGTAAACATTTGTATGCTGAGTATGTTTGATGATAAATCTGTAGTCTCCAACCACCTCTCATTGATGAGTCCAATTGCTTCATTTTTAATCCATAACCTTGGAGGTTTTTGCAGTTTAAAAAGCTGAAAAATAATCATAGAATCATGGAATGATTAGGGTTAGAAGGGACTCCCAGAGGTCATCCAGTCCAACCCCCCTGCAAGAAGCAGGGACCCCCCCAACTAGATCAGGTTGCTCAGGGCCTCATCCAACCTGGCCTTGAACGTCTCCAGGGATCCAGGGGCATCCACCACCTCTCTGGGCAACCTGTTCCAGTGCTCCACAACTCCAATACTGGTGACTCTAAGGTGGGAGTGAATTTCTGTAGGTTGTTTTGGAATGGGATTTGTTGTTTTTTGGTTTGTTTTTTCTTGAGTCTTTTGGGTTTTCCACAGCTGAACCCCATGTGAGCGACTGCGGATGGTTGGAAGCCCAAACAGATTCAGATGTTGGGCTCACCGCGCCGGCGCAGCGTCGTACGGTCCAACCTCCGTCTGTGAAAACACAGCAGTTAGTTACATGCAAAGGGCTCTCCTGGGGATGGATAAAGCCTATTTCTGTTTTTATAATGAAATCAGGGAGCAAGGGTCTGCTGTAGCTCTTCTGCTGATGGGATTCCAGAGGGGTTGTCTTTCACTGAGAAGACTGAATGTAATAAACCCGTAGCCTGGTGTGCTCCTTGGGCAGCACTGCCTTGCTCTAATGGATTGCTGCTGATAATTTGGGGTTGCTGTGTTTATGTGGTTGGAGAGCTTCTTTTTAAGCAGCTGGCTGGAAATGGAAACGAAGGCAGACTTTAATTCACTTTTAATAAAAGATCAATGGGTTTATTGTGGGGAAAAAATAGAATACAGATGTAAACTGTACCCGATAAAAGAATTAAATGTGTGTTTAACCTTTCTATTTTGTTTTTTTCGGTGCTACTGGTGTTTGACCTTCTTTGATTTTGAGACTATTCTCTTTCTTGGTAGTTTTACATTTTAAATTTTACTTAGACTGCAAAAACAAACTGCTCGTGGTTTTTTTCATCTCAAGTGCTTACCAAATCCCCCAGATTTTACAAAATATTTAAAAAGTAATCTCCAGACTAAAGTCTCGTTAAAACCTTTGCCCTTCCTGTGGAACAGAAATTCAGTGAAGTTCTGGTTGATTCTGATTTGGAAACTGTAAACCAAAAAATATTGTGGTGTGAAGTATTAATTTAGACTTGGCAGCCTCACTGTAAAACTTATTTCCATAAGTTTCCAATTAAAATGCAGCATGTCTAACAGTATAAAGGAAAGCACCTTAAAGGCTCCTTCTTTTATGTTATATAGAAGGAAAAATGCCCCAAACATTAGTGAAAGTAAGAGGTCTTGGAGGTATTTTTTATTAAATAGTCAGGTTTATATTACAGTATGTTGACTTAGTAGGAGAAACCACACGCTCAGGATTTTCTTAGCCATGCCAATTTTCAGTATTGGTTTTTAATCAAGCTGTTTGATACATTAGTCAGGTATTTATAAATATGTGTTTTTTATCTTTTCACCTTTTGGTTTTTCTATACCTTTATTATACCTGATGCTCTCCTGCTGTTGAACAGTGCACTTTGGATGCTTTTTTCCTCTATGGTCCTTTCCCTCTGTTTCAAAGGAGAGAAAGCAAGACTGAAAAGAAGACAGGTTGGTTGGAATGGGTAAAAGTGTGGAGTAGCCTATGTAAAAGAAGCAAGTAAAGAGTTTAGGTCCCTTCAGACTGATGGAGATACAACATTTACCTGTAAAGTCCCGGTGACAAGGCAACGATTGCTTGCTGCATTTGGCAGTAGAGGTAGGGATGGCCAACAGGTGGAACTGCATTTGTAGGATGAAGTAAATCATAGCAGTCACTTGGGATTGAGTGGCAAAAAGCATTACTACTGGTGTTTTCTGGAGAAGGAAGGATGTTTATTGCAGACTGTTGGAGGTCAAGAGAGTATTGGCAGAGTAACATTGTGCTTTTATATTCTTACACTTTGAGTTGTCGATGCTGACAGTCATCAGAGATATTTGGTTGTACCATGGGCATCTGGTATGATGTGCAGGGCTTGTTCTCAAAATCCTTCACAAAGGATGTTTCTGGATATCCATGAAAACTTTAAATGCCATCAAACATAATGAAATTTAGGCAATTTTTTTTGTTGTTCCCCCAAACCATTTCAGAACAGTACACTTTACATCTTGTTGGATGCTTCTTGCCAAAATATAGGTGCTCAGACAGAAATATGCACAGTTGTTGTATATTGACAGTGCATTTCATCAGCAGGTGGTATTGGATTTAAAAAGCTGAAACATAAAACAAGTGCTTAGGGCTGGTCTGTAAAATGATCCTTTCTGTTGAAAGTCTTGTAGTTGAGTATTCCCAAGATGGTCTGGACAGCATAAACAGTGGTACTGAGCAAGAGCTTTTATATTAGGAGATAAAAGAAAGCAAAATGTTTTCAGTTCTGGGTTTTTACCACAGACTGAATTACTTCTGGAATGTGTGCTAATTTTATCTCAGGTTAAAGAGAAATTTTAAAAATCAGTTTTGCAAACCTGTTGAAGCTCTTGTACAGTGATAAATAACTCCTCAGCAATTGCCTTCAGGAGATCCCCTTTCTATTTTGGGCTTATACTGCAAATCAGTGATACTAAGAATAAGAAGGAATATAAATAGTATGCTTAGAGGCAAATTTTTTTAGATGATGTAATAGTTTTAGAGTGAATAATGAAATTTGAACATTTTTCTTGACTTGCAGGTGGCAGAATCTGGCTGGATTCTCAGGTTCAGATTTTTAATAGCCCAGGAATGAGGGAGAGGGGGGAAGTGAGGGGGATTCATTGTTTACTTTCATGTTGAGTTTTTAGCATTTTTAAGAAAGTAAGTAAATTGAGAGTAAGTGCTTAGGGGAGGAAAAAATTCCTCAGAAATTACTGCATTTGATTTAAGAGGTTCTGTGGATTCTCTTTTTAATTCTATCAATACAGAGACGGTGGTGGCAAACTCACCTCTGTGTTTCTCCATGTTCTCACTTCATCCACAGAATGAGTCATGGGATGTGGGTTTGACCAGTAGAGTAAATAAAATACCTTTAGAAGAGAAATATCCTACTTCTAGTGTGTTTGGAAATACTTTTGAAAAGGGAGGATATTGAAGAGCATCAATGACTTGTTTAATTTTTTACCTCTAATTACATTGTGTGCCACTGGTCAGGGATGTGTCATCACCTCAGCTTCACCTATCTTCAAGGAAGTTTATTAACAGGATTCTGAACTCTGGGAGATGAGAACACCTAAAAGAAGTTACCTCAGCAGTGTTTATTCCCTTTTCTTCCCCTCCTGAGTAGGATATTTTGATACCTAAAATAACCACTGAAGAAGCTACAGTGATTGACTGGATGGTGGATTTTTCCCAGTACTGATTTGCTCTCTACTAAGGAAACTCTTTTTTTTATTATAACCAAGCCATTAATGCTGCAATGCATTAATGGCTTGGTTATAATAAAAATTAATGCATCCTGTTTTGTGACAGAAGATGACATAATGGAAGTAGTTGGGAAATTTAGAATAGGGCTGTGTAGTGCTGTGATTTTCATGTGTGGGCTTCACAAATGTGATCCATTTCAGGCTGTAGGGGCAGTATCTGCTGGAAAAACTGCGAGTGGCTGAGCAAGTTTTACTTACACCCAGGAGTACACTTGTGCTACTAGGAAAGAGTAAATTGCCACTTTGTACTCACTGTGTTTAAGTGACAGCTCTGAAAGGTTACTTGGCTGTTTCTGCCACCTGGGCCAGGTGAGAAAATGTCCATAAATCAGCAAGTATTTACCTCCTGGGGTGTTTTTTTCTTTGGTCTGATTGAAAAGGCAGATTTTTTTTTTCCTCTTCACCCCCCAAGTCCTGACATTGTTTCATCTGAGCAATGGTGACTGTGTACTTCAAGCATTACCTTTTTCACATACCTCTCAACTATTTCTGTTTAGATAGCATAATGTTTCAAATGGGTTTATTTAATAATGTCATTTCCATTCTCTGGCTTTAGAGGATTTTTCTAAGGCCTTGAGGTTTAAGCTTCACCATGGCATCGGAAGAATATTGTTTTAACTTTATCTAGAAATTTGCATTTAATTAAAAAAACAACCCAGAAAACCTACAAAGGTAGTTAAAATTGAACCCTGAAATTTTTCAATTGAGATGATCAGAGAAGTGCAGACTCATTTTGGACAGATGCACCAGGTATTTGACAAGGTTCAGCATGAAGCTCGGTTGTTTTGCTGTTTGGGTTTTTTCTCCCACGTGGACCATTAATGATATTTTATTAGAGGTAATTTTAGTATTTCTTACTCAACAGTTTAGAGTTGGTGGGAAATACATAATGAAAACAAGTTTAATTCTACTGTAAATATTGTCAAGAGTGGAACAGTAAGAGAATAAAAGGAGTTGGGAATGTCTGCAAACATTCATAGAGCAGCTCTTCTGATTTTAATAAACTGGGTGTTGCCTCATAAGGCGGTATCTAAAGGAAGAATAGCTGAGCTTGTGAATGCAACCTTAAAAACATGTCTTCATCACCAGTCTGCAGTCACAGTTCCTTCACAAACCTCAGTCAGCTTCATTCAAGACCATTTTTTTCATATTAAAAATGGTCTTGAAAATATCAACATCACACCAGGATGATCTTCATTATCTAATGCGGCCCAGCAGCCAACCGCATCCTAGGCTGCATCCAGAGGAGCGTGGCCAGCAGGGAGAGGGAGGGGATTCTCCCCCTCTACTCTGCCCTCGGGACACCTCACCTGGAGTACTGTGTCCAGTGCTGGAACCCCCAACACAAGAAGGACATGGAGCAGTTGGAGAGGGTCCAGAGGAGGCCACGAAGATGATAAAGGTGCTGGAGCACCTTTCCTACGAGGACAGGCTGAGAGAGTTGGGGCTGTTCAGCTGGAGAAGAGGAGGCTCCGGGGAGACCTTCTAGCGGTCTGCCAGTACCTCAAGGGGGCCTACAAGAAAGATGGGGAGAGGCTGTTCAGTAGGGCCTGTTGTGACAGGACAAGGGGTGATGGTTTTAAAATAGAGGGAGGGAGATTTAGATTGGATATTAGGAAAAAGTTCTTTCCTGTGAGAGTGGTGGAGCACTGGAACAGGTTGCCCAGAGAGGTGGTGGGTGCCCCATCCCTGGAGACGTTCAAGGCCAGGTTGGACGAGGCCCTGAGCAACCTGATCTAGTTGGGGGTGTCCCTGCTTCTTGTAGGGGGGTTGGACTAGATGACCTCTGGGAGTCGCTTCTAACCCTAATCATTCCATGATTCTAACTAAAGTGATTAATGTAAAAAACTCTCAGTTGCATTGGTTGCAGTATGACTTCTTCTAACGCCCAGTCTTACAACTCTTGCCTCAAGGCCTGTTTAATTTTAAATCTTGAACTTTTTCATTTACTATATGCCTGTGTTTTTCAAGCTGTTATGTGTAATGAATTTTGAGTTTAAAAGTTAATCTGATATTGCCACCATATGGCTCTGAGCGTTGAGAGGGTATGGATTAAACGAGGAATGGCTCAAAGATAGATTTTTTTGACTTAAGTTATAGGCCGATGAATAGTTTTATTAAATCAGATGAAGATCTGATTAGAGGAGGTTGTTATTGCTGAGGTGGTGATTTTTGGTGTAGCTGAAGAAAGTCATTATAGCTGTTTAGTTTCTGGGAATGTCTGCTAAGAATATCTTGTTAATAAATCAACAAAAATTGGTAGAATTCCACTAATCATTACCTGTAAGCTATTCCAGGAAGAACTCCATTAATTAAAAAGGAAAAGTTACTACTGAAATAGCAATGGACAAAATGCTCCATCAGTAATGCAGTAAAAAAACCCCAGCATTCTCCTTACTGTGAAGTGAGTTGGGTGTTATTTTCTATTAGTTCTTTTTTGGGGGGGTCTCTATTGTTTTCTCAAGTGAACAACACTTGAGATGAGCTGCTTTTGGAGGTGCTGAGTTTTTAGCGTCGGCACCAGCTCAGCAGAGCTCTAGAGGATAACTTACATACAGTTTCAGTAAGCAAAGCCAAAACTTTTATAGTTCATCTTGGATACTGTAAAAGTGGGTTATACTAATTTTACATTTTCTTCAAGTGCCAAGGTTAAGTTTGTATTCCTGAGCTGGTGCTGAAATTACTAAAGGATTAAGCTTTTCAGTAAGGTTGTTCAACTCATTTGGTGTAGGTTAGATTAAAACTATTCCTTGTTCATAGGAAAATCTGGAAAGCTGTAGCTGGAGTTTTCTTCTGCAACTGATATGCCTGCTCACTTTTCTTTTTCTGTTCCCCCTCTCCCCCCACCCTTCTTTTCTCCTTCCCAGGGTCAGTACAGGCCCTCTGACTTGTTGTGCCCAGAGACATACGTCTGGACGCCTATTGAGCAATGTCTGCCCCTGCTAGAGCTCTCCAAATACTGTCGATTCAACCAGGATGTAAAAGCAGGTAAGTTTACAAGAAATGATAGGACTGTTAATTGTCTACCTTGGTTTTATAGTGTATTGGTATCCACTGCTGGAGCATTGTTTAATTTTCACCACTAATTGTATCTGTAAAGGATAAAATGCGTGAAGTTCAGCAAGCATTAGCAAATAGAGTTTTATCTTTTAACATAAAATAAGCAATAAAAATTTGAAGTACAATCTGTGTTACAGATTATATGTACTCAGTATTAATGCATGTTGCTGCCTTTCAGAAAATTATATTTGTTTTTCTTTGCATGAATAAAACTGATCAAATTATTATTCCTCCCTTAGATTCCAGTTAGATAAATGCATAAAGCAAGGAAATAATATTCAGTACAGGAAAGTGAAAGGGAGGAGTAGAAACTTAAAGGTATCCAGTGCTTTTGTTAAGAAACAAACCAGCAGATTTAGTGTAACAATGTTACAGAATCTGAAGAATACAGTGAACAGCAGAAATACTGTCAATATCTTGAAGCAGATGGTTTATAGATTTTTACATTCTCTAAAACAGATACTTAGTGATTTGCCAGTGTAGAATGGTCAGAAATAGAACTCACCAGAACGTAATACAGTAACGGTATGGTAAACCAATGCTTGGAAAAAAAGTGGGGAAAAAAAACCAAAATACATTTACTCACTTTAGCTACTGACTCTGTGGGCTGATTGCAGGCCCCAAGGGAGCTGTGTGAGATGATGCTTGGTGTGGTGCTTGGGTGGAAAACAAAGAAATTATTATCTTTATTAATTGCAAATTGCTGGCTGTCTTGAAATTTACTCTCTTCCCTACTAAATAACAGTTGAGCAAGGCTGTGGTGTTACTCAGATGTTGGTGATTAAGCTTGAGAGTACCTAAAGCCATGGTGTTTCTAGCCACCAAAATACAGATTTAGCTGTTCTGAGGTTGAGTAGCCTTCAACAGCTGCTGCTTGCTTTTTATTTTCCATGGCTGTAGTTTAGTTACATTTGCATTCCCTAGCTGCTTAGCTGTTGGGAGGGCAGGATGTAGGTAAATGAAAGGAATTTGAAGAGAAATGGCCACCTAAGCAGGATTGTGAACTTCAGGGTAGGCTGCTTCAGTTGCTTTTCCTCATCCTGTTCATGTTAGCATTTGTGCTGTGACTTGGGTGCTCAACTGTGACACTAAGACAATAATACTTCCTAATTGTACAAGTTCTGCAAGGGGAGTACTCTAAATACTGTGGTATTTTACAGTAATCTCATGAGACAAAATACATTTCTAGATACAAATACTGATTTAAATATTTTAGTAGCAGAGTGATGCTGTGTGTAAATAGAGAATGTTCTTTAGAGACTGTGCAGGTAGCAGTGTGATGTGTGAGGAATAGACTGGGGAGTCTGCATGGATGCTCTTTTCAAAAAGTATCTGTTCCCATGTGGAAAGCTCAGTGCATAAGAGACCTAAATGGGTAGCATGTCTCAATCAACTAAAACCATCGTGATATTGGTCAGAGGAAATTGGAAAGAAATTACAAAGGTAGGAGGAAGTTGGGAAATGGTTTTGGAGGCCAGAAGTGCTCAAAACACTCTTTATTTAAAGAGAAAAGAAGTGCATTCATTTAAGCTCTAAAGCTACAACTAAACTGCTGCCTTTTGAAGGTGTTAACCCTGTAGAAGCAAAGGGGCATCATCTTAGCTCTGTGAAATTCCAGCTGCATACCATAGATTTGGGAACTGCAGGATATACAGCTTTGCATCATTATCAGCACAGAATATCTCGTTCCAGCCACTACTGGAACTGTGACTTATGTCCTGTGGCTTAAGGAAATTAAAACATAGCTACACGTTGAAATGCACTAGACCTGCTGTGAGTTTATAGTCATTTCAGGTTTAAATTGTTGCTACCTCTAAGGAAGCTATTTCTCAACAGGAAAATTATTTTTCTTACTTCTTCAGTCTCTACAATAGTTAGCAATACAAGTTTAATGAAGTTACAGTGAGTTTTAAAAAGAGCAGCAGGAATGATCGTGTACTTTATTCCTCATGAATCAACTTTCTATAATGCTGCTTGTAATTATGTCAGATAAGTATGTGGTGATTTATCAGGAGTAGGGACTTCTGATGTAGAAACTGAAGGCAGTAACCAGACCCTGTAAATTGCTGGGAGAAATGGGGCAACTTGCACTGCTGTCTGGGGCAAGAAGAAAGTCACTGGGAATGGTCATCTTTAATGTGGTCTGAAATGTCTGAAAACTTCTGACATATTACCTCACGCTGCTTTCTTCATCATGTTTGGCAATGTGGGAACTCCTTTTCCCTCCCTTAGAAAATACAAGCAATTTACCTAAACAACTTACTATTTTTTTAATGAAAAATTTATTATAGAACATAAGAGGAGTGCTGCTTCAGGAGAGGGTGTTCTGTGCTCTTAACTCCCATGTCTGTGCAGTATGACAAGGATTTCTGAGTGTTCCTGCACATTACATTGCAAAAGCTCCTTCCTATATCAGATTTATTTTTTCCTCTCTGACAGAAGAAAAAAGATGGTCACAAAAAATAGCAAATTTTTTCCAAGGTATGAGAAAATATTAATTGATACTCACAGAGGATTCCTGCCTGTTTTGCATTATGTGGTTGAGCATTTTCAAATGGTTGTGAAGCGTGTTGTTTTCCATCCCTTCCTCATCTGACATCTAATACTGGTTGGAGAATGAAGAAGAGAGGACAGAAAAATTAAACAAAGTTCTTAACTCTTTGTAAGACAGAGATAAGCCTAAAAATTGTCTAATGGTTAATAACTTAAAAGAGCAGTCATAGAAACAGTAATAACTTTGTTGTTTTGGATGGCAAACCATGGGTGCCTGATGGTTGAAATAGGTCCAACTCTTTACTACGTCTGGCCTGTGTAGTGCTCAACCTTACTTAACCTCAAAGCACTGTAGTCATACAGAGGCAGTGATGAGGTCTTGTGCCAGCAAACACTCAAATTTGATGTTTAAGTAAACTGCTAGTAAGCTCTTTCTTTGCAGTTCTTAACGTTTCTTTAAAAACATCAGTTATTTTAGGGGGAAAAAACCCAAAACAAATAGCAATGCTCGTACAGCATTCCTGGATAAAAGGTCATGTTTGTCTAGTTCTGGTTAAATTACCTGTTTTCCCTAAATTACTCATTAACAGATTATTCATTTTTGTTGTCTGTTCAACCTGAAAAACTCAGAAGACGTGGCATCATCTTCTAAATGAGGGAGGTTTATTGGGATTCTGATCTGTTTATTATTAAACAGTGTCCAGCCATTTACTTGCAAATAAATAAGCAGTTGGTGAGGTAGGGCAGTAATAGAGGCTTTGGATACTGATGCATGCTGAAAATTGAGATCATGCTGAATGGCATTTAGACAAGCTGTAAGTACAGGAGGAGTTATACTGAACAAAAAAAGTTGGAGAAGATTGCTCTGCAGATAAACACTTGTCAGCGACTCTGACAAATTATCAAAACTAATGAGCAAAATTCACTTGGCTAAAATTTTCCTGAGCAGGGTCTGTTGTACTGGTCAGCTTCCAAATCAAATTCAGATTTGGTCTTCAGACTTTTCCTTTGTTGGTACTTTTGCAAGCAGCTTTGCCCATGCAAAGAATGGAGTATGAAAAGATTTAGAAATAATTTCGTATCCTGGCAGTGCTTTTATCCTTCAGCTTTCTATTTTTCTGAGACTAACTTGCTGATGTGTCTTTTTTTTTTTTTTTCCTAACATCTGTTGAGAATTTGTCTGTTGCTCCTGAAAGAAGCCATCGAAAAATATCTTTATGAAAATCTACTTTTGGGATGGCAATTAAATTAGTGGAAATTTAAAATCTTATCAGCACTGGACTGTCAGCACCTTTTAAGAAGCAACTTCAGATAAGAGTAGACACAATTCCAATCTGAAGTGGTGGCTTCACAGCCTTTCTAGTTCTGTAACCTCCTGACTGTGGGGTTTGTGTGGCAGCCAAGATGCTGTTACCCAGGTGGCACAGCTGTGCTTGACCCAATAGCTGGGCATGGCCCATGGTGATCTCAGTGGTGGAAGCTGCTTCACACCTGCCTCTGCTGCTTTGAGCAGAAGCTTTGAGTAGTGCAGAGCTCTTTTTCTTGGCTGATTTGTTTGCTGAAGTTGTTAAATTAGCTAATATGCATCTGCTCACCTTCTGGTATCTAATAATAATCTAATAATAGGATGAAGTAAAAATGGAATCGGATGGAATATGCTGATTAAAGTACTTTTTCCAGTGTTGAGGAATACACCTGATGAAGGCACAGACACCTCTCTATTGCCTTGGTGTGGTCTTGGAGACAAGACACTTCACTCTGGAGAGTATAGTCTGACCCAGTCCACGATGGGTTGAAGGGATGGTATAAACAGAGAAGCACCTTTGGTTTGTCTGGTCAGGTACAGGAATAGAATAATTATAATTTGTTATCAGACTGAACAGTAACAGGCTGAACTGAGTACTTCTGTGAAGCTTTTTGTAAACATCATGGTGAAGGAAACTTTCAAAGAGAGATCTAAGGAAGGACATTCATTATCTTCGTGAGTTTATGGAGACATCTTTTGCAGTATGAGAGGTGTAGGAGAAATGAAGAATATGGAGAGACACAAAGGAGTTTCATTCAAAACCAGATCTGGGATATCAGATCCTGCAGTCAGTCAGAGGTGGAACTTCCATTACTCAGTAGGAATGATAGTGAGGTTGAAGCAGACTGTGGGAAGCTTTCAAAGTGAAGTCAGTCTGGTGTGGTCAGGGTGTGGGGAGATGGTAGAGATGTTTATGGAAAGACTGGGAAGTGAATTGTGCAGTGGTTCATACTGGTGGAACGATTTGAAGAAGAACTTTGCAAGAAAGTTCTGAAACAGAAGAAATCTGCTGAAGTATGTGAATCAAATTTGGAAGTCTACATAGATGTTTGCAGAGATGAATGGAGAGGCTAGTTTGTAGATACACTGTGGAGAAAGAAACTATTGTGAAAACCTGAAGAGATTGTGAAGCTGGTTTGTGCCAAAATAATGGCAGGCAGTGGGGTCTAGAGAAAATAATTGGTCTCTTTGGTGATGTGCTTGCAGCCCTCTGGGAACTGGTGAGGTTATGTCTACACTAAAATTGGTGCCTGAGCTCTCCTTTCCAGGAGTTTACTTGAGTGATGAGTCCTGGGACTCCACACACACCTGGGAACAGGTCTGGGTTTGAAGTGAGAGATCTCACTTCAGATTCACAAGAATCACCCCTTGAAAAGCTCCATTTGATGTATGACCTTAGGAGCAGAGTTGGTACCACATCACTAGTTTTGAGTTACTGAAGAACATAAGATTTCCAGTCTCTTTCTGTCTTGTAAGTTTTTACGAGTTTTTTTTTCAAGCTTCTAGGAATACAAGCTGAAAAAATCCTTTATTTTTCTTCAGAAATACATCTTTCTCACACATTACAGATGTAACTCCATTTTCTTTGCAGCCTACAAAATGGAAATTTTCACAGCTTTGCAGCATTATTATTCTGCTGCACATCATAAGCTCAAGTATTAAAGAATAAACATTTCCAGTATTTAATGACTTCTGAATCCTCTTAGTGACTTGATTATGCATATTAAGGGTTTATGAATTACAGTGAATAAAACTTAGAATTCTTACCCAGAAATCTGCAGGCTTGCACAGTTAGAGAACTGTATTTATTTTCATAATATATTTGTGTGCACAGTACTTTCACTAGAAAATAGTTGTCAGAGCTATTTCAAATAACCTTGATTTCTAGTGCTGTGTTTTTCAAAACAATTACTTTTATGTGGCATTTAGGTACTATTCTTTGCTAATAAAGGGTTGTATTTCAATGTTTTACACTTGCTGTATAGTGAAGACAAGTCTTTTTGTTGATTTTCTTTTTTAATTTATTTTTCCACCCATCAAGTACAGAGGTTGTTTTATTTTAGAGTGTGTTAGCATGATAGGTCTAAGCACTCTCCCCTCTCCTAAGGGAAAAGACCTCACCTGGAGTACTGTGTCCAGTTCTGGAACCCCCAGCACAAGAAGGACATGGACCAGTTGGAGAGGGTCCAGAGGAGGCCACAAAGATGATAAAGGGGCTGGAGCACCTT
>VXBZ01001350.1:16016-52055 GCA_013399135.1 Heliornis fulica
TGAGGCCCTGAGCAACCTGATGTAGTTGGGGGTGTCCCTGGTTCTTGCAGGGGTGTTGGACTAGATGACCTCTAGGAGTCCCTTCCAACTCCAGCCAGTTTATGATGGTTTCAGTCCCTGGCATGGGGATGTGGATGTGCAGTCTTGCATTGTGGAACCAAGTGAGACGGATGAACAGTGCAGAAGACAGTGTACGTTCATGTTTCTAAGTGTAGTGTGATGCAGATTAATGTTTATTGGGATAAATGCTGTGAAGTTCTTGAGATGATGAAAATGTAGTCACAAAACCATCACAGATGGAAGACATTAAACAAATTGTTTAGAACTGTGCAATCATCTGATTAGGGAGAAATTTCTGGTCTGCTGTAAAACAACTGCTGTTTATGATTTTTTTTTAACAGATAGCATTTTGTGCCTTGGAGAGTTAGGAAACAGTTCAAATAAATTCTGATAAATGTGAACTCAAGTCTTCTAAAGAGCTAACTTTCCACTCTCAACAGAGCTGTAGGTAATTATTTTGAATTGAATAACCAAGAAAGACAGACATCTCAATTATTTCTAGCAGCTCCTCTAGAAAAGCCACGTCTTAGAAGTTTGTATCTGTATCTAATTAAGTTTATAAACACTTGGAATCATTAAAATGCCTGTTTCTAAATCTAGTGTGATCCTTGTGTCCTCAAGATACTGAAACAGTGAGGATAGTGCCAATAAGGTGTAGCCAGGCAATTTTTTTAGCTCACTTTTTAGTGTTTGGATTAAACTGAAATGACTGTTTGGGGGTTTAGCCCCAAATTATGCTCAAATATTCTAGTGCTTCTCTAATTAAAAGGTAATGTTCTTCATTTGTGGGTCCTAAACTCTGGCACTGCATAACTTAGCTTGTTAGAAATGACACTGACCATCAGCCCTGCAGTGGTGTCTCCCAGAAGAAGGCTTGCAAAGCCAGAAGGGTCTTTTTGCGTGGTGCTACCAAATCTCATGTAGCACAGGGAAACAACACCTCTCAGTTAAGACATTCTTCTGACTTCTAGTTTAGTTCATGAAACATTTGGCTTGAACTGTAAAATTCAAAAAAATATGTTTTAATCCAAAATGACTGTCATAGTGGTTGTGTAACAAACAGATGCCTTTTGAAATTACATATTTTTTGAGGAATATTCTTGAAAAATAAAGATATCTTGGCATACTTTGCTCCTCATACTCAGGAGATGGTTCATAGGTGGTTGTAGGCTCAAGATGTTCCTTTACCATCTGAATGTTGTGGCATTTGATTCTCTAGTAGAATAATATTGCCTTTTTTGTTTTTTACTGGACCAGAATGAACTCATTAATTGGTGAAAGACTGCCAAATCTTATAGGAATCATTTTCCAAACTCAGAAGGTGTTAGAAAGACAAGAACAGAAACTAAAAACTAATAATGTGGGTAAGTGGAGTGATCATGCACATTTCTTCCATGCTGAGGGTAACTTGCATATGGGATTATTTTCAGAGTGTGATAAAAGCTGTAACTCAGTGCAGCTACAGAGCAGCTGTGGGACCGGCACTGCAGGCGTGTGCTGAGCCCCACACACCACCAGCCACCACGAAGCCTTTCTCCAGGGTCAGACCTTTTGTAACCATCCTCAGAGCCTCAGAACATGTTTACTCTCAGCTCTGCTGACATCATCCAGACTTTTCACGTGCAACTTAATTGTTTCCATGCTTTAATTAGTTCAGCCAGTAAATTGATTGCTGTAATCTGATTTATTTAGCTGATAAGCTACTGCCAATTGCTTCAGTTTTGCCTCTTTAATGGAAATACATGGGTGGAATTCTCTTGTGTTTGGGGTTTTTCTCTCCTCCTGTATCAGTCATTGAGTGGTCATCTTAATGATGACTTTGTCTTTCTTTTTGAAAGTTCCCCCCTGTGCTCTCCTGTCATTTTCACTTCTATATAGCAAATATTTAATAAATAGGATATAACTCTTTCATATTTTTCCCCATTCCCATCCCATTTTTTGACCTGTAAGTCCCTAAATGATAAACTTGTAAATCTGTTTTTTATTCCATTGGTTTTACTTGGGGTTCAGTACTGGCTTTGGCTGTCCGATTGACATGTCATTAAAATCTGTGAGTAAAAGTCCCCAGAAGTCTGGTTGAAAGTGGAATTACCTCCTAGGAAGCTTTCTTGTGCAAGTCTCAAGTCATCCTAGAATCCCAGACTAGTTTGGGTTGGAAGGGACCTCAAAGCTACATCAGTGCCATCCATTTCCCGGTGTTGGTCAGCGATAGGACAAGGGGAAATGGTTCCAAACTGGAACATGGAAAGTTCCATCTTAATATAAGGAGGAACTTTTTTACTGTGAGGGTGACAGTAAAATGAGCCCTGGGACAGGCTGCCCAGAGATGTTGTGGAGTCTCCTTCTCTGGAGACATTCAAGACCAATCTGGACAGGTTCCTGTGTGATCTGATCTAGATGAACTTGCTTGGGCAGGGGGTTTGGACTAGATGATCTTTCTAGGTCCCTTCCAACTCCTGACATTCTGTGAGTCTGTGATACTCTTCACTGGCAATTCACATTCTCATTTCTTCTGTCTGAAGTCATTGGGAATAGAGTCAGAGATAGATCTTCAGAAGAATTGACAAGTTCATTTTGTCTTTTGGAGGAGCATCTAAAAGAGAAATAGTTCTTTGTAAATGTGCCATTCACTAGATTTTTAATTTTTTTTTCTTTGCCTGAGTGTCTTGACTTTGGTGGCAAGCTGGATACTGTTGTCAGGTAGGAAGCAATGATTTCCCAAGTACTGCTAGTCTTCATGGTAGTGCATCCCTGACAAGCAAGCCCTTGGAGAAATACCCATGTCATTTAAATCAAGCCCTTTACAGTCCTTTCTCAGTCACCGTGTTTCAGGGTAATAATTTGAGGTAGGTTGAAATAATTGTATTATGTGAGAGTTCCTCATGAATAACCCAGGAATTTTCCACTTACTGTTTGGTCTCTTTGAAATGTTTCCCAAACAGTGGGCCATGCTTGGGTTTCAGCGTTGATAATATGGACCATCTATTCAAAGGATTTTACGTGCAGGTCAGCAGAAGCCTTTGCTGGAACTGCTACGAATTTGCAGTATTCACAGGAAATGTTTTCCATTGGCCCCTATTCATGTTTACTACTAGAATAATAAGAGTCAAAACACAATGAGGTATTGTTTCCATGTGGCACAGCGGGGTTAGGAGATTTTGAATGGGTCTCTCCAGTGATTAGCCTGCTTGCTTCTCAAGATTGAATTGCAAATCCTAGAGCAGTTGTATGATTTCAGGCACAGAGGCCAAACGTTTTGTTTGGAAGATGCCTTAAGGATTTACCCACGTTGCAACCTTCTGTTGTTACCCATTTTAAGGTTCTCTAGGTTGTACTTGTGAAACTAATTCTTCTTCTTCATGTTCTAAGGATTGTTGATAACGTTTTGATAAGATGGATTTTTCTCCTAAGAAATATTCTCATTTGGAACAGTGGTTTCAAAAGATCCTGTTTTGTTCTTGTTAGAATAACTGCAGCTATTTGAGAATTCCCTCAGCATTTTACTGTGCTTCCTTTGTGCTTTCTGGTTTTCATTGTGAACTCTTTTATAATTATTATTTGTTGTTGTTTATGCTTCATTTTAACTGTGCTCTTATTTTGGTTCAAGTTCCTATTTTTATACCCCAAGGCATACTGCTCTTTAATATTTCTCAATGTCTGGCTCTGAAAGAAGCAATATGGAGTAAAAAACATTTCATCTCACTGTTTTATATAAAAAAGCTGTTAATGGGTATTGCTTATCTTGTCACTGTGTATTTATTACCTGCTCTGTGTTTGAGGATGACTTTCTGTGCTTTGCTGGTGAAGGAAAAGACATAGAGTAAGAAACAAGCTTAAATTCATAGATCAGATACACTGAACTTCTGACTGAGGTGGAAACATGTTCCATTTCCAGTAATTAATATCTCCTATATTTTGGTCATAAAATTGGAAAAGCCAACGTGTTTTTTCCTTTGTTTTAAAATCCTTGGTCATTAATTGTGACAAGGTCATGGAAGCCAGATGCAGTAGCTTTTCTTAAAAAAAATATTTCAACTGTTTCTCAAGTAAATGAACATTGCCCAGTGTGACCAGCAAATGATGACTTCTTTTCATCATTTTTATACTTCATTTGAAAGCTTGGTTCTCATGAAATTATTTAACTCCTTGAAAATTGAATTTTAAACTTCACAATTTTCAAATCAAAGAAAAATAATAAACACTTTGTTCCTCCTTTAAAATCATGCAAGTGTTAATTGCTTCAAAATTGAAAAAAAAAACCCCAAGAACAACTTGAAATATTCCCAAAAAGCAAGCATACCCTTTGGGCTATCAGTCTGAGAGTACAGCAGTTGTCAAGTGTTAATTTTCATACTTTTTTAAGCTGTGAATTGAATTGTTAGGGGTAAAAATAATTCTTCTGGTTTTCTTTTGGAGTTTATTTACCTGGCTGTTTCCATCAAAGAATTTTGGTGTAAATTAAAGGTTTCTGTTAATGGCATGGTTTGAAGTATTTAAAGTTTTGAATTAGGGCTGGGTTTTGCCTGTTTCTTTCTCCCACTGTTTTATCCTGCTGTAGAGAACATAATATCCAGTTTCTCCGTGTAGCATGGATGCAGAAGTACAAAGTGGAGATGGCCAAATACTTTCTTTGTTCTAGGGGGTTTAAGTAGCATTTAAGGAAACTCAAGGTATAATCAGAAACAGTGTCATTTCAGAGTTCTGCAGGAAATTTTAATCCATTCTTTATAGGAAATATAGGAAATATTTTCCTGTGACTGATGTGGGTTTTTTTAGATCAGCAGTTGTCCTTACTTCTGCTAAAAAAAATTTGTTAAATTAAATAAATTTCTCTATTGATTTTATTTCCCTGTCAATGGCAAAATGTACATAAAAAGTTGTTTTTTTAAAAGTTAGTTTGCTTTCATCTCTAGCTTTGCTTTCATCTCATCTTATTTATACTCCTGACAAGGCTGTGCCGAGGGAAGAGGTACCTTTGCCTTGGCACTCGTCACACATGGCTCAGAACAACACACTGCCACTGTCCTCCCAGCTCAGCACTGATCAAATCCACCTTCACCCAAGTCAGCCACCACCAAAAAACCTGGTTTAGTAATACTTTGCTCCAAAAATCTTTTGAAGCATCACACTTTTTTCAGTGTGGTGTTGGCTCCCAGCCTGCACAGAGTTGCAGCCCTCTGTTCTCTGATTCTGTCGGACGGCTTTGCATGTGCTTACCCGGCTTTTGGACCAGATGTAGCTGGTTTGTGCTATAGCTTGTGTGAGGTAGTAAGAGTAAAAATGAATACATGCAGCTTCTCAAAATAATTTTATAAAATTGCTGATTGATTCCTGCACTGTAAGAGGGGAAAAAAAAAACCCCAGAACATGAAACGTGGAATTTCTGTACGAGTGCACACGGATGCCCATTTTGCTACTGCAGTGGATAAAAATGGTAAAAGAATTCCTCCTCCTCCTTACTTTATGTTGGTATTTCAGCCAGAATGCATATCAGCATACGAAACTGGTGTTTGTGTTTCGGGAAGGTGCTTGTAGTTTTGGGGAAGAACTTGGTTTGGGTTGTGCAAAGAAATAAAACCTGACTTGTCCAGGAGTGCGTCAGAGTTCCTGCTCTTCACATTCCTCCCATGCCTTGAGTACACAAGTACTTCTGGGTCTGACTGCAGGGTGAGGCTGCCTTTGAAGACCACTGCTGTTATTTTTAGTGTATTTCTCCTTGTCCCTCAGTGATGCTGACTGTGCTTTTGCTGAAAGTGTGTGTGTGTAGTTGGGCCAAGAATCAAACCCATATCTGCCTGACATCTGCCAAGGCAAGTTACACAGAGGGTCTTTAGATCACTTCTACTTCTTGCTTTGTTCTTTACTGCTACTTAGCAATGCATCTGATATGCTTGGGGTTGGGTTTTTCATTGTTTCTGGGGGTTTTGGGGGGGGCTTTTTTGGTTATTTAGGTTTTTTTTTCCCCAGAAAATAAATCCTCCATGTATGAATCACATTAAATAGTGATACGTGGCTGGGAACAAAAAATGTTAACACATAATTGCAATCTTTGCAATTCTTTTGTAGGATTATGATGGCAAGATTCAACTAGATATGAAACCTCTCCCATACTTAAATTTCAGTAGAGGAATGATAAATAAATAGTTTGCTGGTTTAGGACTGTAAGGGGAGAAGATAAAGCAGTGACAGTTTATTTAACAAGAATTCAGGTAGGTTTTTAGCTTTGAGATTTACCAGATGATATATCTGGGAAGACAGACAGTTGGCATCCTCAGTTGCTAAGTCTCTTAGAATGACAGGTGATTTCAATCTAAATAATGGGATTTTCTGAAGTTTAAGGGTTTTTTTTAATGTACATACCATCCAAACAATATTCATAGCTGTATATGGGCTTAAATTTTTATGTGAATTGACAATGTGTTCATATTGCAGTGATTACTTTTATTTTTTTTCCAAGATACTGGTATTTTCTCAATTGGTCCTCTCCTGCCTGAGGGTTGCATTATGCACATGTGCCACAGTCCATGGAAGGACTGGTCTGGCAAGGACTCATTTGCAGCAGTGCTTAACAGATTTGCTAGAAATGAGTCAGTATTAACTGCTTCATATAGCTGCTATATGTAGAGCTGGCACTGGCCTGATTGCAAGAGGGATAATGAGTCAGCTGTGCTTGATGTAATGAGTAAAAATGGAGTAAGATATAAACGCTGAGCAGCAAGAAGAGAGTTCAGCTGAGCCAGTAAGGCTACAGTGAAACTGGAGGTGCAGTAGCTTTAGTTCCTGTAAGAAATGAAATCTGGGGCCAGGAATGCTGCAAGCCAAAAGATGAACTAATCCAGAGTATCAGGCTCCAGTATTATTTGCAAGCAATGAGTATCAACAGTGAGTAGTGAACAGCTTTGAAAGTGCTTTTGGCACGAGACCGTGAAGGCTACGCTTGGCATAAATCCATTTCAGGACACAAACTTATAGTCAGCCTAGAGGTGCAGTAAATATAAACTTTCCAATTTAAGAAGTTAAAATAACTTTACACTTGTGTCACCTCCAGAAGTTAAACTTGCAAATTTTCCCTTGGTGAACTTCGGGGAAGGAGGAGGATGTAAGAGAAGCAGCAGTAGGGCTGGCAGTAAACCCAGCCTGTTGGGATATCAGAAAGGTGTTGGCCACACATCAAAAACCCAATGGCTTTCAAAGAGGGAGAGAAAACCATAAAGTGTTTTGGACTTCGGTGTTTGTCTAAAACGAATTGCCAACAATAATTAGCAGAGAATGCAATCGAAGCAAGTACTATTCACATTTTCTTCCTTCAAACCACATTTTCCTAGTTAAGTCTTGAAAAATACATTGTGCTTTCATGTTGGCAATCAAAACACAGATAAAAGTAATGAAGTCATTCTGAACTTTGTAAAGCAGGCTTTGTTGAGTTTCACATAATAAATTCAGGCAATCAGCAGAAAAATGTTTATCGGGCATTTCAGTGGGTGAATAGGGGCAGGTCCTTAAGAATGTCTTGTAAAGAAAAGCACTTAATGACCTTCTTTGTCTTTATTAAAGCCTAAAGAATACTAAGCTTTTACATAGCAAGGGCCACATTTGAATAGAGATTTGTCTTAAAAGGTTTGTTTTCGGATTCTTCTAGACCTGTTTAGCCTACCTGTGGCAAGCAAAGGTTACTTGTATACTCATAGAATAAATGAAATATTTTTCAGTCTCTGGTGGGCTTCAGGTATGTGAAATGAGGCAAGATGGGACTTGGTGAACAATTTGCTTCTCTGAGCTGGTGTTGTATCCTGTGCACTTTGGATCTGTTGTGTTGCTGAGAAGGTTCTAACTCTGTTTATTCTCTTATAAAATCTGGTTTTACTGATGAAGTAGCTATTGAATTTATATCTGGTTGTCCACAGCAGTTGGTTTGGTTTGGAGTCAACCAGTGATAAGCAGGAGGCTTCACTGGGGAAGGTGTAGATTGGCTCCAATTCAAATCCTGTTAAAGGAGCCTTAAAAGATCTAACCTAAATGAGTTGAGTAGTACATGAAGACAGAAAATTATTTTTATTTGATGCATTACTTAAAGCCAAGCAATTATACTTAACCTAATGCCATAAAACCTTTCAGTCTTTGCATTGTGTCCCCAAATACTGACCTCCCAGTATTTGAATTTATATGGTTCTGTTCTCCAACTCATATTTCAGCTTCTGTGTTCGAGCTGACTCTTCCATCGATGGCTTTTTAAACCCAGAGTTCAGAAAAGTTTTCTTTTACCAGTGTTTTGTAATAGTTTTATTAATTTATTGTGCAGTGGCCTCAGGCATGTGGCATGTTCTCTGTCTTTCTTTAAAGAATTTTCTAGCACTGTAGAGCCAATTTTTCTGACACGCAGCAGCTATATAACATTATTATTCATCAATTAATTGGATTCACAAAAATAAGGAAGCTTTAACTAGCTCAGTGATGCTCTTATGTGTATGATTCTGGTTAAATTAAGTCACGAGGGGCCTGTAGATGAGGTTAGTAAGATTGTTATGGTCTGAGTATCCTTGAAAGCCTGAGGAGTTACGTTGTGCCCAGACAGCTAGTGCTTACAGTGCTGTCTTGGCCCACAGATCAGGCTTGAGGTGAGGGCTTGTGTTTAACTTTGTTCTACCTGAGAAACTCAAGCCAGTATAAATGAGGAAGAAAAGATGGGGACTGAAGGGTCAGGGAGAGTTTCACCTGGGAAGGTGGTTTGTTGCCTGGTGCTTACTGAAAGCAAGCAGCCTGAAGGCTTTGTGTTGGCTGTAATACACTTGTGACAGCCGGGGAAAGGGAGCTCTGTGCTGGTGGTGTGCAAAAACACAGCAGCAGAGGTGTTTGCAGAAACACTTTGTTACCATAAGAAATGTGTGATGCATGATTGATTTTTATGGTTTTTCTTTTCCCCCATACCACAACTAAAGTTAGTTTTTGATTGTATTTTCAAGTGTGACTCAGGAGGACAGCTCTAGATCATCTCCAGATTGGTTTTATTCCTTCAAACAACGTGTGCGAGGCCTGTTGAAGTTAGTGGCATCAGTTAAGATCATACAGACAATACACACAACTACTCTTTCATTCTCTGGTTCTTTTTGCAGTGGATGAAGATGGTGTTAAGGAGCTGGGACGAGTGAGGATACTTCACAAGAGAACCATGATGCCTTACAGCGTCTATAAGAAGAGAAGGAAGGGGCCGAGCGACGAAGCCAGCGTTCAGCAGTACGCGAGTTTGGTTGGACAGACCTGTTCAGAAAGAATGCTGCTGTTCAGAAGTTGAAAAAAAAAAAAAATCATTTTATGGCATTTTGATGGCACTACATTTTATTGCACTGCCACTGGATGATGTGTACTATAGCTGTGTGTTGGTATGCCTGCCTGAATAGCAGTATGAAATACCGGTATCTATCTAGGCTTGTGTGAATACCTGGTACTGTGTTTAAAGGCCAACTCCAATAAAACTTACAGTACAGCAAGGCTTTAGCAATATAAGTGTAGAAAAACATGCTTGCAGTATATTTTAATTAAGCAGTTCTAGCCTTTCTGTGCACTTGGAATAATTCTGGATATCTGAGCAAAATGAAAAGCAGGTATACTTATTTTTTTTGTGGAGACAAAGGTTGATTCTGTCTAGATTAACATCAGTTAAATTCCAAATCTTTTCACCTTGGATATTGGTCATTTAAAAAATTGCCATGAAATTTATGCTTGCATTTGTATGCTCCTAAACTCTTGCAAGAGGATTGAAATGTGCTGTTACTTTCTATGGGGAAATCTGGCATGGTTTAATTTTATTTCAGTAGTGAAATTCAGTAAATTTAGTAGTATATTTTAAAACAGGAAGAAATTCTTTTCACCAAGCATTCTTCACCTGTTTAAAGCTGTTGGCTAGTGTCTGAGGTCCCAGCAGATGTTAATTATAGTGGGTCCTCAGCAGCAGGGGTGAAGTGCTTGGGAAAACATCTTCTTCCCCTTTGGAGATGAATCAGAATAGTTGCACTATAAATATACCAAAGAGACGCAGCCAAGTGGCATGGTGGGTTTTTGGTATAAGCCTTATCCTTTGTCTAAAAAGAGTAGATATTTTAATGGCCATGATTAATGCAAAATAGAGCTTGGGACATTTATCCTGTAGCTCTTCACTGCATGTTTCAGATGGATGCTGAAAAAAAAGACAACAAGGTGGGCTTTTTCCAGGTTTTGGTTGGTTTTGGTTTGGTTATTTGTTGGGTTTTTTGGGTTTTTTTTTTGTTCAGAATTGTGTGGGAATACTTAAACCATCATATTCCTGCATTTTTACTGACTGTTTTGCTTATGGTGTGGCAGCTCACAGGTTAACATCTTTAATAACATTTTGCTAAATATTTCTGTTGGAAACACGGGAAGTTGTGATGCTTTATGAGAGCACTTTGTCTGATACATGAACGTTGTCACCAGTATAGGCTGTGTCCCTGCCATGTCATACCAGTTGTTGGATTTTTGGGAAGTGGCATTGTTGTATAACTCAGTAGCGTGTCACAGCGTTGTGACACTACCAGTGCATCTCTGTCTTAACTTCTTGGAGAACAGGAGCTAGTATTTACCTTGAATCAACTTGAAGTTTCCCATTAAAATTTATTGAAAGATTCTTATTTAAGAATATACATGTAAGGTTTTTTCCCCAGAAAGGAGCCAAATTGAGTTTTATGAGGGTTACATCTGAGGGTTACATCTCCTATTAATCATTTTAAACACTTGACCATTATTATTAAATGTTGACTTTTATGTGGAACAGACATAAGAGTTTTGAGATTTGAGTGCATTGCAGATTTGTCTTTATTTTTTTCTCCCCATATCTACTTGATCATTCTAATATTTTTATATAGAGTACAGCTTCCACACTCATTTTAAAAATAAGAAGACATTTTATTAATTGGGATGTAGTGTATTGATATTCTGCCAGTCTTCAACAATTGCTGTCATCCCTTATCTGGTACCAAGAAGTGCAGTCTAGATTGTCCATCTAAACCTATTCTATGGGAGAGCCACTTAATACTCTTTATGAACATTATTACTGTAATGAGTTCCTTTATGTGGAGAAAACCCTCTTCCACTCAGTGAGTATCAGTGTAACAGTTCCTGCCGGCACAACGTGTTGAAAAGCACCGAGAAAACCTTTTTGTGCGATACAAAATCAGGGATATCGAGGAATTCCAGTTTGATTTGTAAAATCTTAAATCAAAACCACCTAATGATGGCCTCCCCATGCTCTGGAGAAGTACAGTTCTGGTTGGAACAGACCTAAGGTCAGCACTGAGGGATGTGGAAGAGCTCCACCTTTTTGTGCCCACTGTTACTGATGCCTTCTAGATATGTACCTGATTTTATCCGTGCTCTGTTTCCCTTGGGGGACTTTTAAAGGTTGTATTTAAAGCAAAGTGAGAGAAGTTTGGAGTGGAATATGGAGTCCTGCTTGAAGCTGTCATTTGTGTAACCACTGAAGGTAAATGACCATTTCCTGTGACTTCTGAAATGGTGCTTTTGATCCTGACCTCGGCTGGAGCTGCAGCACCGTGGCACGCTCGGCTTCTGACTCGCACTGAGCTCAAGTACATAGATACTAAAAAACAACAACAAAAAAAAGTTGAATTTGAGATTTTTCTAGTGTTGTTTTAAAAGGAAGTTAGTGCAGTAACTTTCAGGGCTGATAACTCTCTACCCTGTCTTAGAAGCGGGGTAGAGTCGGTGATGAAGTTCTGTGAGTTTTGCCAGTGGCTGCAGCGGAGTTGAAAATTCACCACTGGTATAATTTTATTTAATACAATGTTGTCATTGAGAACTGTTGAATTTAAAGATACTTAATTTAGTACAAAATATTTTGTAAGGTGGGTTTTTGTGGGGTAGTTTGTGAGAGTTTATCCCTAAAGTAAGGTTGCCTTGTGTTTTACCATCTGCTGATAAATGAGCATAAAATGGCAGTAAGAAGATGCAGAGCTGTGACCAGTGTTTTAATTGGAAATAAATGGGGAGCTTACTCATTTCCAGCATCAGCACATGTCAGTGAGTGCAAAAGAACCCGCATGTTGAGTTTGTAATTGCTTTTCAGCAAGCCTGTTTGACTTCTGAGTATAGAAAATAAAGTTATTTCTAGTCTTTGTGAATCTCTAAATAATTATTAGCTCTGAGTGTGATTTATGTCTTTCTTTGGAGATGTTGACAGAACTCGAGGTAATGGCCTCAAGTTGTGCCAGGGAAAATTTAGGTTGGATATTAGGAAGAACTTCTGTACTGAGAGAGTCCTCAAGCACTGGAACATTCTACCCAGGGAGGTGGTTGAGCCCCCATCCCTGGAGGTGTTTAACAGACGGGGAGATGCGGTGCTTGAGGACATGGTCTAAGGGTAGACTTGGTGGCGGTAGGTTAATGGTTGGACTGGATGATCTCAGGGGTCATTTCCAGCCTTAAAAATTCTATGATTCTGTGATTCTGTGTTCATTATCTTGGGGGTTAACTGTCCAGTGAGCAGCAAAACCAGGGAAGTTGGAGAGTAGAAGGGATACCTGCTAGTTCAAACTTAGACATAGTTATTTTAGTTCCAGCTAGACAAATTAATGAAGAGCTGATGCTTTGAAACAGAATTTAGAATTCTTTTATGTCTAGAGCTGTATGGAGAAGGTTGGCTTGTCAAAAGGGAGAGCAGATGGGACTGGCTCTTTGATTCCATTAGGATATACCATTTCTAGCTGGTTGAAAATAAGCTTTCTCTGAAGTGTGCAGCCAAACACAGGGAGCTGGATTACATGCACAATGATAACCAAACACTGATCACTTTCCTGCAGAATGCAGCACAATTCCAGTTAATTCTGGGCTCCCAAATAAGACTGTTGAAGCCCAATGCCACCGTGGTTTTGGTGTGTGTGTGTGGTGGCTTGGTGTGTAAGGCTGTGTCCTCAGAATCATTGCTCATGGGAGTATTTGTTTTTCTGTTTCATTGCTCCTTTGGAGTCTGTACCCATCACAGTCTGTATCTTTGCCAGGTGATCATTCTGAGGCTTCCAGCCTTGTATTTCTGCATTCCCTCATTCTGGTCATCCCAGATGATCCTTCAGACATGTACTATGTGCTGTCCTCAGCCCTTCCATCTCCACCAAATGCCCTCAGCTGTAACAATTCTTCTTGCATGTTCTCTCTTGCTGCTGCAAGTAGAGTCCACGTTTGCAAGGGTGTAGCAAATATTTTGAACAGAATTCACGACCAACTTCAGGGAAGTCATTAGCCAGTCCAGAAGCATAGTAGCACATACCATCATCTGAGATACCTGATATAGATCATCATACCTGACACAGATACAAAGCTGTGCCTTTGGAGTCTCTTGCATATGATCTCATGTACTGAGCATAAAAAATGCCAGATCACCTTTTCCCAATCCTTTGTTTTCATACATTGGTTGAAGTGATAGAGAGTTCCCAAGCCCTGACTGTGTGGCTGTCCTGAGGAGGCCAGGGCAGAGAACTGTGTCCCTTGTCCAGCCTTGAGCATCACCTGAGGAAGGACCTGAAGAGAAACCGCAGAGGAGGGGCTGGCAGTGACCCTGTGTGATGGAGAGGAACCAGAGGTGGCCACTGCTCAGGGCAGCAGGTAAGTAGATGCGTGATTTGCCTTTAGTCACAAGACACATTTAGTCTCACTGGGGATATAAAAATACACTGTAGAAACCAAATTGTATAAATATCAATATTTATATGTGATGCTAACAGTAGCTGCCAACAAAATGAGTTTATCAGCTAGGTGGGTTGCAAGGAGCTCACTTCATGTGAGGGTTTTTGAGAAGCACGGTGACGAAGTCGCCAAGTCTACGAGCGCTTCCTGAAGGCAACACTCATGAATGGAACTGCTGGAGTACAAAGACAATGGGGGGTGCTGAAACATGTTGTGTAAGCCAAAACGTGTTTTCAGGAACAGATGCACAATAGTAACTCACACAGCAAATTCCTAAAGAAAATGGTATTCTGTAAATTAATCTACCGGATACAATTTATAGCACATCTAAAGCCCCTCTTGCAAGAGCTTTGTTTCCCAATAGTGAGTAAACAGGAGTGTAAATAGATGAAAATAACACATAAATGCAGACATCAGCATATGTTAATGCTACCTACATTAATACAAAACAGTCTTAACTCAAGGACTATTTCCTGATCATCTTGGACAATTAATGGCTCAGGAGCTCTTTGGCTATACCCCTCCATGAGTATGTTTTACTGTATTGATGTTTATTTATTTCCCTGTAATAACCATTCCCATCAGATTTTTGTCCTTCTCATCAGTTACATCCACTTTGGTTTTGACACATAATATATGTGTCTGCCAAAAGTCCTGCTGAGCGGCCACGCTCAGGACAAAAGGAAGTGTTGGAAAGTTTAAGTAGTGAGGAGCAAGCTGAGTCCAGAGGGACAGTCAGGCTGCAGCCTTTGTGCTTCAGAGAGAGCAGGATTTATTTACACTTTAGTCTGCTGCAGGCTTTAAAATAAATGTGTCGGATTTCATTCATTTCCCTTTGTCTCTGACATCTGATTGTCATTGTCCAGGAAGAATCAATGGAGCGTTGTAGAACACTTCTAAAAAAAATAAAAAATAAAATATACATTCAGGTCAGTGTACTGCATTTATGGAAAAAGCTTGAGTTAAGCAATGAAATTGTGTGAATTCTTTTGAAATTCTCGCTCAGTGTCTGAAAAGCATGTGCTGGACGGGCCTTTCAGGAGCTGCTCGCTGCTTCTCCCCATCTTGTCTTCTACAGGCTGAAGCAGAGCATCACCAACCCTCATGGGAGTAAATCTCACTGCATTAATCTCTAACAAATGCAGCTCAATTNGGCTCTTTGATTCCATTAGGATATACCATTTCTAGCTGGTTGAAAATAAGCTTTCTCTGAAGTGTGCAGCCAAACACAGGGAGCTGGATTACATGCACAATGATAACCAAACACTGATCACTTTCCTGCAGAATGCAGCACAATTCCAGTTAATTCTGGGCTCCCAAATAAGACTGTTGAAGCCCAATGCCACCGTGGTTTTGGTGTGTGTGTGTGGTGGCTTGGTGTGTAAGGCTGTGTCCTCAGAATCATTGCTCATGGGAGTATTTGTTTTTCTGTTTCATTGCTCCTTTGGAGTCTGTACCCATCACAGTCTGTATCTTTGCCAGGTGATCATTCTGAGGCTTCCAGCCTTGTATTTCTGCATTCCCTCATTCTGGTCATCCCAGATGATCCTTCAGACATGTACTATGTGCTGTCCTCAGCCCTTCCATCTCCACCAAATGCCCTCAGCTGTAACAATTCTTCTTGCTTGTTCTCTCTTGCTGCTGCAAGTAGAGTCCACGTTTGCAAGGGTGTAGCAAATATTTTGAACAGAATTCACGACCAACTTCAGGGAAGTCATTAGCCAGTCCAGAAGCATAGTAGCACATACCATCATCTGAGATACCTGATATAGATCATCATACCTGACACAGATACAAAGCTGTGCCTTTGGAGTCTCTTGCATATGATCTCATGTACTGAGCATAAAAAATGCCAGATCACCTTTTCCCAATCCTTTGTTTTCATACATTGGTTGAAGTGATAGAGAGTTCCCAAGCCCTGACTGTGTGGCTGTCCTGAGGAGGCCAGGGCAGAGAACTGTGTCCCTTGTCCAGCCTTGAGCATCACCTGAGGAAGGACCTGAAGAGAAACCGCAGAGGAGGGGCTGGCAGTGACCCTGTGTGATGGAGAGGAACCAGAGGTGGCCACTGCTCAGGGCAGCAGGTAAGTAGATGCGTGATTTGCCTTTAGTCACAAGACACATTTAGTCTCACTGGGGATATAAAAATACACTGTAGAAACCAAATTGTATAAATATCAATATTTATATGTGATGCTAACAGTAGCTGCCAACAAAATGAGTTTATCAGCTAGGTGGGTTGCAAGGAGCTCACTTCATGTGAGGGTTTTTGAGAAGCACGGTGACGAAGTCGCCAAGTCTACGAGCGCTTCCTGAAGGCAACACTCATGAATGGAACTGCTGGAGTACAAAGACAATGGGGGGTGCTGAAACATGTTGTGTAAGCCAAAACGTGTTTTCAGGAACAGATGCACAATAGTAACTCACACAGCAAATTCCTAAAGAAAATGGTATTCTGTAAATTAATCTACCGGATACAATTTATAGCACATCTAAAGCCCCTCTTGCAAGAGCTTTGTTTCCCAATAGTGAGTAAACAGGAGTGTAAATAGATGAAAATAACACATAAATGCAGACATCAGCATATGTTAATGCTACCTACATTAATACAAAACAGTCTTAACTCAAAACAAGGACTATTTCCTGATCATCCTGGACAATTAATGGCTCAGGAGCTCTTTGGCTATACCCCTCCATGAGTATGTTTTACTGTATTGATGTTTATTTATTTCCCTGTAATAACCATTCCCATCAGATTTTTGTCCTTCTCATCAGTTACATCCACTTTGGTTTTGACACATAATACATGTGTCTGCCAAAAGTCCTGCTGAGCGGCCACGCTCAGGACAAAAGGAAGTGTTGGAAAGTTTAAGTAGTGAGGAGCAAGCTGAGTCCAGAGGGACAGTCAGTCTGCTGCCTTTGTGCTTCAGAGAGAGCAGGATTTATTTACAGTTTAGTCTGCTGCAGGCTTTAAAATAAATGTGTCGGATTTCATTCATTTCCCTTTGTCTCTGACATCTGATTGTCATTGTCCGGGAAGAATCAATGGAGCGTTGTAGAGTACTTCTAAAAAAAATAATAAAATATACATTCAGGTCAGTGTACTGCATTTATGGAAAAAACTTGAGTTAAGCAATGAAATTGTGTGAATTCTTTTGAAATTCTCGCTCAGTGTCTGAAAAGCATGTGCTGGACGGGCCTTTCAGGAGCTGCTCGCTGCTTCTCCCCATCTTGTCTTCTACAGGCTGAAGCAGAGCATCACCAGCCCTCATGGGAGTAAACCTCACTGCATTAATCTCTAATAAACACAGCTCAATTAGCTCCTGAGATTTTCTGTAGGGAATAGTATCCTCGTTTCAAAGATTTAATACCCATTATCTAATAATTGTGTGTTTTGGTTGCAATTGAATCCGGTTTGTACCTGAAGATGAGGAGTAATCAGAGATTCCTCATTGCAACAGCTCTGGACATTTTTGAAGACTGTTGCCAAGTCACAGAATCACAGAATCATAGACTGGCTGGAGTTGGAAAGGACTCCAAGAGGTCATCTAGTCCAACCCCCCTGCAAGAAGCAGGGACACCCCCAACTAGATCAGGTTGCTCAGGGCCTCATCCAACCTGGCCTTGAACATCTCCAGGGATGGAGCATCCACCACTTCCCTGGGCAACATGTTCCANNACTGGACACAGTACTCCAGGTGAGGTCTCCCGAGGGCAGAGTAGAGGGGGAGAATCCCCTCCCTTGACCTGCTGGCCATGCTCCTCTTGATGTGGCCCAGGATGCAGTCAGTTGTGTTCTTTTTTCTTAAGTGAACCGATCCCAATAACCTTTCCAAATATTCATGTATTTTGAGATAAATTATCGACTTTTCTGAAGTTTTCCCCCTTTTACTGCCCTAGAACAAGCTGCTCCAGTAGTCAAAGTCAATAGTATTTCAGCATTTTGCATCTGCAAATGAAATTGCTTTGTCAAAATAATAATAATTATCACTATCTCAACCAACTTTTCTGTTTATCTTTCACACTTTAGTAAAATATGGTGCAAGCCAACCCTTACTATCCCAGCAAACTTTTTTATCTCCCTAAATGCTCTGAAGCTCCTGCCACCAGATGGCATGTTCTGGCTTGCGAAGGTCATCGTACCACTGATGATCTTGTCTGAGCATCCACATTTTCAGGCTCTCTTTTATTATCTCATCCTGAGTTTCATTTTTTTCTCTCCTCTTAATTGTGGTATATTAAAAAAAAATATTTCAGGTGAGGTTGGCAAAGCTCTGCACTTCATTAGCTGAATGAAGCACAAATTTGTTAAAGATCAGGATTAAAAGGTGTTTCAAGACAAGTATTCTAGATTTTAAAACACTTGGTTTATTAGATACATTATACTAATGCATGACTGAAATTAAGCTCATAGAACACTTGAGGTGCCAGCTGGCAGAGTGACCTATCTCAAGATCCTTTTGATACTATTCAAGATTAAGTAATTCTTATTATTCCTTTCCACACTGCAGTTTCAGCTATCAAACCATGTGTAGGAGTATTAGTAATGTCTGATGTACTGTGTATTTCTTGCATTTTGACAGCTGCTCTATACTTCTCAATGGGGTTGCAGCAACCAAATTGATGCATCTCAGGAGAAACACGATCTCAAAAAATCTCTGCTCACATCTTCTGGTGCGAGAGGTGTGTGTTGTGCTCTGGGCTACTAACCAGTTGCACTTTCAGTTAACTAACAGCTTATCTACTCCTCAGTAAGGAGTAGATAAGACTCTCTTCAAAAGCCAACATCAAACACAAAATTTTATTTTAAAAAATCTAGGGTCAGCTTGCCCTGAAATTAAAAACAAAATCTCTTCATCATCAATAGATGTCCTGGGCGAGGCTTCAAGTGCATCAATTGTGAAAGCTAAAAACCCCCCAAACAAACCCAGAGCATCATTTTTTCTGCTTTTTCCTCCCTCTTTCATATTTAACCTCAGGTGTTTTGATGTCAGGATTTCTTTCTCACCTGTACAGGGAGTAAAATGCAAAATAATGTTTCTAATTCTGAACTTGGAGGGCAGGAGAGTGCAATGCTTTATTGTGAAGGGCATTGCAATGCATTGTTCTGTGAATATATTCATGACTATTGCTCAAACTGAAAGTGGTCAAAGATCAGTTGAAAAGGTTCACAAGGGTCACAATTTTAAATTAATTATTATTTTTCATGCAACTACATTATCACAGTGCCCAGAAACCTGCAAGAGGCTTTGCTGTGGCAGCTGCTGCATCTGTCCTCTAGTTAAGATTATCCTCATCCCTGAGATATTTGCAGTCCATAAAATCCAGGTGTTTTGTAGATGCTCCTTTCTAAGCTGGCTTCAGTGAAGGGAGAGAATAACTGCCCCCCTCCCTGGCTCCAATGTCCTGCTCCAGTTACTACACTTCTTCTCAAGGGACCCTGGTGCCTGGAGAGGGGATTTGTCCCTTTCTGGCCTTTCAAACCAGCACATCAAAGTTCCTGGTCAGACTGGAGCATTATTACTGTATATTGTGTTTTTATTACCCTTCTTGCTATGTCAGCATCGCTGAGAGCTTGTATATGCTGTGATAGCTCTTAGATCTTGTTCTGTCTCCTAAAAATACTTCCATGGCAGGAGTTTTGGTTCCTACGTGAGATGGGGACATTCCATGGTGCTACCAGACAGCAGTATTTCTGTTCCTCCTTTCCTTTGGAGCCTGTCAGCACATTTCAGCCTGGAATAAATTAGCACATTCTTATAAAGTTGTAATTAGGGGCTATGTGAGACGCTGCCTTCTCAGCGACAATAAACATGGCAACAGTCAGGCAAACAATCAACAGCGCTTGGTTGGGATGAGGAAGAGCTTGGCTGGGATCTGCCACCAAGGCCACCAGAATCATGCTGCACCTTGACCAACAGTGTTTTTACACCCACCAGCTTCAGCTTCTGACACGGTGCAACCCCCTGTCTCATCACTGACACTTGTCTCTCCAAAGCAATACCTGTTTTGGGTGGGGACCCTCTAAACCCTCCTGGGTTCACCGGCCTCTTGAACAGGGTATAGGTGTTCTAGGGATATTCTGGGAATCCCAGTGCAGTGTAAGGAAGTTGGAGCTTATGTGTCTTTTGGTTTGCTTTAAAAATATTAAATCTGTTCTTTTATTGCCTTGTTTTGTGAAATAATAATAATAACAACAAGAACAACTACTTATATAATAGGCAAAAGCAGAACACCGAAACAGACAAATGAGACTTGCTAAAATAAAAAAGGACCTTCCTAGAAAGGCAGAGCTCTCCACTCAATCCAAAGGAGTGTGAAAATATGCTTCCCCTTTACCAAGAGCTTTCTATGCCTGCAGATTTTGATGCTTTTTAACTGCTGATTTTCCATGCACACTTTTTTTGGTGTTATTTTCTCATGTCCTTGGTATTTCTTTTGCACATACGAGCATCTTTCAGTTCTTTAGACTCTCTAGAAATTGAGACACTTATATTTAGTCAAGCACTGGGTGTTCTTCATTATTACCTTGCAGAGTGACCTCCTAGGAAAGAAGGAACACATTGACATTTGCAGTTGATAATCTATTGATTCGTGGCAGAGAGCAAAGACAATCAACGGGAGGGCTGTAATTGTTTCATTAAGTCCTACAAGCAACACATTGATCCAAACTGCCTTGGAGCTACGGATTCACAATGTCATGACTCTCCCCGTGGGCACCTGATTTTTTTCAGTCTGCTGGTACTTGGGAGTGCTCTGATGGTCCCACAACATCCCATCACTTGGACTGACTCGTGCTGAGCGTGGCTGTGTGACAGGTAAGCTGCTCTCAAAAGTAGACACCTGAGTGCTGAGTGGTGTCCTGCCCTTAGAGAGGTGTTGAGGGCTTCAGGAGTGACTCTGTGTCAGAAGCAAGGTCAAGGAAATGAAGTACACAGGGATCTGGTCTCCAGAGCTCTCTTCTGAACCTGCTCCAAGGAGTGTAATTGTTTTTTTCTTACTCTGCATCAAGCACAAACTGTATGGTGGTTTTAGAAGCCAACGGTCAGACATCAGTACGTCCTGCAGTCGCTAGTGGTGTGTAGTAATAGTTGGATATTCAGTGAAGAGTTTGATTCTGACATAAGAAAGAGGTTTCCTGGCTCTTGTTCTAACCAGCATCTGGGAGCCTTTTCCAACCTCTCTATACCAAGGCAATTCAGGGTTGTGATGTCCTGAACCTTCTGATGGTGCTGCACATGCAACAAACAATTGTCTTACTGGAGATAAAAGGCATCTGGGTCAAGAAATAACTACGTACCATAGTAAGGCTATAAACACTTTTCCTTCTTAAACCATTGATGTTTGGGTGTAATGTCAATTTACAGGCTCAATGGTTCATCTTAATTGTGTCACCTCTGACTTGAGGAGCTCAGTAGAATAACCACGTATCTTGTGATGTCATCCCTTTTCTGAGGGTTATCCCACGTGGCCTCTTCCCTGCTGCACACCTGTGGTAGTAACGTTGGTCTGAGCTGAACCTGTAAAGATTCCTCCAGTTTTACCTGTAGAAATGTGTGTGGAAAGCTGGTGCCTGGCTGTTAGATGCAGGATGTGGAATTTCTCAGTCTTGTGTGGATCTAATCCTACTTTTTCAGGATCAATCTAATGAGAAAGAACATAAATTACCTGCAAGTTCCTTCTGTTGTTAACTTGAACCAAGAAAATAGGAAGGTTTTTATGCACCAGCTATTTCCTTAGTTACAGCTTTAGGTAAGGGTCTCCTGTCTTGGGCAAGGAAGCTTTGCTGAGTCAGCATGGTCATATTTGAAACAGTAAAACCTTCCTGAAACCTTTCAGCAAAACGGCCAGAGCAGTTCCAGCTCTTCTCATGGTGATGGTACAAACCTTCACCAAACTTCTAATGATTCTGATGTTTATAGCTTGGAATATTTTACACACATGTTCCAGCTTTGCATTCACAACATTTGTTAAACCAACAAGTCTGTAGCAGACATGATAGCTACCATCAGGAAACTTGTTTGACAGTTTAAACAGGCAGCATCTGTGTTTCCTACATTTCATAGTACACAAAAGGAACGAGGATTGCCTGTAGCTCAATTAATTCAAGATGTTGTCACATGATGGAACTCAGTTTTGGAGATGTTAAAAACATCTAATTGAAAAAAGAGATTTTGCTCTAGTATTTGGCTGAGTTTCATCGGTGTCACCTCCTCAGAGGAGTATTACTGAGAGCATTTGGCTTGAGTTTGGGGAATTAGGATAAATTGGTGTACATCAGGGCTGTCCTCCCGTGCTTCCAGCTCTTCTGAAAGTGATTTTAGGATTCTCAGATCTCAAAGAAATTCAAGAGTTAGGTACTGCTTGGGCATCTTTTAAAATAGCACCACAGCCAACATAAAGGCATGAAAAAAAACCTCAACAAGGAGCCCCAAATGCATCAGCTGAAACACTGGGATGTTAGTGCTGTGAAATCACAGTAGCAGCAGGAGCTCAGAAGCGAGTTCTCTGCTTGCATGATGGGTGGTGTCCTGTGTTGGCATCCAGTGAAGCTGAAACCAGAGCAAAGCAGCTTCATGGTGCTGCACAGGGATGTGCTGCTCACACGCTCAGCGGCTGTGGGTGATTTGGCAGCATCTCGTGGCTTGGGCTCAGCCCACCACATAAACAGATGCTTAAGGCTAAGCCCACGAGGAATTTTTTGATGAGGTGGACTTCAGGAGAGCCAGGACACCACGGTGTGGTCCAGTGTTGCAATTTCTTAGGCATTTTTTTTGGTCATCTGTGACAAAAAATCCCTTTAAGTTCTCTGGAAGCTGGGTGGAGGGAAGAGGTGGGAGCTGTAATCGTGGATCAAATTGTGATAGCTGTGTTGAATGGTGTCTGAGCCCATGATTTCATCTGTTGGCTTCAGTGAGCCCCTTTGGAGGGTAAGATACTACTCAGTGTTATGTCTGAGCCTCTGGCTCTTGCCTCTGGTGACATGAGGTACGTCGCTCTACAGAAGCAAGGTTTTATATGGAGTTGATCTCCACTGCATGTGCTGGTGCACTGCCTGGCCTCTCTGGGGAAACAGCCCACAAACACACCAGTTTTGTGTCATCTTTATTGGATGTCTGCTCAGAAACCCTTCCCCACGCTGCTTTCTGGCTTATATATATATATATATATTATTTTTTTTTTGTTTTTAACACAAGACATGCAGTGAAAATCATGCACACTTACATGAAAATTTACAGGCTGACCTGAGTGTTATCTCTGGGGAGGACTCCTTGGGTCAGTCCAAGTGAATTAAAACCAAATGTGTCTGTTTTCCATGTTTACTCTTTGCATAAACATAGCACATATGCCGTGTGCAGCTGCTATCCTGAAAGGATTCCCCCTCCCTCCCCCTCATACTTGGGTGATCTCTCCTTTAGGAGCATATTCTACTGATAGTGCTGTAGAAAGAAGTGATGCTGGACCACTTCACAATTCATTCATCAAACTGCCTGGAAGAATTTCAAGTCAAGTATGATGACAGTGAAGCTGGAGCTCAGTCAGTGTCCGGTGCACTGAGTAAGTAGAAAGTAGTGAAAAGGTAGTGCCTTTTCCCTCTGCTTCTATCAGCTCCAGAAGAAATGAGATTTAAAGGTACAGAATATTTCCTTGGGGGAGGATTACCATTTATTTTCACTGATTAGGGCCTTCAGTCTGTGACCTCAAACACTCCTGACTCTTTTTGTGCTGTGCAGTGGAAGGAACTGCTGTGAGTCCTGTGAGAGGGTGAAAGTTCACCAAGGAGTTGCTGTGTCAAGAAGATAAGATGATGCTCAGGGACAGAGAACAAGGGAATTTTTACAAATTAAAAAAAAATTTAAAAATAGCTGAATGGAAAAGTCCAGCTCCCTGTTATCCAAACAAGTTACCCTCTAACGGTCTTCCCTTCCCACCTACATTATCCTCAGAGTCTGTGATGAAAACCCACATTAGATCCCATAAGGCTGTGGGAGCAGATGAGGCACACAGGACTGTGTGGCTAATGTGATCCAGAGCTGGTAGGGAAAAAACCCAACAGCTTGGATCAGGCTCTGCAGAGGAGAGATGAAGTACTTGATGGGCTCAGCCAAGACCTCAAGACTCCTGTTATAGAGACAAGCTAATGGCATTTTTTTAATTGAAAGCAAGTGAAGACTGAATATGAGCTGACTGAATATGAGCCAGCAGTGTGCCCAGGTGGCCAAGGTGACCAACAGCATCCTGGCTTGTATCAGAAATGGTGTGACCAGCAGGTCTGGGAAGTGGTTATACCCCTGTACTCGGCACTGGTGAGGCTGCACCTCNAGGGTAGAAAGGGGGGTGATGGTCTCTTCTGCCCAGTGACAGGACAAGGGGAATGGCCTCAAGCTGCACCAGGGCAGGTTCAGATGAGATGTCAGGAACAAATTCTTCCCACAAAGAGCTGTTGGGGTGTGGGACAGGCTGCCCAAAGAGGGGGTGCAGTTCCCACCCCTGGGTGAATTTAACAGATGGGGAGATGAGGTGCTCAGGGAGATGGTTTAGGAGAGGACAGGGATGGTTGGACTCTATGATCTTAATGGTCTTTTCCAACCTTGTGGTTCTGTGTATCTTGCTACAGGTTTCTTCTGTGAAGGCAAAAGCACAGCACAGGGACCTGCTCCAGCAACATGACGTTCACCAGCCCAAATGCTCCATCCCCTGTGATTTGTTCCCGTTCGCTCCCTCCAGAGCGTAAACAAGGATGACCTTTCTTCTAGGTGCTTTGGATATCATTAGCCAAGTCTCTGGGTAGTGAGATCTATAGAAATCAGTGGGAAGGAGTGTTGAAGTTTTCAGGGCAAGACATCATCCAGCCCATCCACTGAGAATGCAGCTGTGACACCCAGGCCATGTGCATGTCCTTTGGCTGGCAACGAGCAGAACTCCCCTTGTCAGGCTGCAGCCGGTCCCCACACCAGGGGTCTTGTAGCTCTGGGTACACTGTTCTCTCCATCAGCTGATGAAGCAGAACTTGATCCTTGCCTGAGCTGGTGGGAAGCCTGGAGCTGGCTTTGACTGGTGTTTTTCCTCCCCTGTTTGGTTTTTTCCTTGCCCAACAGTTTCAGTAAGTAGGAATTAACCACGTCCTTCCCCCTCCTTTGAGCAGGATGGTTTTGCACCACTTTAGGGGTCTGGATGACATCTCTTTTTCCTGCTCTCTTCTCATCCCATCCCTGGCAGTGGGCTGAGAGGAACACATGATGGGACCCATCAACCTGGGGGAGGGGCACATAATGAAACCCTTTCCTGGTTGAACAGCTTTGCAGAATGTCAACCAATTTCCCCAGCCAGCCAGCCAGGACCTCTCAGAGTCATTCTATATCCTTTTATTGCTGTTGCCATAGCGAAAGACACTAATTCACCTTTGTGAGAAACTTAATAAAAATCAGCCCATCGTTCACTTGCCCGCAGACCACTAGAAATGCTTGTGCTGAATTTAAGAGACAGGCTTTTCACAACCTACTAAGCCACTCACTGAAGAGTTGGTTATCACATTCTCTTGAGTGGGAGCTTGACAGAGAACTGAGGAGTCACTGTACTTGCTTGGATTACAGTCATCTGGAAAGTTACCATGATTTACTTTAAATGCCAAAATTACCTTTGGGCTGAGTGTTCTGTGGTCTTTGGAGGAGGATGAAGCTTTCTAGGAGACCCCTACAAACTACCAAGAAGGCTAAATTGATGTGATGCTAACCAGAAATAGCCTTTTATGAGCTAAATTAAAGGGGCTATCTGCCAGATACTGAGGCTTGTGTTGGGGCTGGTGGGCAAGTTACCAGGGTGGGATGTTGTGCAGAGGCAGACTGCAGTGGCAGCACGCTGTGGGTCGGTTGGTCTCCCTGGGTTACCTGTTAGTGGAGGACAACATGCACTAACCTACCCTTAGGGTGGCACAAGATGAACCATAGAATCATAGAATCACCTTGGTTGGAAAAGACCTTTAAGATCATCAAGTCCAACCATTAACCCAGCACTGCCATCCCAGCACTAAACCATGTCCCTGGGGTGTTCTGGTTTGGAGGTGTACGGACAACGTGGCTCCTCTCAGAGCCACCCATTGTAAAGCTTTGTTTTGTGGTGTTCTCTAAAACTAACCTAAAATGTCAGGAAGAAGCAAACAGACAGAAATAAACCAGTATGAGCGCTGGGATGTGGATTCAGTAGGTTTTTGGGGTGCTCCATTTTGCAGCAAACATTTTTTGTGGTACTAAATTTCTCCTTACCAGGATGGATATTTCCCACATTCCAGCTAACACAGCAGCTCCATCATCCACAGCCAGACACAGATCACTCCAAAGAGCTTCCATTTAACCACCCCCCCTGGAAAAAAAAACCAGACCCACCAAACCCAGATCCGAACTGTGTCGGAGGATGCCCCTGGCACCGGGCGGCTGAGCCGCGGCCGGTCCCCGGCCCGCGGCGGGGAATCCCCTCATTGTGCTGCGGGCACAAATGCTCTCAATGGGATTAGCGTGGAGAAGGGGCGAAAGGCTGTGGGAAAACCTGCGTGTGTCATATTTCTCTCGTCTGCTGTCGCAGCTGAACGTCGCCTCTCCCCCGACAATGGAGTTAGAAAAAGTTAAGAGCAAGTGTTTGGGGGTAGCTTGATTTTGAATTATGTATTCATGGAGCTGCATAATGGCCTTTCAGCTCCGGCATTGTTGTTTAAAGCACAATCTGGGAACTGTGAGAGGGGATGGGGTGGGTGTGGGGAAGAGGGATGGAGAAGCACCCAGGGTGAAAAACGTGGAAAACTAAGACTTAATCGAAGGAGAGTGATAAATTGTAAGAAATGAGGTTTTCTTCTGTTGACACTGTGCCTGTAAAGCCAGTTTGCCTTGGAAGTGCTGCCTTCTCTCCCAGCCTGTCGATGCTCATGTTTTCCCTCCTGGCTAACCCCTGAGAGGGAACAGAGCAAGGCTGTAAAGACAGGTATCTGCTCTGCTGGTCCTCACTCACCCAGCTGCTGCTGGATGTTCCTGTCTCTTGTGCAGGTAAGATGAGCAATGAGCTACACTGGATTGCTTAAGGCTGGACCGTGGCAATTAAGTGTCCAGGAGAAGAAGAGGGATCTTTACAAAGGGGTGGAGATGGGAAGAAGCCAAAGGGCCAGAGCCCTTGGCCAGTTTTAAGGAGAGCACTCCTTAATCAGTGATTCCTGATGAGGTCTTCATGATATCATCTCCTTTTATCCTCTGTTTGAGGATTTATCTCCTATGGCAGTAGCTGTAACTCCAGGGAAGGTGCAATGGTGATGGGCAGGAGTGTTGGGAGGCAGCTGGGTGCCAGCCCTGCCTGCATTCTGCAGCACCCAGGAGTGGAGCCAGGACTCAGCCTGGGACTCAGCACACCAGAAACCCTCCCTCTCCTGCTTGCTTAATTGACAAGACACGACATTTGTCTCCAAATAGATTTTCTTGGGAGCAAAATTGATTTTCTGTTACCCCCTCAGATTACATAGGAAATAGAGGGGAAATATTTTTCCCCTCTCCCCCAAATCCATTCCAAAATGCAAGAGCCCCTCATCAAGCTGTGGTAGACCCTCCTCAGAGCCTGCAAGACCCTTGTTCAGTGTGCCAAAAGTGCTCCTAGACTCGGAGTACACATCCCCTTTCTTCCACAGTGCTGGAAAGCTGAAGAGTTTTCTTTCTGCTCCAAGTCAATGTACAATTTGCATGAATGTGCCCAAATAAACTTGCTGATTTGGCACAGCTAACTTAAAATTCATTAGTAAAACATACATTATAAGGTCCCTGATCAGCTAGATGTGGCCTGTGTTGGTGCCTAACAACCGTGCACATTGTCAGTTGTGACAGCCTCTGGAGTTTGGCCCAAAGCTGCAAGAGCTTAAAGCACAGGGATTTTCCATAGCATCTATTTTTAGGAATTATATAGACTCTGCTTAGAGTAATACCTGGACTCCTCGTGATGTTCAATGTATTTATTCTCCCTGTGAGGTTGGAAGGAATGAACACAAGCCAGTCTAGCTGTGTTGCAGCTCTTTCACTGCTGAGTAGCTGGGAGCCTGGTGAGGTTTGTGCCTCTTCTTTAGGAATTGAAGGCACAACCACGATATGCAACAAGTTAGAGGCCTTTTTCCTGCATTATGTGCAATTAAACATCTTTCCAGAAATGTTTGGTGGAGTTCAGTCAACGTGCTGGGGTTTTCTCACCACTTTGTATTTTTCTTGAGATTTTCTATGTAAAACATGGTGCTCATGTAGATTTAAATGGAGTCCATTTTGCATGATGAAGCTGTTTGCAACTCATGAGCCAAGGAGGAGATGCACTTGCTTTAGTTGAGTTGCAAAGTGACTTTTTTGGAAGTGGATCAGCAGTGATTTTCTCTTTTTTTAAATTCCTTTATCCTCTGCCTGCCCCATGAGCTGCTGAGCTGGTTCTGCTTGGGCTATCCTGCTTCACTCAATGGGTCTGGCTCCCATCTCATTGTGTGGGCCCATCTGTGGCTCTCTTCTACAGGGCTGCAGCTGACCCTGGGTCTTCTACCCTCTTCCTTTCATGCCATTTGGGCTGAGTTTTCTCCTGCTGTTATCTTTAGCTTTGCCTTGGCTGGTTTTTTTTGTGAGTTAGTACCTGTCTGCTGTGAGTCGTGTTTTGCTGCCATTTGGCTTGTCACCGTGTGCTGTCACCTTGGGTTGCCAGTGGATGAATCAGCTCCATCCAAACGAGCAGGTTTAGACCTGGGCTGGATCTCACCACCCTGCACAGCCTCATCCTCCTGTCAGTCACAGTACCCTTTGCACACCTCCTTTCAGCTCCCCGTATGCTTGACGGGCGGATAAGTCCTCCAGCTTCCCTCAAACTCAAGGGGTGTCTCTGCATCATGATGTCAGGCCTTTCAGCTACCAAGATTACTGTAAAATTCCTTCAAATAAAAATCTGAGCTTGTATGTACAGCTGCTCTCTCACCTTGCCTCGAGATGAATTTGGGCCAGGACCAGAAAATGAATGGTTTTACTGTTTTGTTCGCTCAGCGTGAAGCTCTGTGGGTTGCCTGGCACCTCCCTCGGCGATGTGCGGATCCTGGAAGCAGGCAGCCAGGCTCTGGCTCTGGGAGGCTGTTCCATGGCACTCTGCTCCCTGCAGCCCTGCTGCAAAGGGCTCTCCTGGGCATGGTTGTGTCTTCCTCCTCTACTGCTGCGGCCTCAGGGATCTGTCTCCTGTTCAGTTTGGCTCCATCCTGCGTGTTCTCTTTGTGATGCTCTGAGACGCACAAAACTGGCCTCACTGGTGCTTCCCTCCTACCCCAGCACAACCCTGTGGTTGCTTTTGCTCTGCTGTGTAACTGCTGTGTAGTGTTGTTCACCTGGAACTGGATTTCTTGTTCCAAGCATGCCAGTGAATTAGCTGTTAGTCATCTACAGGGCAGGTGTGTGAAGGGTCTTTGTGTCCATTCAAGTTCTGCCATTGAGGTTCTCCTCAGCAGAGTTATCTGCCTCTTCAGTGCTAGTTTTACCATGAAACAGCACTTCTTCACCAGCCTGTTGTACACTGGATAATCTTTTCTCCACCTTTAAAAATGCTTTTTTAATGGGAAGATGATACACACTGCTCCATCTGTCTCCATCCACAAAGCCTCTGTCTCAAGTCACCGTCCCAGGCTCTCCATCAGTGGCTTTGGTCAGCTGGATGACCCAGAAGGAGTGTCTGCAGCAGCAGTCTGGAGGCATTTCTCTGAGCCTAGAACAGTCTCTTAAAAATGTCCTCTCTTGAAGAGAGTTTATTCCTGTCCTTCAAATGATCCCACCCCAATTTGTGGACCACTTTTGTCTCTCTAATTAAACACAGAGCCCCAGAGTGTTTTGCTCTGCAGTGCAAGTTTGCTCCCCTCCTCCTTCTTCGTGACTTGTCTGTAGGATATGTGTGAAAAGAGCAATATCTCTCTACAGCCTCTTTCTGTTTGAGATCACAGGGCTCCCTGAATGTTTTCATGAGGTGTTCTATAGTTCATTGCTCCTGGCAGTAGCACATCATCCACTTCTTGCCTCTTTTTCCCTTGTGACAGAGAAAGAAACTTTATTTTCCCTTTCTCCTCTTTATTTCCCTCCTGGTAATCTCTGAAGTCAGACTCAGCTCTTGCTTTCATTGCTTGCATAAGGGTTTCTGCTTTGGGAACCCCAGTTCCTTGTCAGCCTGAGTGCAGGCAGCTGAGTCCAGACCAGTTAACCTGATGCAAGATTCAACAGCCAGAGCCTTAGCTGTTTGTCACCCCTCAGATGTGTGACAGATGTGTAGGAGAGACATCCATGTTCATAAACTGTACAGCCTGGACCATATGAGGTATAGGGCTCCACTATCAAATTTCCCTGTGTCAGCAGAGACCTGGGAACAAGCCTCGTGTGCCCCTTCACAAGGGGCAATGGTCACAAGTTGGACCACAGGAGCTTCCCCACCGATGTGAGGAAGAACTTCTTCATGTTGAGGGTGACACAGCACTGGGACAGGCTGCCCAGGGAGGGTTGTGGCGTCTCCTTCTCTGAAGACATTCAAGACCTGTCTGGACACTGACCTGTGCAACCTGCTCTAGGGAACCTGCTTTGACAGAGTTTTGGAGTTGATGATCTCTCAAGGTCCCTTCCAACCACTCAACCACTACGATTCTGTGATTCTGTGTGCACCTGCCATCAAAGTGGTGCCATTTGTCTGAAGGTAGCTTGCAGCAAGAGGGGGTTTTTCTAATTCTTATTACTTTGCTGTGTGCTAAAAGCACTCACAGAGAGCGCTGTAATACCTCAGCTGATGGTAGCAGTTGGCCATGAACCAAAGCCCAAGGGATGTCCTACCTCGGAGGACACTGACCATGAGCAGTAATTGAGGAACCACCTCACTCATACCAGCTGAGTAGCTGATTCAGGAGGTGATTCTCCTCCTTAAAGGGCAGGAAATATCCTTTAGTAGAGGGTTGTGCAGCACCTTGTGGGTTGCAGGCTCAGTTGGAGCCCTTGGGCGATACATCGAGTCAAAATTCAGGTCAAGCGAATTATGGCCATGACAAACCTTGCTATGGATCCCCACTGGAGACCAGTGGTTACGATGGATTACGAGGCACAGAGATTTCAAAGACTGGTTTGAATTATTCTCTCACTTGCCTTTCTTTGGACAGACCACCTAATCCCCTGGAGATCCCAATCAGAGCGAACAAAGAGTTCTGGGCTTTACGGAAAACGCTTGGCGCGGGGGAGGTGATTAACATTCTTGAGGTAACTTTAAATTAAATGAAGGAAACCATAGCATCAAACTGAAGTGTTTCCAAGGAACTTCTGTAATGGAAGGTCATGTCTAGATGTCTGTGATGTGTTTCCTTGCTTTTAGGCTGGATTTCTAATTTTATTTAACCAGCGCATGAAATGCTACAACCAGAGGCCCGAGATGGGCTTTTTTGGAGATGTATGAATACCTCCTTGGCAATGCTTGAGAGGAAAAATTTAGGTGTTGTCAGGCATAGAGCAACAAGCTTGTCACTTTGGATGTAGAAAATGAGGTCACTGTGATTTTTCCACCCCCCCCCCCCGCTGTTTTTAAACAGACTGATGGATAAAATAGCATGCAGGATGGCAAGTTGGTTGTGTAACCTGAATTTCCAGTTTATTGAATATCAACCCACTTCTGATTTAAGGGTAGGAAGGAAATATGAAATGATGATAGTTTGTCACAAAATACTGGGTTTACAGGGCTTTTTTCTAGGAGCTGCCCTCATAGATGACATGTTTCACTCAAATACCCTGGTACATACGTGAAATTTCCCGGTGTTGCATTCCTGGTATGCAGTAGCATATGAATTAAGTGTCCAGATTTTAATTTAGGTTTTATTTCACCTGAATGGCAGTCAAAACAAAGAGTTTGCAACTGCCCTGGAAATTACTCCTTGGTTGCATTCAACTGGAAAACACCGAGGCTGCCCTGGAAAATGAACAACTCAGAAAAAATCGTCCTTCTCCTAAGAAGTTCTTAAAGAGCAGTGATTTATTGTAGCAAAACACAATGAGGGATTTTATTCTGATTGTGAAAAAAACAGTGATAAAGTTGTCTTTCTGAGGTGATGTTTCTCATGCAGTTACAGGCTTGCATTCGTTCATGCCTTAGGTCTGGCACGGAGGTGGTGGAGAGCAGGAGAGGCTCCTTAAAACTGTTTTCAAATGGTATGTGGAGAGTGAAAGTATGAACCCACCTGGTTTTAGATCAGACCCTGAGGATCTTCAGTAATGAAGAAGCGAGTTAGACAGGAAAAGTAAACACTTGCTCATATAAGAGTCCTAATGTATGTTTAAAAACCTGAAATCCTTAAAGAACTGAACTCCCTCCTCTCCTTTACCCCCCCAGGTAAATTGCTTCTTTCTGTATTAGGAGATTTTCTTCATGTTGTCTTAAAGCCACCTCTTGTGTTTGGCACCCTTGAGTCTCCCCTTGCTGCCACTCCAGCCAGTGACCCATCTCCCACAGGTTTCCATAGACCCAGCACCAGCCCTTCAATCCAAAGCAGGAGCAGGGGCGGCTGTAGCTGGGGCTGTTCAGCCTGGAGAAGAGGAGGCTCCAGGGAGACCTTCTAGCGCTCTGCCAGTACCTCAAGGGGGCCTACAAGAAAGACGGGGAGAGGCTGTTCAGTAGGGCCTGTTGTGGCAGGACAAGGGGTGATGGTTTGAAAATAGAGGGAGGGAGATTTAGATTGGATATTAGAAAAAAGTTCTTTCCTGTGAGAGTGGTGGAGCACTGGAACAGGTTGCCCAGGGAGGTGGTGGATGCCCCTGGATCCCTGGAGACGTTCAAGGCCAGGTTGGATGAGGCCCTGAGCAACCTGATCTAGTTGGGGGTGTCCCTGCTTCTTGCAGGGGGCGTGGACTAGATGACCTCTGGGAGTTCCTTCCAATCCTAGTCATTCTATGGTTCTATTTCCCGGCATGCCTTGCATCTCCCACCTCTCTACTCAGCTTTCCTAACCCTTCCCACCCATCATGTCCTAGAGTCCTCGCCTCAAACAGCCCCAGTTGAGTTTCTCAACAGTTACTGTGTTGTGAAGCCCATTCCTGGAGGTATTTCCCATGTAATTAACTGTCTTCTGTTCCTGTGTAGCAGTTGACCACGTGTATGTTTTCTGGAGTTATGACACAAGAGATGAGACTCACAGTTTTTCTGATGTGACTTGTAAACACATTCAGATGCTTTTATGACTCCAACAACTACAGATGGAAGCAGCTTTGAAAAAATAAATTAAGCAAGCTAGACACCATACAAGCTGTTCAGTGAGAGCTGTCTTTGTTAAAGAAGAAGTACCTTAGAAAGGGCTGCTACCACCCCGTGCCTTTTGTGGCATCCTTTGTGTAAATGCTGTATATCTGGGTACCTGGAGCTGTGTGTATCTGAATCTGACCTTGTGCATTCGTACTCTTGCAGTCTTGATTGAGAGGAGGTTTTTGAAAGCATGCAGTGGCTGGGAATTAATGGGATTTACACTCCAGACACTTGAAATACTCCTTTTTCACTTTTTTTTTTTTTTCCTCCAGTGAACCCAGATCAGAAAAGCCGAAATTGGGACTCCTCACCAGCCACACTTCTCCTTCCAAAGGCTGTGCTGGCCCTTAAGGCTGAATTTGGCCCCATGTCTTTGCAGTTAGCACGATGCTGACTTCTGTACTTCTAACTTCCTACATCAGGTCTCAGCTGTGCTCTGTCACCATACAACAAGATACAACTTGAGAAGCAACATAAAAAATCACCATGTAGAAACTGGCTAACAATCCTAGAAGGATTTTTTTCCACCCCTCAATTTCCTTGCTGTTTAATAAGGAATTTGCCTCTACGTATTCCTTAAACTCCTTTTTGAAAAACCTCTCTGGCATTTAAGAAAGTATCAGCATTTGCTAATGTTCCCCATACCTTTTGTATTAATTAGCTCTTGTGAAGGTGTGATGAATCCCATGGGCAGTTTGTTTTCTTCTTGAAGTTATTTATAAGATTGGATGCAAAAAAGTATCAGAGCCAATGTCTTTTTTTCAGTTAAATGCAGAGATTGTTTCAGGGTGTGTTACTAACTCTTGGAACTACTTTAGGTGTAAGCTAAAAAGTTGTCAGAGATGGTTAACCAATTAATTTATCCAAAGGAGTATGAGGAAGCTGCTGGGTGAATGCTACTTCAACCAGACCTGATTGCCTTGTGGAACTGCCGCTCATCCCAATCCCAGTTGGGACCTTTCGTCTGGTATGGCCATGTCCCAGTATTTGCAAACTTCAGGCAGGAGCAACAGGTTTTTCTCATGACCTATTGTATAGCCTCCCCTCTGAATGGGCTGTTGTGCTGTTGCATCTGCAAGCGGCTCTGGCTGCAACATAAAGGGCTTTGGTCTGCCCTTATGCCCCTCTGTATTTCACACTGGTGCGTAGAAACGGCACTACACATCCCTGCTTTCAAGTGACACCGAATGGTTCGTTTTCTCCTCTATTCATCGAGGATTTAATTGCCCTGCACATCAAAAGAGAAATATCCCCCAATTACCATCCTCCTCCCAAGAAAATAGCTGACTGCCTATCTCAGGAAACTTGCCAAGAGATCCAGGCGCCCGGAGGAGAATGGAAGTGTCCGAACACAGACCAGAGGAGTGGGGAATAAAGGAATTGGCACAGACAGGCAGGTGTTAAAGCCCTCCTCTTTTTTTTTTTCAGTGCACCTCTGCCTGTGATGAATGTCTGCAGAAGGTTTCATCTCCAGAAGCAGCAGCAGAGGGAAATAAATACACAACTACCATCTGACAACTGCCAGGGCTTACTCCCTTCCATCACAAACACAGATAGATACATGGTGTTGCTCACCACCTGAACAGTGGGTTTGCTCACCACCTGAACAGTGGGTTTACTCACCACCTGAACAGTGGGTCTACTTACTACCTTAGCAGTGGGTTTGCAAAGTACTAGGTGCCTTTGCCTTAAGCTGCAGGAGGTGAAAATACTTTTCACCTCCTGCAGCTTAAGCTATCCACCAGTTAGAAAGAACTGTTTGATGAGCCTGTTTTACCAGATCCAAACTGTGTCAAGAACTAGGAATATATATATATTTTTTTAGTGAAAAACTAGCTTTCAGGTTGATGTAGGGTTGTTGAGTACAGTCTTACAGACAATTAAAACTGATTATTTTTCTTTTATCAGAAGGTGGTAACAGCAGTTGACAGTGTTGTTGAGCTGAATTCCATTGCTGAATGAGCAACAATGAATATTGTTGAATGATTACCCCAAAGTTCCCAACCCTGGAAATCCAAACTCTGAAAATTTCAACCTTCAAAATGTCAAGAGGCTGTTTCTATGCTGTTTCTTCCCCTTCAGCACTCTTTTCTGCCTGGATTTCTTCTTTTTTGCCTGTTTTACACACCCACTAGATGCTGCAGGTCTGTTTCCCTTGTCACAGGTAAGGTTTTCTTAATACAAAACACAAAAGGTGACTGGATTTCTACTCTAAGGGAAGCTCGTTGCATGTCTATAAAGATTTCCCCTCCCAGCTTTGTTGCAGTTTGGATCTCAGCCAGAGATGTTGGCTTAAAATGTTTGCAGTCTCATACACAGTTAGGAAAGTTTCTAGGCTGATTACAGAGATATGTCTTCAAAGGAAACCAGGAATTTAGAGGAGACTTCGCTGGAGCTGCTTTGAATTGGTAAGTGGTGAGAAAATTATTCCAACTCCCTCGAGGTTGCCCAGACAGGACAGTATGGGAAAAAACTGTTAGTGACTTGAAACCTTTCCAAAGAGGCTTCCAGACATGAAAATTGTGTTCTGCTCGGGTCCCACATCCAAACCTGTTCTAGGATGCATAGGACATGTTTCACCACTGTCTCTCCGGGGAATTTCAAAGAGCAGGGGTAACTGAGTAGTTGGGATAGTGATAATTTCATAGAATCACCTGGGTTGGAAAAGACCTTTAAGATCAAGTCCAACTACAGTCTAACCCTTCCCTGTCCACCTCATGTCCTTCAGCACCTCATCTGTTTGACTTTTCAATCCTTCCAGGGATGGTGACTCCACCACTGCCCTGAGCAGCCTGTTCCAACACCTGATAACACTTTCAGGACAGAAAACCTTCCTGAAGTCCAACCTCAATCTCCCCTGGGGCAGTTTTTGACCATTTCCTCTTGTCCTACCACATGCTACCTGAGAGAAGAGACCAACTCCATCTCTCTACACGCTCATTGCAGGTACTTGCAGAGAGCGAGAAGGTCTCCCCTCAGCCTCCTT
>VXBZ01001351.1:0-10750 GCA_013399135.1 Heliornis fulica
TAAAGTACTATCCCCCTCTTCCAGAGGTCTCTGCCAGCACACCATCCCCCAGTCACTGGAGTGCCATTTCAAGGCTTTTTTCCATCAAGCCTGGCCCTGTCCTCCTCCCCCTTCACAACCAGTTTAAATCTCTATGAATGAGCCCTGCTAACTTCTTTGAGAGAATCCTTCTATCCCTTGAGCACAAGTGCTCCCCATCCTTAGAGAGCAGGCGTGGTGATGTGCAGGCCAGCCCACTGTCAAAGAACCCAAAATTTTGCTCCTCACATCATGTTCAGAGCCAGGTATTAATTTTCTGCTTCTTCTTATTCCATCCCTCCCCATTCTCTGTATTTGGAGTGGTGGAGAAGAATACTACAATTGTTTGCACCTGCACACTTGATGACTCTGCTTCTGAGATGTCCTTTCAGCAGACAATTGCAGCAGCAAGGGAGGCAAAAGAGAAGTTTCAATCTCAAATGAACATGAGAGTTATGATACTTAACAGAGTCTGACCACACTACCAATTGGGAGGAAACTTTGAAGATTTTCTGTTTCCTTCTGTTTTTACCACAGCAAGAAGATAAGGGCAACTGGTAAGATTGTGCAAGCTAAAGGCTGAAGTTACGTCAGATTAAAAGAAGATGACATATGTAGTGACTACTCAGTTCACTAACCATCTGGGTGCCAATACACTCCCTGATACAAAGATTAAATATTCTCCTTGAAATCTTTATCAGAGCTCAATTTTAATTGTTTTTTCTTCCGCTTTATGAGGGAAATATCATTCTGCTCAGCAGTTTTCATACAATAAAACAAAACATGCAAAAGGAATGCACACACACACACACGAACACAAGAGGTACCTTTCCAGACCAAAGAAAATTTATGTGGTTCACCTATATTTCACAGAATATGCATATGCCTAATTGGAAAAACTCGGTTAGCTGCACACCAGTATCCAGGCATTACTTATGCCAACCTATGTCGCCTCCATGCTGTCTTTGGTTCAGTACATTTTTCCAGTACAACCTATAAAGAGGCACTTCCAAAGAAAAACATTTTTCCTGACTACAGTTCCCTCTCTTTTTAATGCCCTTTTTCCCCTGGTTGTTTTGATTTTTCTTTTCTTTTTGTTTTGTTTTGTTTTGTTTGTTTTGTTTGTTTTGTTTTGTTTTGTTTTGTTTTGTTTTGTTTTGTTTTGTTTTGTTTTGTTTTGTTTTTCTTTTAGAGTCACTAACATCATACTGTGCTGAGTATGCTAGCTTTCAACCTTCTGCCTACTTTAGCTCCTGTCAGTAAAGCATGTTGCTGGGATGGCTGTTGCGATTAATCGGTATTCTGGTGTGCTCATCCTCATCCAATGTACATCCCTCTGCTGCCTGCTGACTTCACTCTGCACTTGGCTGTCTCAGGGAGATGGTCCCCAGCACATGCTGTAATGATTGCTTATTGCTTCAGCTCTTTCTCTTTCTGATGTTGGCTCACTTACATGTAAACTACCTTAAAATTATTTTCCAAAGTTACGCCCTCCACTGTGTATGCCATTGTCAATACCTTCACATGAATTCTTGTTTGGTGGATTTGCTTCTTTAAACTGGTTTTCAGTCTTCACCAGCATATTCCTTCAACTAATTTTACTGGCACACTCCTTTACCTAATTATAATTCTCCTCTCTCAAAGGCATCTCTATTTGCCAGCTCCAGTAACGAGTTTCCTGTTTCCTTGCTGAATTGATCCTAACATGAGTCTCATATTTATCTAATTATTTACTCTTTCTCTGAAGGAAAAGTGCTGTTTGCTAAGCAACTCTTGTCTTAATAATGAGCAATTCAGACTGACAATTTTAGTCAGTGATACTTAGTGTGTAAATTAGAAGAAGGTGTTTTTAGTTCTGTTAATAAGCAGTGACAAGGTGTCCAGTTTTACTGGACATGGAAGGTGGTGGCTCAGAGAAATAAAAACAAATAAAACCTCTTAGATTTGGGCTGAGAATTGGGAGCTGAATCTCCAACCCTGCAAGGAGACCATTGCCCAGGATACTGGCTAAGTTAACATACTGAAAGCCCTTATCTGGAGAGGGGTGAGTGAACATTCGATAATGCTTTAAGTTTGTAGCCCTTGGTGATTGACCATCACACAGGTAGTAATATATGTTGTACACTTCCGAGCTGTGATAGTGTGTTCATGAATCTGCAGCAATTGTAACCCTGAATCTTCTGAATTGCCTGTAGGTGGTAATAGTGAGTTTTGTGACTGTTATTGGTCATAATGTCACATGTTGTGACTCAGTTGTGTTGGCAGCAGTGCATTTTGTGAATCTCTGGTGGTTGTGATAAGTGCAGTCATACTTCTAAAATGCAATAGTGCATTTGTCCATTGCATCCCTAAAACCTGCAATACTGACATATTGAACCTGCACCTGGGCTTTAAATAATCATTTTATATAGATATGTACATTAAAACCCTGTAGTTGAGTGTCTTTCCTTCATACCAACCCCAACACACTGCTAGCCAGAAACTCCTAAATGTTGGACACACTGTTAAAATTCAATGAGAATAGAAGAAACATGGCAAGGTCCCTGTTTAAACAGCCTCTAAATTTTTCTCTTTTCTCAGAAGTAGCACAGTCTTACACTCCCCTTTCTCCACATTTGTTTCTCTAAACATTTCCAAGAGACTTCTCAAACACTTGAAGAAATCTAGTCATATTTTGACTCATCACATGCCAGCAGTCTGGATCAAAGCATATATCAGAAATTTCTATCTCTCCAGCCAGAGGAGTAATATATATTATTTTACTTTTGGAACAGGTGATGTCAGGAAAAGTTTTATGGTTGGGTTTTTTTTCAGAATTGAATTTTGGATTAACCTGAAAGAAGTCTTGAAATATTTTATTCTAGGAAAAGGGTTGTTCAATTATTTTTATTCTGATTTAATACCATTTAATTTAATTCAAAACCATAACATTTAGTTCAATGACAGTCTGTATCAGAATTATATTTTGCAGAAGAGACGCTCTCGGGCCCATTTCGTTCCTGCGTTACAGTTGTTATCTCTCACTATCATGATTTCACAAACCTGCTCCAAATTCACATCACTTCTAAAGTTATTCATGTGAATTGTCCAACTTTCTTCTGAGTGATACAGTTGACATGCCAGAAGGACGGGATGCCATCTAAAGGGACCTGGACAAGCTGGAGAAGTGAAGTTCAACATGAAGTTCAACAATACCAAGTGCACCTGGGTTGGGACAATCCTTGGCACCAATAAAGGCTGGGAGATTAAGTGATAGAGAACAGCCCAACAGAGAAGGACTTGGGGGTGAGGGTGAATGAGAAGTCCAGAAGATCAATCATATTCTGGGCTGCATCAAAAGGAGTGTAGCCAGCAGGTTGAGGAAGGTGCTCCCTCCCTTCTCCTCTGTTCTCGTGAGACCCCACCTGGAGTATTGTGTCCAGTTCTGGAGTCCTCAACATAGGAAGGAACTATTGGAACACATCCAGAGGAGGGTCACAAAGACAATTAGGGGGCTGGAACATCTCTCCTATGAAGACAGGCTGAGAGAGTTAAGATTGTTCAGCCCGAAGAAAAGTCTTCAGGGAGATCTTATAACAGCCTTCCAGTACCTAAAGGGGTCCTGAAGGTGGCCTGAAAGCTGGAGAGGGACTTTTTAAAATGGCATGTAATAATAGGATGAGGAGGACTGGTTTTAAATTGGAAAGGGGTAGATTTCGATTGGATAATAGAAAGAAATTCTTCACTCTGAGGGTGGTGAGGCCCTGGCACAGGTTGCTCAGGGAAGTGGTGGCTGCCCTCTCCCTGGAGATATTCAAGGCCAGGTTGGATAGGCCTTGAGCAGCCTGGTCCAGTGAGAGGTGTCCCTGCCCATGGCAGGGGGGTTGGAATAGATGATGTTTAAGGTCCCTTCCAGCCCAAAATGTTCTATGGTTCTATGAAATGGAGGTATCTGCAGAGTTCAAGTCTGGAAAAGTTTATTTAGCTTAACTGGCATGTCATCCATTCCAGTTTTATTTATTTGTAGTAATAAAAGTAATACTAGGAGTAGAAATAATAATTACATAAATATAAAATAAAAATAAATACAGAAATTAAAGTAAAAACCTTTCCAGTAACTGAGAGAGTGGGTACGGACTATTATCAAACTTTCTCTCATAAAAGAAAGAGAAACATCACTGAAACTGTGTGCTACTAAAAAAAGTTCATAAAAGAAAACACAGAATGAGATAAACAAAAGAAATACAACTTCAGGTAATTCATCCTGAAAGCAACAGATTCAGTAGGATATCACCCAGTCCATTTATAGAAGAAATTCAGAGTGGCAAATGCAGTAGACGATTTTGGCAGGTGTATTGCATTGCAAAGGAAGCAGAGCCAGAACAAACACTTAGATATTTCTCCAGCAATTTTATAAATCTCAATTGACAGGCCACAACTTTCCAAGACACACTGTTCGTTTAGAAACTGAGAATCAAAGAATGGTTTGGGCTGAATGGGACCTTTAAAAATCATCTGGGACACCCTCCACTAGACTGCATTGCTCAAAGCCCTATCAAGCCTGACACTGTACACTTTCAGGGATGGGGCATACACAACTCTGGGCAACCTCACCACCTTATCTGTAAAAAGTTCTTTCCCCATGTGCAATGTAAGTCTTCCTGCTTTCTGTTTAGAACTGTTGCCCCTTCTCCTGTCACTGCAGGTCCTGGAAAATACTGCTGGCTAACATTACTCTTCTGGTTTTTTTTTCTTCTCTTTGTTATTTTCCTTGCCTTTACTTGAATGACTTTTCAGATGAGATTGTGCCCAGTCTTTCCAATCAAACCTCATTGCACCTATAAACTCAGAATTCAGAGGTCTCAGAAGCACTATTTCATATTTTTTCTTGTACATGTACCTTATTAATAGTAACTTCCCTCATTAGTTTTCAGGCATATTTATTTTGGTTCATAATTACTTACTCTTCCCTGTTATTATTTATCTACTTCCCTACCACAAAGAAAACAACATTGTGTTCATTTTGTAAAGTGATCCTATATTTGAAATCTCCATTCATTGCACTGAAAAACTGCCATTTTTTCTTGGTCTCTCGTTACCAAAAAAGTTGGTTAAGATACTCTCTAAGACTCAATCTTGGAGTTTTAGAAAGCAGCCAATCTTTACTGCAGTTCTGGATACACGGGGGATGGCTTCAATCTAACGTGTATACCGTTAGTTGTGAGAGTAAGAGCTTATATCATCCTAGTACATGCATATTAATTATATTTCCCAGAACTAATTATAAAATTTGTGTATTTATTACACATGTGCTTTGAGTTTCTGAGATTCTGTGAAGGTCTTTGTGGTCCTTTGATGGTCCCTAGTGGTTATTTGAAAGTGTCCTTTTCCATTACATTTTTGAAACATTCTCAGTGTGGATTAATTTTGATTCTTCTTTTACAGTTATTTAGTTTTGGCCAGTTAATCTGCACCTTTCCACTATGGCTGTGAAGAACTGTCCTTTGTTGCGTTCTTATCTGAGGCTTCCTTCTTAGTTCCCAGTTCCAGAAGATGTTCCGTCTTCTCTTCCTGATCACCTCGTTCCATTGCACAACACATGTATCTCAAGGTTTCTTATGTCTTCTATCTGTTCATTAAAAAGGTTTAAAGGGGCTCAAGCAAGCACAAAGCAAGCACTACAGAACTACCATCAAAGGTATAGTGAAATCTTTCAGCCTCTGTTCAAGGTGCATCCTCTTGGACTGTTTATGTTTTATGTTGAATTAGGAGGTGGGAAGGTTGCATTAAAAGGAATAAAAGCAAAGCTCTAGGTACCTGGGTAACATTCTTAGTGGTATTACAGGCATTCACAAATAGAAGGAAAGAACCCAAATACAGTTCTCAGTATAGTACCTGTGACAAACTGGTAGCAGTAGCCCCAAGACTTAGTGAAATGAGTAAATGAGCTAAAAGGTGATGGACAGAATATGATTACACTACTGTAAAATAATGTTTGACATTTCATTGAGAAGTATGATGTCTTCATTTAAAATAAAAAATCTTGCTTATGCTAACACATTTTAAAATTTTCTCAGAGCCTTCTACCCAGCCAGTGTCCAATACATGCCAACAATACTACATCTAATTAGCTACAACAAAGATAAAAAGGGTATGATCTTGTTCATAAATCTCAGCCTGAATTATTTCTGTTCTGATGAAATAACTTTCTTCCATTAATTTCCAATTCTCATAAATACTTCACAAATTCACCCCTAGTGCAGGGCCTTGTGCTGACTGTCAGCCGTTGCCATGGTGAATGTGTTTCTTTACACTGTGCTTGCTTGCATTGATTCTGAATTCTGCCTACTAAGTTGCTCTACTTTTCTCCTAATTTTCAGACTTCTCAGTCATAATTACAATGTTACAGTACAATGCTCCCAACAACTGTCTCCTTTTTGCCAACTTTAAGACTTGTCAAAGATCAGTTCTGAATCTTTCACTTCACCTTTATTACCTCAGATTAAAATGACAGTTCATTGCTTATCAACCTTACAAAACATAAAACCAGCTCTTCAAGATTTAATCTGTTGCAAACAACTCTCTACATCCAATATCCTTTTTCATAACCTCTCCATCACATATTCCACATTTTGTGTTCAGAGAGTAGTTTTAACTTGGTAGTGTAACTTCAAAGTTGGGTTTCTCTCTCTGTTTTAGCCTATAGCTAATATAAACGCAAATGCTGTGATCTGGAAAAAAGAAACACAGATGGAAATGACATTTGGAACTCCTTTCAATGACCTCTCTGTTTCTATTGAGTTTTAGCCTAGACACACTGTTCAATGTATCACAGTTTAGTCTGTTCAGAGTATTAGTATTTTATACTTTTACCTTTCAACTATATAATACTCAGAAATCTTTATAAGGCATCAGTCCCACAGTCTGGCTGCATTCATGTTTCCACATTAGAATGATGTGACTTGGTATGTATTTCTTCCATTTCCTTTTACCCTCACTTTTAAATAGAGAGCTAGAGAAAAAAATAACAAAATAAAACATGCCTTTTCTAGTAAACCAAATACCACAACAAGATCCTGCTTCAGTCTGCTCCTATTTTTTTGCTTGCAGGAATTGTTTCAGCCCACAATTCAATTGAAGCTGGTGAGGAGTAAAAATTACTAGTAGAGAGATGTATTTTGTTACATTTATGCTTGGTTTTGTATCTGCAAATTAGCATAAAAGCAAATGATTGCTACAAAATCTATTCAACTGAGTGTTCTTTCGAGGTCTCTTCCAGCTCCTAATATTCTCAAAATATAGATAGATAGATAGATAGATAGATAGATAGATAGATAGATAGATAGATAACAGATAGATACAAAAGCTTTTGTTCCTTATGTGTTGAAAAATGTTACATACAAATTTAATACAATCTCATATTAAACCTAGGAAGCTTGTCCAGCAGAAACTGAAATAGAAGAAATACATGTGTTAGTTATATAAATCAAGATGGAGATCCAGTGGCTATATCTAGAAAAAAGCAACTAAAAATCTTACAAAGACATCTCAGTTGCACATATTCATATAGTAAAATAAGCAGTATATACTAAGGTCATATGCAACTAAGAGTGCTTAACAGAATTCATGACAAATTAATTCCCTGTTTGTGGCTGTGGAATTGATTTTCCTCTTCCTGGCCTGTGAAGAAGGATTCATCACTTGAGAAGGCAACAATAGTAGCGGTGAAGCCAATAGCATGTGACAGAGAAGGTGTATTGAAGCAATGCTTTAGCAAGTTCAGACTATAAAACAGATTATTTGAATGAAAAGTTCTCAAATGTGTTTTGGATTTCATGGCTGTGCAGGAACATACAAGGAATGGAAAAAAATTCCTTGCTCCAATGACACTTCTTACCCTGGGGAGAGCATGGTAGGACTCCCATTTGGGTCACTTCCTGTGGACATAGAGCATTTGTTGTCTTTGAGTTCTTGTACACATGCATGGAGATATTGTCCAAGCCATAAATAACTGCAAATCACAGAATCACTTGGTTGGAAAAATCCTTTGAGATCATCAACTCCAACCATACATGTCCCTTCCTAAACCATATCCCTGAGCACCTCTGACTCAACCACCTCCCCGAGCAGCCCATCCCAGGGAATTAGGTGCTGTGAATTAGGTCTTGCTTGTCCAAACACAGGCAGACCTATTTTCATTACCTTGCCACTTTCATGGACATTGGTACTTCAATAAAAAAAAAAAAGGAAGAGAAAACTTTTGCATCTGTCCCTTTGATGGTTGTAAATGATGGCAGAGACTGGTCATGCTAACAAAACTTTGCCAGTTCCCCTTCAAGCCTTGTAATATTTGTACCTTAACACAAATGGACTAACTGCTGTGGGCAATCATAGAATCACTTGGGCTGGAAAAGACCTTTAAGATCAAAGAGTCCAACCACAGCCTAACCCTGCCTAGTCCAATCAGTATGTTGGAAGTGGTTAATACAAATACATTGAGGTATCAAGAGTCTCTTGCCCTACCAGACAATACATGGTCTATCCTCTAGGCTTTCACATGATCAGTATATATATATTTTGTCAGACATTTCTGGTAGAGCTAATTTAAACCTTATCTTGTCCTTTTTTTTTAAGTAACCTAAGGGAGGGAAAGCAAGTTGAAAAATGTAGAAGAGAAAATACCTGTAAGCAATACCAAACAAAAAGATCAGACCAAGCTCTGTCTAGGGTTGTCAGATCAGTTTTCCTTACTCTCTAGAAGCAAGAGATAATCCAGTAAGTTGCACTGTGGAATGTCTGTAGATATTCCCTAGGAAACATCTATTTTGTCATCCTAGTATGACAACTTCACCTAAAAAAAAAATTAAAAGCAACATGCTTAACAGTTTTACTTGCTGTTACCACACTTTTCTCTTATAAATCACACAGAGTATTAAAGAAAAAAGATAGTCCAAATAAATGAATACATCTTTGTTCTTTGTTCTGATGCTGTTCTATCTGTGCTTAGTGTAATATTATTGTCTTCTTTGTTAATCAGTAGATGACTCATTATCTGCATCCCATGCAAATTCACATGTAATGCAAGCTCTCAGTGTGTATTTCTTCTCCTAAGTGAATGTCTGTAAAACACACAGGACCAGTTCATCTAGCTGTGGATGTTCTTCATGATATAAACAAAAATCAAACACCAATCTGCCAACATGTAGTTGCAAGGAGTGCTCCAGAAGTTGCGGCTTACAGCAGAAAAATCAATGCAGTGTGTGTTCAAATGTTTACTGTCAAACACATGCTAAAATAATATGCAGAACTGTAGTTGTATTCACTCAACTCTGACATGGACTTCAGCATGCACACTAAACATTCCATTGGCACAAAGGAAACTAACCATACTGAATATTGAGTCACTTCCTATTCCACTCTCCAGGGTAGGACAATATGCTGATGGATGGATGGATGGATGGATGGATGGATGGATGGATGGATGGATGGATGGACAGAAAACCAGGAAAAATAATGACTGGGAAAGTCTTATGGGGTAGTAGTTACTGAGTTGTACCTAGAGGCCAGCAACAAGTCAGAATGGGCAGGAGTCTATCCTGGGGTGTGTCCTGTTTAACTAGTTCACTAATGGCATGGGCAAAGTGAAGGACACCCATCATTAGTTTTGCTGATGATGTTAACTGGGGTCCCATCAGTATTTGCAAGAGAAGGGCTGCTATTCACAGGAACCAGACCAGGGATGGGGCAATGAGCTAAACAGGATAGCATCAAATTCAGCAAGAACAAAAGCACAGAGCAAGAACAAGGATTTTACCTGTTCCCAGGACTGTTCAGACCAAAACTGGGTCCTGATTACAGTTTTGAATCCTACAAGTCAGGGCAGACATCAACAAAATAGAGCAAGTGAATTGAAGGCCACTGAGATTGTGAGGCTGGACCACTTGCCCTGCAAAATGAGGCTGAGTGGACAGGGCTGATTCAGCCTAGAGTAGAAATGGCTTTAGAGCAGGTGGAAGCATCTTGGTGCATACAGGGAGGAGAATGAGGGGTATAGACCAGGCTCTTTGCCAAGATGCCTGTAGGAGAACAAGAGAGAGTGCCACCAGCCATTAACTGAAACTAGAAAGGTTTGGGATGGAGATAAGAAAAACGTTTTCCTTTGCAAAGACAAAGAGTAGTGAGTCGGTGCCCAAGGAAGTTTTGCCACCTTGGAGGATTTCAAGACTTATCTGCCTAATGCCCTAAACCATGTGGTCTTGACCCCATGTATGACTGCATTGAGAAAGTTGCTGAGGGAGAAACCTCCTGAGGTGGCTTCTAACCTGAATTATTCCTCAGTTATATGATTTTCCCTAACTAGTGGAAACATTGCTATTTGTCCCTATTCTTATACTGACAGTTAAGCTTTAAATAGCATATGATGGGCTGCGGCACTCAATTTTTCACCCATCTATGAGACTGAGGATAATAGAATTTATTTTCCCCGTCAAAAATTTATTTGAAACTGTATTGCTTGTGAGTTGTGGTCCATGTCTTAGAATCTGCTCTCTAGCAGCACTGTGGATGGCAAGAAGTGCCTTGCTGAGATTCACAGTACTTCTGCCAACTTGTTTCCATGGCATTTCCATGATCAACCCTCAAAACATAGTGATTTTCTTGATCTCAGTTAACTCAGCCAGAAGTTTTGTGTGTACACTTGTAGGAGTCCATGGGTATTCACATTCAGACAATTGCTTGCATCTGTCTGTATTTC
>VXBZ01001351.1:12367-27098 GCA_013399135.1 Heliornis fulica
CTGTGGTGCCCAAAACTGCACCCAGTGCTCAAGGTGAGGCCACCCCAGCACAGTTTAGAGCAGGACAATTCCCTCCCTGGCCGTGCTGTGCTGGATGCACCTCAGGATATGGTTGCGTCTCCTGGCTGCTGGGCATACTGCTGGCTCATGGGTAACTTGCTGTCACCCAAGACCCCCTGTCTTGGGGTTGGCAGCTTGAGAGGCCTCCAGTATCTGATTACCCCATATGGATGAGTAGCCAGGGTTGTTTAGGTAATATTTGGATAATAGAGCTTTTATGAGACAAACTGATGAATCATTTATTGTCTTTGAGACATGAATTACACAGGGGAGCTGGGGTGGAAAAGGAAGGGTTTAGAGGATCATACATTAGCTTCCATCTCTAGTGTTTTCTATCACAAAACATAACTGATCAGGGGGCACGTCATTGGGATAGCACTTGCAGAGTTGCCTCCAGCTGTGCAAACATATATGTCTACTAAGCTGGTCTGTAGGGACTCCAGAAACAATTTGTTGTTTATTTATACCATTTATGATAGTGTTTGTCAACTCACATTCCCCTTTTACGAGATATATTGCCTTGTTTTAGTCTGTACACATCTCTGGGGGATCCTCAGAAGGAGATAATAAATTAGCCACGGGATTTTTTGCTAAAAGGCTCTCAAAATTTGTGCTGATCACAGCAGCTTAAACCCATAAAGACTGACCAAGAAGAAACAGTTTGCAAACCCACTCCTAAAGGTAGTTAATTGCCTAATAATACAGTAAAATAAAAACTGCCAGCTGGAGGTATGAAATTACTTTTAGCGGTAAAGAAAAGAATAACTATGATAATAGAGTCTGTGCTACTGCACAATAATATGCTGTGGACCAGCATACATTATAGATAATGCCGTGTCTTTATTTAGCATTATGACAGGATGCTGCTTCATCACCTTCAGTGTACTTGTCTCAGCAACACCCTCTGACATAAGGCCACCATGATTTCCCCAGTTTACAGCCAGCCAGCAGGACTATGGCCAAAGCCATTGAAACCACACATCTGCCACTTGAGGGCAGATTACCCACATGGTGCAGAGCCTGTATGCTTGTGGTGGAACCACCTTGGAGAAGAGACAAACACCTGTCCACCAATTGCTCAGCCCCCGTTCCTCAGTAGGACAGGGAGGAGATGGGATGAGAAAGCTTATGGGTCAAAGTGAAGCCAGGAAGATTGCAAAAGCAACTAAACATTGGAAAAAAATTTAATTTATTGTCAGATAAATTAGATTTGGGCTGTGAGAAACAAAGACAAACATTAAAGCTTTCTGACCCATTCAGTTCCTGTGATCAGGGTGTTCTCCTGTCTTCCCACACCACATCTCTGAGCTCCATTGTGGATCTGCAGGTTGGCTTATATCGTATAATCTGACTTGCTCTCAGGGGGAGGAAGTGTTAAATGATGTGGAGACTTATGAAAAACTGTATAACTTAAAAAAGATGGGACAAATAGGTCTACTTTTTCCTGTCATGAATGGAAAAGTGCTTACAGTTCAAGAGAGAATTTAAAATAAAAATAACAAGAGGCTAAGCAGATCTTTAGTAGATTTGTTTTACTAGTCTACATTTTAAGGACACTTGCCGGAGGCATTTTGCATTTCGGGAGAAAAGAATAGATCAATCAAAAGAAAATTCTAAAATTATTCCATCTAGTTGCTTTTTTTTTGTTATAGCTGTGGGAATCTGTACAATATAGAGAATAGAATGAGTAAAAGGGGACTTTGATATATATTTTTCAGAAGATGTTAATTTCAAAAAGATGGAACTCAAAGCAAGCTCCGGAACAAAAATGCAAAGAAATTACATGAAATATCTAAATAATTTTTTACATAATTCATTGTCCTAAGAACTATTATTCAACAAATCCCATTTTTATAAAATGTAAGTTATGAAAACAACACTTACTTACACAAACTGAAAATTCACACACAGATACTTTAGAAACTTTAAAACCTTGCCTTTTCTTATAAATAATATCACAGTATCTGTCTGCCTGTCTACTTATCTGTCATCACTTGTTTAGGGTTTTTTTGGTTTTTTTTTCAAAATACAGATGAGAGATTCATATTCAGGAATAAGAAATTTGATTAGTATTATGGAAAAGAGAAAAAATGCTGATATTTACAAAGGAAGCGAGAAAACAGTAAAATTCTTTTCAATTCACTTCAACAGGATTTGTATTAGATTCACAGATCAAATTGTTGCAATGGATTTAGAACAAGAGTAGGACAGATAGAAACAGGTATTTCTAACAAACCTCTAAAAGAGAGAAAAAAAAGAAAAAAATGGAAACAAGACATACAGATTCAAGTTGAGAATACAGATTAGATAACATTTGATGAATCTCTTTCTTCAGAGAATATGAATACATTTTAATCATATAGGGAAGTCTCTGCTTGTGAGCTGTGCTGTGCTGCAAGTACAAAGCTTTACCACAGCTTTGTGAGAAGCAAAAATATTATAGGGTTTTGTGATAGAAGAAAAAAAAAAACAAACAAGATGGTGAAAAAACACCTTCATCAAAAGCGCAGCTCTGGCTGGGATTTCTCCCTACACAGACTAAATAATCCACTCTCTACAAACTCGTTCCCAGTCCATACTTTGAATTCCCAGGATATCTGAAGAACAAGTAGTTATATTTTTCACAGAATGGATTGTTTATAGTCTCCTTTCCCAGAATTTCCAGCTACGCAAAAACAACAACAAAACCAACAAAAAAATAGGTAGTTTTTATGTGTATCAACTTGTACTTGGGAGACAATGTGGTCTTCCTCATCCCTAGTGTAACTGTAATGTCATAATTGTAATCTTTGCAACACTAATATCTTGGTCTGTGACAATGTTTCTCAGTGTCCTGTGAATGTACATCAAAAAGCTTTTAAAAGTCCAGACAGCAGAGGTGCGCTGTCAGTACCTCAGCCCACCCAGGGCTAGAATAAATGAGAAAGAGGTTTGAAAAACACTGCAGGAAAAGAAGAGTTCATGGTGTCACAGAATCTCAAATAGAGATTGATGGCAGAAGAAAAGAAGGGATACATTTTGTGTTACAGTGATAAAAAACAGGATATACAGGCTGGGAGTAAATACTACTGCAGAAAATATGTGAGGCAAAATGTAACTTCTCAAGTTTTTGAAACATCTGGATAATTTTTCCAACATATAAGCTAGCAATATGATGGAGTTACAAGGTATTTATTAATACATATATTATTTAGAGGTATGAGTTTTAAATGCTAAGTTTTCAGACAGCTGAATTCTAGGAACATGATGGATTATTTGGGATTTTTTTTCCCTTTGTGAGTGCCAAAAACATTTTCCAAAGATTTGGGAACAAGGCTTAGCAAAAAAAACCAGCATCTTATCCTGCTAAGAGAGACTTCTGTATTCACCCAAGCAGGACCAAACCGTAATACAATATTTTCAATATGCTGTTGTTGCGAACTAATGGTCTGATACCTGGAATTATCTAATGATATTATTTTAAAAAGTAGCTTTTACCCAAGGTCATCATTGTGTATCTCATCTAAGGTCATATTATGGAGGTGATGAGCAAGTGAAACTAGGTCAATTCAAACATATCCCCCAAAGGTTTTTAAAGGCTTGAGTACAATTCCAAACAGTACCTACTTGAAAGATGTTTGGTGTCCTGAGTTTACTGTTGCAAACCACTAAGACCTGATCTTACCTAAGGATGCCATGGATCCTCCAGATCTCACAGCCACTATGTCACATTCTGAAAGAAAACCTGAAGTGGTTTATATACAACTTGCAGTTTCAGGACAGATATTACTGGAAAAGGCTCTATGGCTTCTGTCAGTCTGGGGTTCAGAGAAGATGCCCACAGTGTTCATTTGTGAGCTCAGCCCACCTGAATCAGAGCCAAAAAACACTCATGTGAGGTCCTTTAAATACAGATGTAGAAGTCTAGTTGTTGCAACACACAGTTCATTAACTGCAGGTCACTGACTTTTTTTTTTTTTCCTGGCTGTCCTCATACTGGACATGAAAAACTTGTAGGCAACACTGTCTTTCCACCTTCTACTTGTAGTGAGAATGGTACACTTCTGTGTGAGGAAAATTAATGGTACAGTTCTGTGTGAGGAAAATCAATTAATGAAATTTTTATGAATCAAACAATTGCATGTACCTGATGTGTCTGTACTGCCCACACATTTTAGCTACATTCCTAAAGACACATTTATCCTTTGGGGGAGTCAATCATACTTTATACTTAATGCAGACTTATTTTCTAATGCAGAGAGAGGGATGGAAAGAAGAAGATAATTTTTTTTAACATCTGAGTGTTTAAAAACACTAGAGAAATATCTAAAGGCAGAGTAAAAAAAAAAAGAAGCAAATGCTGCAAGCTACTGTCCCACCAAAACCGTGTCATCCTACATCATCGTGCTGCAAGTAGAAACAGCATCAGGTAAGTATAGTTTCAGAGAGGAAGTTTTTTTACAAGAAAAACTACCAGTGTTTACTTTGTACAGACCTTTGTAAATATAATCTCATTAACAAACCCTGGAAACCCACCCTTCAGGGTACCACTTGCAGCTGTAGTAGTCAGCTTAGCCACAAGAAGTTCTGGCTACCCAGGATGCAGAAACACCGGGATGTGACAGTCCCTGTGATGGTAGTAAGTATATTGAAGGAAAATGAGATACAGGTGTGACCAAATTCCAGAAACCCGGAAGATAAATATCTTCTATAGATTGAGGCAATTAGATATATACAAGAGGAAAACCTTACTATAATTGGTCATAAACTGAAAGAAATACTGATGGTTTTACACTAAGACTGCTGACAGGCAGATGCCACATAGAAGCATTCTCATAGGTGAGTTGCCAAGTGTGGTTTAGATGAGTGGACAGTGAGGTGGGCTGAGAACTGGCTGAATGGCAGAGTCCAGAGGGCTGTGATGAGCAGTGCAGAGTCTAGTTGGAGGCCTGCAGCTACTGGTGTGTCCCAAGGGTCACTACTGCGACTGGTCTTGTTCAAGAGATTCGTCAATGACCTGGACAAAGGGACAGAGTGCACCCTCATCAAATTGACTGATGGTACAAAACTGTTAAGAGAGCTGACACACCAGAATGCTGTGCTGCCATTCAGCAAGATATAGACAGGCTGGAGAGCTAGACAGACAGGAATAAATGGAATTTATCAAGGGCAAGTGTAGTGTCCTGCATCCGGATATTGGTACAGGTTAGGGTTTAACATGGTGGGAAACAGCTCTGCGAAGAACCTGGCAGTCCTGGTGGACAGGAAGTTATTAATGAGCCAGCAGTGGGGTCCCATGGCCAAGAAGGACAATGGTATCCTGGGGTACATAAGGAAAAGCATGGTCAAGTGTGGTTATCCTTCTCTTCTAGTCTGCCCTGGTGAGACAACATCTGGAGTACTGTGTCCGCTTCTGGGCTCCCTAGTTCAAGCAAGATGGGGAATACTTGAGAAGGTCCAGTGGGGGGGCTACAAAGATGATTAAGGGACTGGAGCATCTCATATAAGGAAAGGATGAAGGAGCTGTGCTTGTTTAGTCTTGAGAAGTCTGAGAGAGGATCTGATTAATTCCTATAAATGTCTAAGTGTGGATGTCCAGAGGTTGAACCACATACTTTTCAGTTGTGCCCAGAACAAGGCGTGATGGAGGCAAACTGGAACACACAAAGCTCCATATCAATATGAGGAAAATCTTCTTCACTTTTATGATGACAGAGCACTGGGATAGGCTGCACACAGAGGTTGTGGAGCCTCCTTCTCTGAAGAGATTCCAACCCTTCTGGAGGCAATGCTGTGCAACCTGCTGTAGGTGATCATGGTCTAGCAGGGGGTTGACAAGATTATCTCCAGAGGCCCCTTCCAACCCCTACCATTCAGGGTTTCTGTGATACCAAAAGTTCTGCACTATCCACCTGCTGCCAAGCATGGCATGCCTTCCCTCCTGAGGCAGATGTCCCCTTCAGTGCAGTGGCATTCCCAGGTTGTAATGACTTATGTCTCTATAACACAGTAGAGCAAGCACTAGACATGTTCTCATCAGTCTATGATCCTTTGGGGACAAGGTTATTTGGGAATGGTGCAGTGTCACTGCCCCTTTTCCCATGTAATCAGACCTCAAGTGGTACCTCCCACAATACTCATTACAATATAGTGTCACTATGTTACAGGCATGACATCTGGGTGGTATACAAGTCATGTTTGGTACCAGTATATGAAGATAACAGGAAGTCAAATCACAATGACTCATTCAGTGCAACATGCAAGTTTTGTTCACAATTTAACTGGCTTCTTTTTCAGTTTTTAAAGACAATGCACCTCTGAGTAACAGTGTACCCTCAAATTCATAGCTGGAGACCTGAAAACAAGATACTGGATGGATGGATGGATGGATGGATGGATGGATGGATGGATGGATGGACAGGTGGATGGTAAAATTATAGTATATTTCCTCCATTCCAATGGCATTTTTCCAGCATTGAGTCTTGTAAAGCAACATCTGCCCAAAAACAGATAAAAAAAAAAATAATTCTGTATATTAAAAGAAAGGGATTTTTCTTTGGTTCCATTAATCGGTGCAGTTCCATTGATTTATTTGCATCAGCTAAAATCTGTCTATTTAAAAAAAAAAAAAACCAAAAAAAAACACAAAAAACAGTGAGTTTTATAAAAAAACCCAAACCTGTGTAAATTCATGTCTGTATGTATACAAAGGAACAACGTGAACAATTGATACGGACAAAAAACTGTTGCTAGACTTTCCAAGTTTACATAAGCCAAATATCTGAGGACACTGAGCCCTCAGGTAATTTTTTTAAAAATTTATGGATGAAGCAGTCACTGTCTTGCTCTGGCAACAAATCATCATTTTAATTTGTATTCTGTGTTTAAATAAAGGCATTTATAACCTCAAAACTATCTAATCTATAATTTACCCTGTTCCAGGTTTTCCACTTACTAGATCCCAAGACTGGAATGTAAGTAGCAATGCATATGGATATGGACTTGAAAGTTTAATAATCTCCACTCAGGAAAGTTTAGATGGCCAAGATGATGTGTGGTCATGTTTTTTCTCTTGGGAGAGTAAAAAAAGTTGAATGAGCACAGACAGAGAGACAATGGAGGTTGAGTGGAGATTTGCAGGCTTACAAGGGAAGAATCAGGGACCTATTTGACCACCACATTATGAAGAATCAAAATGCGAACCTCACATCTTAATGCTCACAACAGGAAAGGCTGTTTGATTTAGACAAAGGTGACCACAGGAATAACAGAAACATGAAGGAATGTCCTTAACTGCCAGAAAGGTGGTATATAACCTGACTTACAGGACACTTTGTCCCTGACAAGACTGGCTGTCGGCTGCAGATCCATTTGTCATGGTCAGGTTTACAGCAGAGAAAAGTGTTTGAATGGCCCCAGTGACATTTCATCTCTGCTTGAAACTAGTGGCCAAAATACTTCAAGACTCAAAAAGGTTGATAACCTCAATCTATAAACCATCTATAAATTATTTATAAAATATAATTTTTTACAAAACCTCAAATTGCTGGATTGCCTTTAGTGTTTTGTCTGTCACGTTTAAGTGACATTAATAAAGTTTCCCTGTATCCAGCTGATGGAAGGAACATGAATAGGTCACGGTGTCTGCCAACAAAAGCAGTGCAGCCTTTCCATGAGGTTTGAGTGTCCAGCTCTGAAATAAACAAAGCATAACTGCACAGTCATCATTTTTTTCCTGAAATCGGCAGTTTGGTTTATACAGAATGCACTCGGAATTTCAAATGCTCATTACCCTTAAATCAATTCTGTTTAACATTTGATCAATATTTCAAATAGTTTTGTTGAAATAATGACTCTTTCTGCTGCCTGCATTAGTATCAGCCGTTTGGCTGCTTAAGGCTTATTTCTGTGGGAACTTTTGCTTTAGTCATGGGAATTTTCTGTATTTGCAACTCTGATGTCTTACTGTAATTTATTTGACTATTGTCCTTTCTCATTTAAAATCTGTTCTTCCATTTATTTTTCAGCCTTATGATCAGAAAGATAAGGAATATTCACTTAAAACTAACAGTAAACATAAAAACATGTTTAATCACATTCCTTAATAAATGGCTCTATTAAGGTATAAAGCATAGAGCAACTAATTTTAAAGAATGAAATATGAGGCAAGTCATAGAATAAACTGTATTGTACAAGATATCTCTTTCAGTGTAAGTATTTTATTATGTGCAGTCCCTACACTACAATGATGCCATTAGAACTTGCAATGTCAGACTTCAAGATTCATAAGGCCAAGAAATTTGTGCATTTAGAGTTAAGATTTCATAATTACATGATCACTATATTTGTTTTCCACAAGATCTGACAAACAATGGCTATGATTTAGAGATTAATAAAATGTTCAGAAAAAAAATCACAAAAATTTAGAAAGCAGTTGTTTTTTCTACACAGATGCATTTTTCACTAATAGTGAAATAAGATATCAAATGTTCTTGCTTTTTACAAGAAAAATGCTGAAAAAAACCCATCTTGCTGTTTAACCTCATGACATCATGACAATGTAAATTGCTTACAATCACTGTTTCCAGAGCTGTATAGAGAAGTGATGGCAGTAGACCATTGCCATACCTTCCCAGAGCAGAAACGGAGTAGGAAGGAACCTGTGGGTTTTACAGGTATTTCTGACAAGACTGGAGAACATGGGGAATCCAAGTCTCAGTACACAGCCTGAGACCTAAAAGAAAAGAAATATTCAGACCAAAAGGTTCCACGTTATTAAGCAAAGCGTAGGTCTTATAAAAGAAACAACAGTGTAAATTTAACAACTGGTAGACATGTTTCAATCCTAGTTGAGTCCTAGCCCAGAACAGAGGTCCACAAAAGCCCTTAAGAGATAGGAGAAAGAGAAATACACAATATTCAAAGCTGTTATCTTTTAATAAAAAGGGGAAAATATTACATCATGCAGAAGTGGGTTGGGTTTTTTTTGTTTGTTTGTTTGTTTCTGAGACTTTCTATAAACATAATGACTAATTTATTACTTCCTCTCTATTTTTCAGCAAAGCTGTATATTTGTCCCTTGAATATCCTCTTGAGTTTCTGCAAGTCATTGTCAAATATTCTCTGTGCATGTGATTTAGATTTTTCCACAGCCACAATCCATGCTTAACCTAAAATAATTTATCCTTCTAAAACATATGGACTGGAGCTGAACAACCACTGCCATAGCTCCACGTATATAGAGGAAAGACTTTCAATTCCCACTTAGTACAATGGCAAGCCCTGAAAAGCAATGAAAACTTCATGTCCTTTTCATCCCACCTGGTGGCTCATAGACTCCGTTTTAGCACATGAATCGTTCCTGTGTCCTGTGATGATCTAGTACAAGCTCCCCATTTACCTAAGGCTTTGGGCAAACAGGAGTTTTCTCTCTGAACTATACTCAAAATTCAGTGAAAACTTCTGAGCACAGCTATTGGTGCTGCAAGTGAAAGAAGTCATGCTGTCTTGCCAGCATCCTATCCTGATCCTCATATGCTGCTCTCATCTTGCCATTGCTGCTGAGTCAACAGCAAGTTTCCTCCTCAGCTCTTATGAGCATGTGCTGAGAGAGAAGTGGAATGACTGATGCATTTCCACGTGTCTTGCCTGCTGGTGAGCTCCCCACCAGTCAGACTATGGCAATAGATGATATGAAATGGAGACTATATATTGAGGTCTGCACATTCCTCTCCAGTCTTCTTAACTGGATCACATACAGTCACCTGCACATACTGCTTTAATCAGTATTTTGTTTCTTCTTGCCCATTTAAACATGCAATGCAACCATACTTCTTGGAAGTAACACGTGGTCTCAAGGGGTGTGTATTCCTGTGTCAGAGGTTGGTTTGCCACCCACACTCCACTTATTGACTTCAGACGCAGTTCTGCTTGAAAAACTGGCTGCAGAAAAATGTGCCTTTCTCTCCAGGAGATCGTGTGAGTTACCTAGTTCAATAGATGTCAGAAATGCCATGAATGACAATGATTTATGGCTACTTACATTACTCTTGCAAAGTTGCACGCAGCTGAAATATAGAAACTCCAATGTTTTCTCCCACATTGCCAAGGTATTTTTTCTCCTCATTTCTTATCAGTGATGCCTTCATAAGGCAAGTACAGGCAAAGGATACTCCAGCTGACAATGAGTATATTGTTTGCCTTGCAAAGTTTTTCACTAGCAGCAGAAGGCAAAAAAATCTTGTGTGAGTCTTAAGAGAGTTTTGGAAAAAATAACAATAAGCAATATTTTTTTTACTTGTAAAAGAATGCACTTCATATGACGACAGGAAAACAATGAAGCAAAGTTGGAAAGGTAAAACATGCATCTGTAATGACTCAATTTTTATGCCTAAGGAATGCTGGGAAGTAAATAATCTTTCTCCTGTTATATGCATTTGTCTATAAATGTTTAGAAAGTTTCTCAAAAAATATTGAGCCCTTCAGGTAATGTCTTTGCATCAGTTTGCTCATTAGATGACCTTCCCACTTTCCATGGTAAGTATTGTAATGTACTATTTCAGTATGACTAGGGGAAAATATGTCATATAAGGGTTAAAGAGGAATATGGGGAATTTCACAAATTAATGCTTGCCATCCTTACATAGAAAGGATGTGCTTATTCTGGCTTCTCAGACTGCAGTCAATGGGGAGTTTAGATCTTCACATCTAGATCTGTAAAGGTGAGTCTAGATCTTCATCTCTTTCCTACCTACCTTAATACACTGGATTATGTTTAAGATCTGACCCAGTTCCAGTGAAATGAATCAACAGACTTTGGATCTGATCTTATATGATTTTTTCTGTTCTTAAGCAATTTTATGATTAGTGGAATAGCTAAGAGAAAATGGAACTAAGCAAAACTGACACCCTTCTGATCGGGGTAATATACATTCTGCCAGAATTCCACAGTCGGTCCTGCAAGACCAGCAATGGGTCAATCACATAATAATGTCACTGGGCCATGAAGGCCCAGTTTTGGAGGAAAAGGCATGCAGGTTTTCCATGCCACCTGCTACACATTCTGTGTAAGCTGCTGTGGTTAACAGACCTGGCAGTGAGCATTTGGCATTCAGGCATATAGCTAAGCTGTGTTACTGTGTAGACAAGGGTTGTGCATGGCCACGGGCATAAATCCAAATGTAGATGCTTTTGGCATATTAAGAACAGCCTTCGCTTAACTGATAAAACTGGGCAATGAAAAAGGGAAAAGTTCACCTTTCATATTTCTCTGGAGCAGACCCAGCATAGGAATCCAAAAATAGTTGTTCTGCTAAAATGAGGAAAAATAAAAAAATGGAGGAGGCAGGGGGATGACACAAATGATACATAAGGCATAAAGAAAATAGATTTTGCCTGAAGCTATCATTCACTGCTTATGTTCACCAAGACTCCTTTACTATGTAAGATATTGATAAATGTCCCTATCTTTCCCTTCATTTCAGGAAAGAAGATAGTCCAGCTAAATGCACCATGTGGTTAAAAAAAATGGAGTTTTATTATATGCTTTCACCTAAATGGCAGTATAGAATAAGAAAAGAAGCTTAACCACGAAAAACCTCTAACTACTCAATGAAACAAGGTTACTCTGAAAATCCTATTTGCAAGAAAATCTTGGATTTACACTGCCACATCTTATGGGAAAATATTTTCTCTTAATTTTTTTAAAGGTGAGATCACACCATTTGGAAAGAGAAAATAGGAACGTGAGTTGTATGTGAGAAAAAACAGTGCAGATATATGAAGTATCTTCTCTAAGGATATGAGGAGTTTAGAAACCACAGTGAAATCTACTCACCCTCAAGAGATGAGTAGAACCTTCATGTGAATGAAAGAATTTCTCATTTATAATAAAAAACTTCCCATGAAGTTATTTAGCTCAAATGGTTACCCGGCAAAATCAGTTAAACTTTACCAAAATTTTTGTATATTTATTACAAAAAAGAACTGGAATACAGGATGTTGTTGGTGTAGGTATCCAATGGGTACACATGTATTATTCCTTCTGCAAGAGTTCATGGATGTACAAGTTAACACATAGAAACTGATTATTTTTAAGATAATTTTTTATCACGTGACTAGTTTTCATCATAACTATTGATGACTATCACTCTTACTTGGGGAAACAAAGGAGAAAAAAAGGAAAAGGAAAAAAAGGAAAAGGAAAAGGAAGTAATGCATATCTTCTCTGTACTTTTTGTTTGTTACTGCCTTTTTGCTGCTGGTTTTAAAATGAGTTGGGTGGGTTTTTTTAAGATTAAAAATGATCCTTTTCCAAAGACCTTAATCATAACATGTTTCAGATCAATCATGCATCACCTTTGCAATTCTGGTACTGAAAACAGGAAAAATAAAACCTGTTCATAGCACAACTATGAATTTCCATAATGTGAGTGTGACTAAACCGTCAGCATACACAGAGCATGTTGCTGCCTGAAACAGTTGCACCTCACAATGGAATCTCATTTCCCCCATAAGCTTATGAAGCATTAGAAAGGGTTATGGACTTATTGTTATATGGGCTTATATGGACCACAGTTTTGTTTGCAAAAGGTAAAAAATTGGTCAGTTACAAGAAATAATATACTGTGATATAGAAAGAAAATGACACCTTTTATCTCAGCAGACCAGGAAAACAAGTAGCTGGCCCTGGTAAAGGGGGTAAAGGTAGCAAAGGAGAAATCTGCTATTTTTTTTTTTTTTAGACCTATTCTTGCAACACCAGTAAGATGAATGCTTAGAAATAATTACAGACTGCGGTGAGGTTCTGGAGTCTCCATCTCTGAAGACATTCAAAACCCACCTGGATGTGTTCCTGTGTGACCTACTCCAGGTGATCCTGTTCAGGCAAGGGGCTTGGACTAGATGATCTTTTGAGGTCTTTTCCAACCCATAACATTCTGTGATTCTGTGTTCACATGAAAGGGTAATGGTTTATAGCATATCAGATTTATATAACCCTTTTAATCCTGGTGGGTTGCAGGGTATTAATTTCACCTCCATGCTTGATTCTAGCAGCTCCTTTCATCAAGGAATGAAACCTGGCAGGCTGAAACTCTCCATCTGGTTCAGAGCACAGCAGCCTCTGCCCAGCAACACGTCACGCTACATACATCAACACAGTCATCTGTACTCTCTCTCTGTGCCACTTATACTTAGCACACAGAGGCCAGGTCAAGGTTTTGTTAGCAATATTTGGAGCCCTCTGAAGTATTACCCATAGTTACTTTAAGACACCAATACTCCCTCCACATCCATGGACTCCCAAAAGAGCATAATTTTCCACTATAGTAAAAACGTCAGTCAGAAGAATGATGTAGTCTTGAAGAGACAAAGACAAAATGGATTGATAGAATATTTTTAAGTGCTAAAATCAGTTATTTACCACTGAGGACTCTGGTAACAACTTCTGGTCTCCCTTTCCATAGGGACAGATAATATAAGAGGATTTACACCATCACTTCTCCCACTGGAGAAGAGCATTCCATTTCTTGAGGTAAGATACTGCCAGTTCACAGGACAGAAACAAAGGCAAAAAGTAAAGAGAGGCACTTTATCAAAATTCATAGGGTGGAAACACAGTGAAAAACTGTGGTTTATTGCTCTTGAATTAACCATCATTAAAATCTCATATTAAAGTCATGGACATGCTTGAAGACAAACTATCTTTTTATTCAGTGTTTTTGCATGGGTCTACACCAATTTACAGAGCTGACATCTGATGCTGTCATACACAGAAATGATAATTTTGAACAAAGTCTGAAGTATTACAACTCTTTCAGTAGGTCATAGGATTTTTTTAAATTTTATTTTTATTTTATTATTCTTTTTTTGAAGCTATTGTAAAACATTTTTACAAATAGGTTAGACTTCTAAGCCAGCAGACATGAAGAGAATAAGCCTTAGTCTGTCCCTCTCTACCTAAATAANATTAAGCAGGGTGCTACATTTTGTGGCAGACAGCCAAAATAGCAAAGTTACAGCAGCTTGTATCTTACCATAATCTTTAAAAAATTAAGGAAGTCACCTTTTCAGTGCTTAATATGACTAACATGAACCACAGCTTCATTTTGCTTGGAGCATTACAAAAAACACATGATGAAAGGCCTGACTTTTAAATGAAATTACCACCCTGCAAGACACTTTTATCTTGTATTTTTTAAAAAAATTAAATTGTATCAAGCATAAACCAGCTAAATAATCCTTTATGTCTGAGAAAGACCCAGTGCTGCTATTGCTTGACGTGATACATTGATAGGTGTCATGGTTCAGCCCTAGATGCACCCAGTAAGGCTTTCACCTCTGCAAACTGTCTCAATTCACCTTCTCCATCACCTTCTGTGACTCGTTGTGTAGGACTGCATGAGGCAGCCTTCCAGATGCAATGCTTCCCCACTATGCGACAGAACCTGCTTTGCTTCTCATTTTCAGGCAGTCTGTTATACAGTGGGGCTTCTCCAGCATGTTACCTCCTCTTCTGGTAACATCCTCTTGGCCTTCTGGCCAGTCCATGATCTCTTCCAGAATTCCTGGGTGCCTGGTGTTTCCTACATAAGCCCACTGTGTGATCAGTGAGACCTGCTTGCTCCACCTAGCAGTCGTTGCATGGTGTGTAGAGGGGAAACCCCACAACCACCACCACCCCCCCCCCCCC
>VXBZ01001351.1:28897-44695 GCA_013399135.1 Heliornis fulica
CCAGTTTAGGCTTATGACCAGTGACATTGATATCATAAGTTGATATCACACAGTACAACAAAATGAAAATCCTGATGCCTCTCCTAGAGCTGATGAAAAATAGGGCGGGGTTTACAAAGAGCAAGTGAGGGTTTACATGCCACAGCCACGTGANCAAAGAAAGGAAATGCTTTACATCATCTGTTTCAGATCTTTACCCTTGATGGGGTGAATTAATGTCCAGGAACTTTGTTACTTTTGAGNTTTTACATGTAAAGTTTTATATAGTTTTCTTAGATAAAAGTATTCTATTACGTTCTTCATATATGATAAGAATTTCATCTCCTGTCCAATTATCTCTGCAAGAATTACTTTTTTTCTGTACAAAAACAAATGTCAACAAGACCTTTCTCAAACACAAATTGCTACTTTCAGCTTTGTTCACAGGAGTAAAAATGGACAATTTGTTCAAGGTGGGAAATGAAAAAGAGAATCTTTTGAGCATCTTGGAACTGCTCTCAAGTGAGAGACATAAATTACAGTGACATTATAAATATTATTCCAGAGGAATGCCTTCTCACTCACAAAATATTATACTTCCTTCTAAAAAAAAGGATATTCTGAAAACAGTCTCAGCTTTTATTTGCAACAGTCACAATGTTATATGTGTTGATACTTAGCAGAATGGGACAGCCCTTTTGTAAGGAAAATAAATATACCACCAGGAATTTGCTTTCTTGGTCTTTCATTTCCTGAGGTAAACATACCCCCTATTGCCTTTCCCAAGGATGAGTCCAAGTCTGGGAGCTCCTTCAGAGAACAGTATTTCTGCCTTTCTCTGAAACTCCCAGCTCAGTCCTTATATAAGAACATGATTGTGCTTGACTTTTGTACTACAAAAAAAGAAGAGATGGCTAAAAATTTCTGCTCCCTATGCTCTAAGCCTTCTCCACTAGTTAACGTCTGCAATGCCACCTCAGTTGGTGAGTCACACAGTTGCCATGGCAGCATTACATGCCATCCTTGCCTTTCATGAAAAACAGTGTAGCATAAAATCCACTCAGAGCAATCCCTATCAGCAATGCTGATGGTGCATCACAGAAGTTTTATTGGTTTTTCCTTTCTCCTGTTTTCCCTCATGCCAACACACCCATATTGAGATCCAGATATCTGATTGTGTGAGGACCTGTGGTGTTACTGTTAGAGTGTGTGTATCATCTTTATGTGGCAAGGCTTTGGCAGCAGTGTGGCTACAGAGGTGGCCTCTGTAAGATGACACCAGGAGCTTCTCCCATGTCCACTAGAGCCAATGCCAGGTGGCTCCAAGACAGACATGTTACTGGCCAAAGGTGAGTCCATCAGTGATGGTGATAGTGCCTCTGTAGTAACATACTTAAGGAAAAAGTAAAAAACACTATGCAGCAGTCAGGGAGAGGCATGAGATGTGAGAGGAACAAATCTGCAGATGCCTAATTCAATGAAGGAGGGGAGTAGACATTTCCCCTGCAGCATCTAATTCAGTCAAGCTAAATCTTGAATGGATACACTGCTCATGGCAGGAATAAAACATTTTATCCCGGAAAAACTAGTGTAGAGGAGTGTGACAGAAATTTGTGGCTGCTATGTTAGAACTGGAAAGTACCAAAAAAGGTGTCTTTCAGGCAAGTAATGTAATGCCATGAGCGGTGCTCACTCTGGCAAGTTTTATAAAGCTTTATAAAGATTAAACTCCAGTACAAGTTTATACACTTAAACAATATAAAGCAGAGCAGAGAGAAGAATAAAGGTCATGAACAAAAAACTTCATAGTGTCCAGCCAGTAGAAAAATTTTGTGAGAAGTCACTCCCATTCACTGCTAAAGAAGTCCTTAAGTTGGTTCAGCAGGAGAAATATGGACCCTTAAGCTACTTTACCAGTATCAAGTGCGATGCTAATACTTATCTACATTTTATAAAACTAAATTTCCCTTGTATGTTGCTGTATATAGTAGTAAAGTAGATTAAACTTGTTTGTAAACTACACCATTCTATTTTACTCAAGAAGATGAAAAAAAAAAAGTCACATAGAAACCTATTTCATCAACTAAATAAAAACCTGAAGACTGGCAAAATCTCCAGGTTCCGCTGTCAGTGGATTTTAACAGTAAAGAGGTATTGCATGCCATCTGAATTCAGCTCTGTGATATGCTTACTGGTATGTGAACCAGTTTTGAAGAATGACAGTTTCTGTGAAAAGGTTTTATGTTTGCCTTTGTGGCACATAAAAAAAATAAGACTGAATAGATGAACATAATTACCTAATCTCCAGTTGTCTGTATATTTTGTTGATACAAAACTAGCCTATTTTCACTTTCTCTGAAAAGCAGTTTTGATACCTTTATTGCTTATATGTTTATACCTTCATTGGAGCAAATACTGATCTATTTCATATGTGGTTTCTGAGTGACATGAGCATGACTATACATAAATATACAGGGGATCAGATTTTCCATTAACAGCTATGTAACCTGTTTGTCACAAAGAAAAGGGACTCAATCTTCTTGGAAATTCTCAAACGTGTGTTCACAAAGACAGACACTTGTTTATAACCCATGTTCAGTGAAAGGACGCCAATAACTTCAGTGCAAAGTACAATGCTACAGCTTTTACAGGCAATTTATTTTCACTTATGAGCATACATAAGGCATGGAGTGTCATTTGAACTTCTAATTACAAAATCCATAGACATAGGACCCTTCAGAAAACCTAAACTTATTTAGGTTCTTAAATAAGGGACCTGAAAAAAATTGAACTTCATCAGCCATGAAATGTCAGTTTCAGCAATGAAACCTTAAAGGTTGTAGGTCCAGGTGACAGATAACAGTATAAGTCTGCAAATGTAGGAAAATCTGGATAAAAAAAAAAGCAGATAATGTAAAAAATCAGAGAGGCTGAGTCGGAGTGGTGACTGAGAAAGGGAATCTATTTTGCTTTTTAAGTGAAATTTATCAAGTCTTAGTCTGACTTACGTCTGGCATTCCCCAGCTTGCATGTTTCTTCATTTTTGTTTGCTTTATAATCTATAAAAAAACTTTCAAATTGTGCTAGTTTTATATGATAGACCAGGGGATGCGGCACAGGCTAAAAAGTCAAAGCCCATTTCCTCATTCACTGTCCAAGATGGGACTCCTGCTTTGGCCAATGCTGAGAGGAGGAAAGAAAATTCCAGGTAGCAGAAGCCTGGCCAGATGCAGATTTTTCTATACAATGGCCATGACATTATCTACTTTCAGTTTTGGTTGATGCAGACTGAATATGATCCATCAGTTTTCCCAGGTGGCCAAGAAGGCCAATGGCATCCTGGCTTGTACCAGAAATAGTGTGGCCAGCAGGTCTAGGGAGATGATTGCTCCCCTGTACTTGGTATATTGTGTCCCTGTATTCATCATTGCTGAGGCCACACCTCGAGTACTGCATTCAGTTCTGGAACACTCACTACAAGGACACTGAGGTCCAGGAGCATGTTCAGAGAAGGGCAATGAGGATGGTGAAGGGTCTGGAGAGCAAATCTTATGAGGAGCAGCTGAAGGAGCTGGGGTTGTTTAGTCTGGAGAAGAGGAGGCTGAGGGGAGACCTTATTGATGCCTATAATTTTCTGAAAGGAGGTTGTAGAGAGGTGGGTGATGTCACTTCAGCCAAGTGACAGGTGATAGGACCAGGGTAAATGTCCTTAAGCTGCACCAGGGCAGGTTCAGATTAAATGTTAGGAAAAAGTACTTCACAGCTGTTGGGATGTGGAACAGGCTGCCCAGGGTAGTGGTTGAGTCACCATAGCCGGATGTATTTAACAGACAGTAGATGAGGTGCTCAGGGATACAGTTTAGGAGGGGACAGGGATGATTTGACTCCATGATCTTAAAGGTCTTCTCCTACTTAGTGATTCTGTGTGATTCAGTGCATGACAGTACACCTGAAACCAGCACAAGGTTTTTTCCTTTCTCAGGACACAATGGGCCCCATGGATACCAGACTGGGGATGAGACAGTAAATCCTGCAGCATTTGTGACAGACCAAGATGTAAAATGAGATTATAGAAGCTGGGAATAGAATCTCTATTAAGGTATAGTTTAGGTTATGTAAATAACCCAACAAAAACTTGGTGCATGCAGCAACTAGAAGGTCTAGAAACAAAGCTAGAACTCATAGTTCAATTTGGCCACTGACATTTCAGTATGATGATGAATGTGAAGTAAAGATGAGAGGAGGAATGTGATGGAGAAGAAGAAGAAGGGGAAGTAAGAGAAGAGGAAAAGAAGGAGATGGAGATGCGGAATGGCAAGGAAACTTTGAGGCTGCAACTATGATTCAATTTTCAGTGGTATCCAGATTTTGTAAATGCATCTGTTCACAGAACTTGTTTGGTAGGTAAGGGTATGTAAGACACACTCGACATCTATCTTGGATGAAAGTGTTATTAATAGCAAGGGTTCATGCAGCAAATGATCCATGTAGGTTGATCTCTCCATTGCCTGCAGCAATCCAGAAATGTCAGCGAAGCCTTCAAAGGTGTGGGGGTGAGTCAGACCAGACAACTGGATCTGAACATGATGGCCCTCTCCTGACCTGTTCTGATGACAAATGTGTATTTGAGAATTTATGGTATAAAATGGGATTTGTTTCATAACCTTTTAACCACACAAAATGGGGACAGATATAGTTAGAACCAGAAACAATATGTAATGCATAGTATTTTCACCCTGAGGTGTGAAAACTTTGCAGCATGATAATAACAATTTTAAGATGTGCCAAGATGCAGTAGATTAGTCACATTTAGATCTCAAAAACTTATCTGCTTGCAACAAAACGAATAATTCTTTGATTCTTTGTTTTTTTCAAGGACTCCTCTTTTCAAGTCTCCAATAACAACAATATTGGCCAGGGTTCCCAGCAGTTTATTATTACATCCTCCACCTATTATGTTCTTAATTTATTTCAGAACAAAAATGTGTTAATGACCACTACCACTATGAATATTCCTGAATGCAATCCTTTCTTCCCAGCATAACTGTTTCCATGAAGGTACACAGTCCTATGTAATAAGGCAATATCTGAACATGTTGAGACAATAATACATGGTCACTTAAATTTCCTGGCTATCTAAAAAAAATGAACAAAACTAATTTTAAAATGGACGATAATTTAGTTTATGCCAGGGATTTTATACTTTATTACTATAAAGTACACCCAAGAAAGGAATCTGTCCCTATAATGTGAAAGTAGAATTGTTGAGGAAACCATAGATTAGTCAGGTCCTTGTCAAAGTCCATTGCAGTCCTTGGAAATGCTCTCATATCATAGTTTTCAAATGACAGCAGGAAAGCTACTGCTATCAATAGACACATATTGCTCTGGATGGCTCAAGAGTCTCAATCTTTTGTCTTAAGGTGGAGTGTTTAGGACAATGCCCAGCAAGCTGCAGGTAACTCTGTTCAAATGGTTTTTATTAAGCTGGATTTTATCAGAAAAAAACCAAAACAAACCCACAAAAAAACCCCAGTTTTTATTAAAGTTTATTTTCTTTTTATTAAAAAAAGTAGCCAAAAAAACCAGCAAGTCATCCATGGTCCTTCCAACAGGACTTATTCTCTAATTGCACACCCAGAGACTTCATTGTGAGAAAATGGACACAAAAAAAGAAAGAAAATATGGCAAAACAGATGTGAGGACACTCCAGGAGCCTAATTAGATGCCTAAATCACCACTGTCAAAGTTCATCTTCAGCAAAAATGATTTTCTAAAAATTCCAAGTGAAAGATAGATTGCACTTGCCTTTCTCCCATCGTGTTGTGTAAATGGAGGGATATGTTCTTATAATTGCAATTTTTTTCCCTTCAGTATATCTCTTTTCCTCTCTAAATATTATGTACTACCATCTGTCACCATAAATGAATCACAGAATCATAGAATCATAGAATGATTAGAGTTGGAAGGGACTCCCAGAGGTCATCTAGAACTCAAAGTCTCAAAGTTACCAAAGTCTTCCAACTTTCTCTCCCTAACATCTCGTAAACTGTCTGCTTCTTACTGACATTCCCTTTCTGTCCAAACTCAGTCTGAGATAAGTAAGGTTTAAGAAATGGAGGATACTACCATTGGTAGGAAAATTGTGCAATGCTTCTTAAGAATCACTAAACTCTGGCTTTGCCAGTCTTCCTCTGAAATACTGGTCTACTCATGGATGATCTTGGAGGATATGATGCCTAATATCACACAAGTTTTATTGTAAAGTTTTCATTTTGCCTGTCTTAAATGGAGAAAACTAAAAATTATAATTTATAGACAAATAAAGTTTCTGGATTTGCATCCTTACATGCTATGGACAAAAAGATCAAAGCCCTAAATTCCTGGCAGAAGTTGACTAGCAGCCAACATAGAGACCCAAGCATTGTCCAGATATGCTGGACAAAGTCACATCTTACTGCAGATTCACTTCTATGTCTTACTGTCTTCACAACTGGCTGGGATAAAACATAATAATCCAGCCAGAAATCATGGAAACATGAATTCTAACAGCTGCCTGTTTCTCCAGAGTGAGGCATAACTCCAGCCCAAACGCTAATGTTGAAAAGTGTTCTCAGTAATGGAGAGGACCAGACTGTTCTTCCACAGTGAGGATCTTTAAATGAGGTCATCGTCCTTCAGGCTACTGATGAAGGGGAACTACACATGTTCCACAAATGGTGTTTGCCAGCTCTTTGAAACATTCCCACTTAGAGCCAGCATCATTTTCTACTTGCCCACACCACCTACTTTCCAAGCAGGATGTAATTTTGTGTAGACAGTCCGACCCCGTAGTGGCAGCAATGTTTGAATCAGTGAAGAATAAAATAGTTTATTGTTATCAACTTACTGTCAGGAGCTCCATTCACAGTCCATTATCTTTTCCTGTTGTCTTCTGAAGTTGTGGAGAAAGAAGCAGGAAAAGTACTGATCCTGGCAGAGAAAGGGAAGAGGAGAAGTGGTAGCCAGTACCTTAGATCTCAGGACCAATGACAGCCATCCAAAATAGGACCTCTGCTGTATTGTAGAAATATAGTGATAAACCCAGGAGGCCTCGGTGTGAGAGTGGAGTGACCGGTGAATGAGCCCTGAGCAACCTGAGCTAGTTGGGGGTGTCCCCGCTTCTTGCAGGGGGTTGGACTATATGACCTCTGGGAGTCCCTTCCAACTCTAGCCATTCTATGATTCTATGATTCTATGAATATGATGAGCACAGAAATCTGAGTCATGTAAAACAGAAAAATTGTCCTTTGGCATTTACAAAGCCATATGACTAATGACAAAGAGGACACAACAGCTCTGGGTCTCCCCGCCACACTATGGAATTTTGCTGTAGTAACTTATATCACCTGGAGACAGGTTTGTATTTGAAGAGACTTTCAGGGTTATACAGCAGCTGTATGTGATTTTTCAAGTGTAAGTGCTGCAACAGATAACACAACAGACTACTTGCATGCACAGCATTGGTTAACCTACCTGTGTGTCTACTGAGAGGATATTCATGTTATCACACTCTCTTCTGAACACTATAGAGATAATGGGTAATATTTGCTTTGCATTTTGAGTATGCAATGTTCATGCACAATGATATTTGCATAAATACTAGCTTTAAATCCTAACTCCTTCTTGGCATTGTGATATACAATCAATCAGAAATATTTAACAATGAGTCATGTTAGCTTCAGGGGTAGTATGGGATGCATAAAGTAGGGGATGAATAATTGTATCTCTTAATAATTAATTCCACACTTTCCACTTACCGTTTGTCCTTCCTTTATCAACCTTGTTGCATAGAAATCACATTTTTACAGGAGTCACTAAAGGAAATTCCTTAATACAGAAGAGAATTGTGTAATTCAGGATGATTAAAGGAAGAGTTTCCTGTTGTGTACAAAGACAATTTAAATGACCTATTTGCTCTACACCTTAGAGGAGTCTTTAGAGTTAAGAATGAAAAAAGAAAAAAAAATTTAAAAAAAAATCTTGAAAGAACACATTTTATTATCAAAAGTAGGTACACCAATATCAATCTCCATAATTATACAAGCACTACAACCACTTGTGTGACATAATCAGGTCTGTGATTTTGAGCAGCAGTTCTAAAATCTCATAAATATTTTGCTGTACAGAAAATAATGGAGAGCAGCAATACCAAGATTTCTCAACAACCTTTTGGATATGGAAGAGCCATTTCATTTATGCTCCCTTAGCCACTAGACTGATGTCTGCTGTGCAAACACTTGGGTCTATGAACTTCTTTAACACTATCGTAGGTTCACACCTGGTATAAAATCCTTCAAGCCTCACACTGGTTTACACTGATACTACTTTATAATGTTCCAGAATGAAATTTTCTTTACCTGCTACTTCAACTCCCTCTGCATTAAGAAAGCTAAGAGACAATTTATCAGTGGAAGTGAAATTAATGCCTTGCTGCCTGCATGTGGTAGCATTTTACACTTGTCTTGCTAGATAGAGAAGCAGCAGATTTGTTCACATTAACCATTAAATTTTAGGTTAGAGACAAAAAAAAAAAAAATTAATTCAAGAAGTAATTTTGTGTGAAGTTTTTTAACATGAGCTAGAACTGTGGTCTGCTGACAGGAGCAATACTGTCCTTGTGAGTACAAAACTCCCTTGAGCGATGAAGAGACTGTCATGACAGAGGAGACATCCGTAGAATTAAAACCTACTAGGCCATTAATTTGATATAAAGTAAACATAAGTGACACAGTTCTTCATCCTCAGCAAGGACTTGTCATTACAAAGATATTATTAACATACAGAGCTCTTGTTTACAACTGTTGTTAAAATGTCAGTTAGACAAATCAGTCAGCCAACCTGCTTTATCCTTCCTTGCCTTTGCTGTTGCTGCTGAGCGGCTGATGAGAAATGAAGACTGTTGCTCAGATTAAACAAAGAAGACTCTGATAGGTAGAAATTTCCTATTTTCTTTTGTTTTCAATCAGTGATAGAATTTATTTTGTCTTAAATCTCTGTGTCAGCAGCCATAGACATGCTGATTAGTTGTGTTTGACGATCATGATAAGGATCAGAGCAGCTGATTTTAACTGGCCTAAAATCTAGGGACTTTAGGCAGTGACTTGACCTTCAGGAATAAAGAGCAAAAGAGAGTTTCTGGAAAGTTGCAATAAGCATTTTATTACACTTACATGGATAAGGAGACATAAAACCATAAAGCATAGAGAACTGATGTAAAGCTAATTAGAAAAAATGCTTTATTGGTGTTGCTTTAACTGGTGTTCCAGAGCTCAAGCAGATGCAGAAGTTTGAGAACTGGATGTGATAATGTCACCAGAGACTTTACATATAGAAATCACCCCTGCAAAGCTTTCCTTTGGCTTTGGTGAAAAGTAGAAGTCCTATTTTTCTAATAAGATGGAAGTGTTCTGGAGGGGAGAAGAAAACAAAAAACAACCACCAAACAAAAAAACCCCAAACACCTACCTGATCTCTATATTAGGATAAAATGTATCACAGAAAGCTAAAAATTCACCAAGGCAAGAGACCTTCACGTGGTTTAAACTATTTACCTGATGAAGTTCAGTATATGCTGATTTAAACATCATCCGTCTTTCCTTGCTCTGGACTTTCACATATCAAGGCCACGTTAGGCAGTTTTACTCGCAGCAAGATTTTAAATTCTTCAGAAGTCAAAACTAAATTCAAGCCAGGTTTATAAACATTATGCCTTCCAGATTTCTCAAGTGTCATATTCTTTTGTATTTCCTTGGAGTGTAGGTTGTTCCTTGACAAGAAGAAAAGGATAGATATAGGCTAATCCTTTATTTGTTAGGAAACGGTATTTAATAGACAAGGAGGAAAAAAAAAGAAAGGCCTTTGAACAAAGCTTTACTTACTAAAATACTAGCTGCTGCAACAAACATTGAACAACACCAAAAAGTTTGCATTGTCATTTTCTATGTTATTAGCTGTGCATGAAGCAGTGTTTTTAAGCCTGTGTTATCAACACTATATGAAAAACCACATTACACTGTCAATCTCTGAATACATATTGTTATTTACCCTCTTCAATAGTGAAATTTAGGGTGGGTTCTAAGAATTCTAATTACTTTAGTGCTTTGATCACTCCTGTGCAAAGGCAACATTCAAAAACCATTAACAACTGTACTCATTTTTTGGCATATATTTAGTCTTGCGGGAAAACTTTTTACTCAATTTTTCTCTTTTAAAACTCACAGCTGTTGGTTGATAACAAAAGCCAGAAAGTGAAAGCATATAGAAAAGGGGACAAGAGTGTTTATGGTAGCAAACAAATGGATTGTCAGAAAATGTCCTTCAGATAAAATCAGAATTTCCAAGGATTCTATTCTCCACTTTAAAATTCTCTGCCAATTTCACCATGTTGCTTGGTGTCAGATATAAAAGTCTCTCCTTTGTAGCTTCAGTCATGCAAGACATAAACAATGAATCTACTCCAAATATTCTATGACTGCTGGTTCAATCTTGTTTTTCTGGTATCTGAGAATATTAAATCCTTCATCATCTATCAGTTCTGTGAAGCAAATAAATGCGACCTGTATTTAAAAGCATAAGAAAGAGAGCTGTTTGTGGTTTCTGACTAGTGATACACAGGCAACACTTGCCCTATCCCTTTTCTTCCTGCCTGATTCTTGTATTTCCATTCTCTTTCCCTTTATATTTCACTTTCCCTTTGCTTCTCTCTTTCCTATTCTCCCTCACTTTTTACTCATACTGCCTTTTATTTTCACATACAGCATCTTTCATTCTCTGCCCCCTTCAAAAGTAATTCACAGCACCCTCATTAATCCTCTAAGATCATGTTTGAAGGTGTTCTTTCTGTTCTCTGTGAGTTATCTTCACACCACCCTTCCTGCACAGGATGCTACAGCTTGGTGACAAAGGCTGTCATAGCACTGCCAACACCATCTGTGAAGCCAGAGCTCCAGAATTTGTCAGTGCTGTCCGGGAGACGCTATCTTTATTTAAGTGGAAATACCCCTCGCTCACAAATTCCTTCTGCAGTGCCGAGGGTCCCTGGACAGTATTACCAGAAAAGGGATGGCACTCTGGGCGGCAACATCATACCCTTGACTAATGGTCAGTTCTGTAGACAGGTGTCTCCCCAACCCCACAAGTCCTTATTGAAGGAGGGGTATTTGTTCCCCTGTATCCAACTGTGCTTCTACAAGGGACCAAAGACAAGACCCCCTTTTTCTGATAAAACATGTTCCTCCATTCATTGAAAAAGACAAAAAATTTAAAAAAAAAAAAGGAGGAGGAAATAAAACATTGTTTTGACCCAAGTAACTTCCAAGCACGTAATTTGCAAGAGAATTACATTCCCACACATGCTGTGCTCTCCCTCTTTTACTGCTAACAAAATCCCAGTGCTTGATACATACAGCCCCAGGATATTTTCATGAATAACTCATAAAAAGCACAGTCGGCCCCCTGAGAAAAGCAAAATGTGCTTTCTAACATAACCAAATAGCTTGACTTCTGAATGTTTTACGTTTGCAACTGAGACCCTGTAAAGCAATACTAATTATTGTCGGTAGGCAAAGTACTTATGATCAAAGACTTAAAAATTTACATGCAATTTCCTTACGGGTGACTGTCATAAAAAAGAATGGATGTTTGGTAAGTGTGTTAGTATAATGGGGTTATATTCAAGGTATGACACATATTATTTATTATTTATTTATTTATTTATACATATATAGTACTACATGTCTCCTGTATATTTTTTTCTTTTTTTTTGTATAAAAGATCAAAGATTCATTATTAAAGACCTGTCTAGCTCCCTGAGCCTCTGTTCTGGCTACCCAGGTCCACACAGCACTGCTTCTAAAGCTGTTCTTCAGCTCAGTTACAGCCACAGGCTCAAGTGCACTAGGCTGCCTTCTTTGAGTCATTAGCAGTGTACAGGGGCAGCCTTTTCTTTCAGTTCCCAAACATCAAAAATTACATAATTTATTATGGAAAAATGCAATTACTTTTGCTGAGGTTAATAATATTTCACAGGGCCAAGCTGATTAAGATTTCTGCCATTTTACAAAATAGGCAAGTAAATGCCATGGACAAAACATTAAGGATGGAGGTATGGTCACCATCAAAAAATACTGGTTTTGAAGTATTTAATAAATCACAGCTTGATCCAAAGTCCAGTGATGCTGTCAGTGAGCCATCTGGAAAATGCAGAACATGTTAAATTGAAATCACACATTTTAATGCCTATTCACGTCCAAAACAACAGCAGCAAAAGCCTCAGCAAGCACTGCTGTTGCCAAGAGTTGTAGCTGCTGTGCATTCATACAACTAAAGGGAGAAGCACACTGTTTTAACAGAAAGTGTAAACTTGACCCATTCTGTGCCAGTCCTCCCTGACAAGTAGTGCTAGTCTGGCTGCAGAAAAACTTTCTGGAGACCTCTCCCTTCTTCCATGAGTGCTCCACGCTGGCAAAGGCCCAGAGAGCACTGCTGGGTAACACAGATCAGATCTCCTTTCTCCTCGAATATCTCCGTGCTGCCAGGCAGTGTGTGACACTGTGCCTACCGCTGATGCCTTTACAGAGCTGCTGGTCAGGCAGAAAAAGTGTTCTTAACGCTGTGTGAGCCCTTGAGGGAGACATCCAAGAGGGTAATGGAGGCAGTAGCTAGTGATATTTTAGTCTCGCATGGTCTACATTTATGTTTCATATGTACTGTGCCCCAAGTATTGCCAGGGGTAGTAAAAAAGAGAAATCAAGAGAACTCACCTGTAAGATTAGGGGAAGCAAAATTGAAAAGACAGCTCTGGGAATGGTTTAAGAGATCTTTCATACCTATTCTGAGTGCACAGGAAAAACTTGTTATTCACCAGCAGTAGGGTTAATGAATCCCACATCCCTTTAGTCTCACATTACCACCTTCCCATATCTTCTGTGTCCTACGCCTGCAGCCCAGTAACCATGATGCTTTGGCATTACTAGTAATATTATTTTTATGTTGGCCTAACACTGCAAGGTTTTAAAACTTCTCTGGGCTATATCTAGTCTAAGCTATTACAGCATGCCTGGACATGACAGCAGCTATCTCGCAAGATAAGCATGGGCCCAGTTTGATGCAGCTTCTCTTCAGCATACGGTGACAGCAGGTAGTTACTTGTGTGGACTGAACCACCCATGACTGTACAGTAAAATGCAGAGTGGCAGAGTGCAGAGGCAGGGTGGTGTCAAGGTCTCACACTGGTCAGGTTTAAAGGGCAAAAAAGAAAGCAGAATAATTTAACAACTGAGAACCAAAGAGGATAAGGAGCATGTTGGCATACTTTACTAGGAAAACCTATAGAAACAGGAATATGCTACCATCAATGTCTTTCTCCTACCAGCAAAGAGGAGGAACCCCCCCCCATCATAACCCTCCTAGCAAGACTCACAGGATACTGATGACTCTCTGTACCAACATCCTCTCCAAGATTTTGGCTCTGAAGTGTGTGACATAGTGAAGCTTTCTGTGTTCACTTCAAACTGCTTTTATTGAGGCTTGTTTTTATTTGAGGCTGTCTCATCACTGGGCATTTTTATTCCTTTATCATTTGTATGCCAACACATAACCATTTACTTGGAGCTCTTACCTTACAGGTTCAGGGTTGTTTTCTAGGGGGTAGGTTGACTTTTTTTTTTTTTGTTTTTTTACATGCCAGTTGTGCTTGTTTATTCTCAACATTTTTCCTGGAGAGCTGAATACAGCACTGAATATGTTCTCAGAAAGCACTTCAGCATTCTGTGACGCATTGCGTTCACAGAATGAGTCAAAGGTTGCCCCGTGACAGCCAGCTTTTCATTAAACAAAAGCTCAAAAAAGATCAAAAGGTAACCCACACAACAGTCTGAAACTGGAAAATTATGAGGTCTGACCCTTTGTTCAATCCTCCAGATAAATTCGACCACGGGAACATAATAACTGGTGGCACTGACTCAAATTGTGGCTGTCATGAATGACCTGAACCTGGAGTGCTTACATCAACTTCCCTTCCACAGACATTCAGAAAAATCAGGAACTGCTTCTCTTATTTGGTGTTATTCACTTGTTGAGCCTGGAAGTGCTGACATCAATGAAAATGCAAATTAAAATAATGATGTATTAATTTCATCATATCTCGAAGGTTGCATTTAAATATACTTCATGCTTTGCTTTCATGTTTTCTAAATGGAGATACCTCTGTATAAAAGAAATACACTTGGAGACCTGGGCATAGTGTGGAGTAACATGTTATATTAACGTCAATTGATTTAAGTAATGTCAGGATTGGTAAAACATTATTTCGACTATATTGCAGAAAAGATAGATAAATACAGAAAAAAAACCTCCAAAACACAACAAAATAATAACAAAGAAAAGTAAACCTTATACCAGATTAGTTATTTTGTGCTGCATGCCTTGTAGTTAGCTGAGACATTTTTCTATATCTTGCAATGTTATATTGTCCAGAAACAGCACAGATTTGACATAAAGTAACACTAAAATATTTTGCAAAAATGTCTCCAGTACAATTTTATTATCATAAAATCATACAAATTATCATAAAATCATACAAAAAAGGAGAATGTTACATTATGAATAAAAATTTATGTTTGAGTCTGTGTATGGCATATTGACCTAAGACAAAATTAAGGCAAATATTCATAATTGAAAAGGTAGCACTAAAGACCAATATTCTGCTTTATGCATCCTCACAGATGATTTCTCTGAAGCCTGACTGTTCAAGAGAAATTTCCTTACTCATCAACCATAACTACTAATGTCAAACAAGAACTAGCAGCAAAATTTCCTCTGAACTATTAAATATTTGGAATTTCTAAATGCTCTTGTTTCTGGAAGTGATAGTAATCACATTGAATCCAGCGCAGGTTGACTAACAGACACCAAGAAACCTGTGGAAAAGCATGTAAGTCATAAAGCAGCTGAGCCAAGGGGAAGTTTCCCTGAAATCTCAAACCTGACTCACAGTAGGTTGAAGGAGAAGTCAGTTTTGATGAGATTGTGGTTACATCCACAGGTTTAACAAAATAGGAGGTTCTACATGCTTTTAATATGATCATGTACTCCTTTTTTCTGCATTGTATCTGCAGTATGTTATCACAGCTGTGTGCTGAGCAAGGCAAGGAATTACCTCTAAAAACTGAATGGTGAATGTCACTGAATTTAATCACAGAATTATCAAACAGCCCAGGTTGGAAGGGCCTCAAAAGATCAATCGAACCAACTTCTTACGGAAAAGAGACCCTAAATTAGATTATCTAGTACCCTATCCAGTTGCATCTTGAAACCTCCAGCAATAGAGACTCTAATACAAATCTGGGGATGTTGTTCCAGTGAATATTTGTGCTATAAAATATCCTTTTTTATGTTTACGTGAAACCCCTTCCTGTGCACCATGTACCTGTTGACCCTTGTCTTCTCCTTATGAAGAGAAATACTCTATCGTCTCTGTAGAAGCACTATACATACTGGAATTTTGTGTTGCTGTCCTCCCTGAGCTTTCTCTTTTTCAGTGAGGAAAGACCTTATGCCTTCAGTCTTCCCACAGAGGAAAGGGTTCTCCAGTCCTTTGATTGTCTTCATGGCCCTCCTTTGGACCCTCTCTAGCCTGTAAAGGCAGAAGATGAGAACAAATCACTGGAGGGAGAACCATTCATCTACCTCAGTGGAAAGAAAAAACAAAAAAATAAGTAATATCTTTTTGGCAATTTTTTAAATTGTTTTTCACTGCCTTTTTTTTTTTTTTTTTTT
>VXBZ01001351.1:47131-65865 GCA_013399135.1 Heliornis fulica
TGTGGAGTCTCCTTCTCTGGAGACATTCAAGACCTATCTGGACATCAATGTGTGAACTCTGCTCTAGGGAACTTGCTTTGGCAGGGGAGTTGGACTCAATCTCTCAAGGTCCCTTTCCAATCCCTACAATTCTGTGAATCTGTGACGTTACAAACCTACCTGGATGTGTTCCTGTGTGACCTAATCTAGGTGATCTTGTTCTGGCGGGGGTTGGGGTGGGGGAGTGGACTAGATGATCATTTGAGGTCCCTTCCAACCCCTAACATTCTTTGACCCTGAGACTCTGTGACAGCATCAGAATGAAGACATCAGGGAAGGTTTAAAATATGTAGCCATTACTACAAGGCCAGGAATATCTATGCACATACTGGTCTGTATTTTTTACTTAAGGTCAAGTCTCCACATTATATTCATTCAGCAGTCTCACAATCCAGAGACATGGTTTGGATTTGTATGTTGTTTAGCAGCATGATAAAGCTGGAGATCATGGTTCCAGCTCCTCAAGGCATTCTGGCATGTGCATAATGCATAGTCCATGAACAAATACACTGAACCAAACAGAGTGTTGACATACTTGAATTTACAAACTTCCTGTAATACCAGGCTGAACTGGGTCTCTGGATTCAGTCATCATGCCTGGGTTTTGCCATGCATTTTTTGATACAGAGAAAAGGCAAAAATAATGTGTTTCAGACCGATTCCTGCAGAGATATGCTGCATTTAGTCAGAAAAGACTCTTCCTCCTTTATCAAACCCTTGGGTGCTTATGAAGGAAGCACAGTACTTATTGTCTGTCTGATTTATTTAAGATGTATTTCTCCTGCTGCATTTTGCAGCATCATGTGATTGTAAGGATGGTTACTGACACTGTACCCCACTGTACACTGCTACAATTTACCTTAAAAATAAAATAAATAATTATTTACTTCTGGAAATAAAAAAAAATAATAAATTGAAACTCTTAGAAAAAATGTTCACTGAGCCATTAGGTATAAATTATTTTGATAGGTGACAGAAGTTGATAAGTTGTTCAACATGAGTTGGGCAATGGTGTGTATCCTTTCTACCTAATAAAAAATAATTTATAATACTCAAGGACATTTTAATTCTTTTGGACTAGTGGCACTTGACAGTCTTTTTTATTTATGCAATAAGAAACTACCTCTGAGCTTGAAAGTGCGAAAATAACTAATGAGAATGAGACATTTGGTCTCTGTTTCTGTAAAGATCCTACTGCCACTCTTGCCAGAATTGGAAACACCAGCTGTCCTCAGCCTTCCTCAAGCCAAAATTTGATTTAGTGGACAGCTTTACAGCTTTTTCTAACATTCATCCTCCCTTCCCACTGATATTCCCTCAGACACCTTGCTCTTTCAGAGACAAAAGTAAAGTTTTTAAAGAATAGAGATGATTCTGGGAGTGGTTATGGAGGATGTGTTCACTGTCCCTACCTTACCATCTGGAAAACAAAACTGTCTTCTGACTGATGTTATCATCCTGCACACAGTGTTGAGACTTATCAGGGATAGAGGCGAAAAGCATAGTCAGTTGCTTCATGTTTGTATCTCATGCACGGGTGGTGGTCCTCAACATGCAAAATAACCCCGAAAATATCCAATTTAGCAGTGTAACTACCTTGCAGACATCTATGCATCCAGTCAGGAAGGCCAGTTAATAAAACCCATGAAGTGCAGGAAGAGAGTGTGAATAGGCCAAGTGTCTCCCACTAGCACGCATTTCTGTGGTATGTGTTGTTAGGGTGCTCACCAATGACTGAGGAGAACACATTCATAAGGCTCAGTGGACTTTTGATAAAGATGTAAAGGGCAGCTAATAGGATGAGAAATATCTCTGCAACTTCTGTGATGAAAACAGCAGGACACAAGCTCCAACAGACCAGTTTTAGGTTCAGCATTAGGAAACATTTAATAATAGTAATAATAATAAAGTGCTCATCGAATTTTTCTTGGGAATATTTGGAGTGTCCTTTGGTCCAAGGTGTGACTTGATCAAAGCAACATGGTGATAGCCAACTCTTTACTGTTAGTCAACAACAGCTCCTACCTCACTTTTCTAGGTGTTCCTTTACTCTTTTCTAATCCCCCTAATTCTAAAGTCTAAATCCACTAATTCTTCACATATTCACCAGTCTAAATTTCAGGGCACTGCTGGCATTCCCTAAATTGAGTATGTCTTGGACAGACAAAATCATCAGTGTCATTAGGTGACACTGCAGACAGACACCTCATTCTGTGGAATGGAATGGAATGGAATGGAATGGAATGGAATGGAATGGAATGGAGCAGTGCGGAACGGAACAAAACAAGGAATAAAATATTACTGTTGGAAGGGATCTACAACAATTATCTAGTCCAACTCTTTGACCAGTTACGGGCTGACCAAAACTTAAAAGTATGTTATTAAGGGCATTGTGCAGATGCCTCTTGAACACTGACAGGTTTGGGGATTGATCACCTCTCTAGGAAGCCTGCTCTAGTGTTTAACCACCCTCTCGGTTAATAAATGTTTCCTAATGTCCAGCCCAAACCTCCTCTGGTGCAGCTTTGAACAATTACTGTGAGTCCAGACACTGGATCCCAGGGAGAATGGCTGAGCACCTCCCTCTTCACTTCCCCTCCTCGAGAAGCAGTGGAGAGCAATAAGGTCACCCTCAGCCTCCTGAAGTAGACAAGATCAAAGTCCTTAGCTATTCCTCACAGGACATGTCTTCCAGCCCTTTCACCAGCTTTGAATTTCTCCTCTGGGCATGTTCCAGCATTTTCACATCCTTCTGAAGTGGTGGTGCCCAGCACTGCACACAGCACTCAAACAGAGGACTGAGGCCACACCAACACTGAACATACCGGGACAATCCCTTCTTTGTACCAGCTGGTGCTGCTGTGTCTGATGAACCTCAGGATACAGTTTGGACTCTGAACTGCCACTGCTGGCTCACCTTGAGCTGCTGTTGTTCAGCATCCCCAGATCCTGTACTGCAGGGCTACTTTTCTGACACTCCTCTCCCAGTTGGCACTATGGATTTGACTGGTGATTACTGAACTCTTGGTTGAAACCTGCATCTCTCTGATGTCTTGGTCTGCTCTCCTTGTTTGGGTGTTGCAGGACTGCCTCCTGGTCGGTGAGGATGTAGCTGCACTACCTAAGCACAGTAGATGTGGATCTTTCATAGATTTTTGCCATTTTATGTGACAGGAGAGTATGATTTACTTTCTAAGCACTAGGCATGAGAGAGTGGAGATCTTTCTGAAGTGGCACTGGTCAGGCTCACTTACTTACCCCCCGTGTAACCATCAAAGGTAGTTGTTTCTATTCTGCAGTCCAAGCCCTTGCTACCCCACACAGCTGAGGTAGGTGTACATCATGTAACCTGGTCACTGATCTGGCTCAGACAGACAGACCTCAGACAGGGCAAGACTCTACAATTCTTAAACAACTTGTCACTGCTCTTGGATTGCACTGTAGCTATAACCTACATTCACTGCTAGGACAGCCAAATGATACATGGATCACTGCCTTCCGTGGCAAGTCTGATCTGCAGCAGCTGACTCCTTACTCAGGCAGAAAAATATATTATCAACATTCAATAGCTAAAAACTGAAGTGAAAGACATTCAGACTTGGAAGTTTGGACTCTGTAAGAAAGCTATTTAAGTATTAAAACTCATTATCCTCAAAAATGTGATTTTTTTTTTGTTCACTTAGAAATGCTGTGCTGCCAATTACCCAACTGGTTGTACTAAATGGTGCTAATGATTTTAGCTTTGTAGCACAGGATTTTTCTTTAGTTTGGGAAAGAGTATTTCAGACCTATGTGGTTCTATGACCTTTACTGTCAAGCACTAGTTCTGCCTATTTATACAACTAATACTATCTTGTTTTACAGCCCAGTTGGTTCCTAAATGTGGCTCCTCTGTGCTACAAGTTTGAGAAAATAAAAATAATTATTATTTATTTTTAATTTTTTTTATTTCTAGAGTAATATTCGGGAAAGTCAAATACAGGCATAGGAAAGCAAAACAGCATTGAGGGAAATGGCAAAATGGTAACAGCACTGAAAACTGAAGGGATGGTTGCTCAGCTCCTCTCTTCCTCTATACTCTCCTGTCTTCGCACTGCCTCTTTCATCTACCTTGCCGTCTGTTCTGACTCAAACTTATCAAGATTATATTTTTTCAAGTGAACTGAGTCTGGATTGCCCTTTTTCTGCACAGAGCATCAGGGCATTCACACAGATGGCCACCTCCACCATCGGGATGAGGACAAGTCCAGACAGAGGGAATGCAGATCAGTCACCAAAGTGATACCAGGAGAAATCCTAGTAGTTCCCCTTTCTGACACTTTTGCCTCCCTGGTATGGCCGCCAGGAAGTGACTACGTAAATAATACTCCACTGCCTCAGCCCACAGATCTTGAAATTAAAAGGAATTTTAGTATCAGTTTAAATAGCTCTGACAGTCCCACTATTCTTTAGTACATAAGTCCCACTAAGTCTCTTTTTAGACTCTTGCAGAGAGCTCAATGCATCCATTTAAAATGTTTCCTTTCAGAGAGAGGCAATTTTTGTATTGGTAGGATGTAGAAGGAAGAGGAGACCACCTTGGCATTTATCCTGAATCTACTCTTGCTGCCTGCTGCCCAGGATCAAATGCAGCAAGTGAATAATCAATGCCCTGGATTGTGATGAACTTTCACTGTATTCACTTTTTCAAACACGACCAGGCATCAGATTCAGATTATTCTGCTCATATGCAATTGCAGGGGATGTGACACTAGGAAATGCAAATGAGCTATTACTCAATATAAACAACATTATTTTGCTAACTGGTTGTGATGAAACATCCTGTTTCTTTACAAACCCACCACCCTCCCATACATATTCCCTTCCTAGACAGTTTTCTCTTATCCTATTGGCCTGATAAACTCTTTAAAGTGGGGACATCACATTATTTTGTATGTTTCTATTCTTTCTGGTGCCATAGATATGTTTCTGGCAATCCATCTGTACTACATACAGTATATACAATATATGTGCAGTAATAAACTGAGGTTGTATTTGTATAATATGGATTATTTCTGAATTACTGCAAAACAGACATTATTATGAGCCAAGATGTGCCAGGGCATGACACAGTCCAGAATTTTTAGTTTCTCTGGTGTATCTAGTAGTTTTCCAGAATCGCTTGAAAATTTTTCCTCCTGCAAAGGTTAAAGTTATGTAGTATATAAGTATTTTTATAGTCAAAATACATCAAGACATTAATCCACAGGAATGTCATAGCTCACAGATAATCATTATCCACAATTAATACATTAAAAAATGCTGATGCAGATCTAGTCTGGGAAGACACTGTATAACCCCAGAATGGTTTTTTTATAGTTACAGTAAAAGTTTCAGCCTAGGATCCAAACTCCTCTGTTATGTAGAGGAAGAGAGGTGAAGATTAAACTTGAAATCAACCTTCATATCTTGGGATTTTTTTGTACTTATAGGTAGAACTCTTTCACAGAAACTTACATCAAAATGGCTCCCAACACTCTGCACTGAAGTTTCTGTAGTATTTGAAAAAGAAATTTGCTTTTGCAAATGCTCATAATCAGTTCCTAAAAACCTCTTACTGGACACTACACTTGTGAGGTGATATAGGAAACACATAATTTTTAATGGCAATAACAATGTAAGCAAGTTTAAGGTTTCAGCAAAGCTACACATTGCTTTAATTTCTTGCAAGTGATTATAATTCTGCTGATGCCAGCCAGTTACCTCCATAACTGTGACAAGTTACACATCAGCAGAAGCATGAGCACTCTCAAAACACTGCTGCGGTGTGTGCAACCTGTTCAGAACTACTACAGAATTAGTTCTCTACAATGACAGGGCATGCAACCATGACAGGGTATGCAACCAAGGTCTTTTAACTAGGACGTAGTTATTCTTTATCCACTTCTGTTTTGCATTACTCATGAGATTTTGCACAAACCACAAAGCCAATTAGCCAAAATTCTACCACATTAACTTGAAATTAGCTAAATATAAACCACTGAATCTTGATTCTTATTTCACGGTCCATCTTACACCAAAATTAAATAGAAGTAAAATGTAAGAATCATAATATTGAAAAAATAAGCAACTTCTACATTTGAAGTATGGAAATCTTAATGATGAATGCCTGAAAACCAGAAAATCACAGAATCATAGAATGTCAGGAGTTGGAAGGGACCTTGAAAGATCATCCAGTCCAACCCCCTGCCCGAGCAGGATCATCTAGAGTAGATCATAGAGGAACGTGTCCAGATTGGTCTTGAATGTCTCCAGAGAAGGAGACTCCACAACCTCTCTGGGCAGCCTGCTTCAGTGATTTGTAACCCTCAGAGTGAAAATGTTCCTCCTTATATTAAGATGGAACTTTCTATGTTCCAGCTTGGAACCATTTCCCCTTGTTCTGTATGTTTACCAAACAGTGAGAATCTTTTTTTATTTCTAAAACCAAGAACTGGTTATTATAATTCACATCCTTCACATTCTTGAAATCCAATGTTACTAATACTGTCGCAAAGCAGAGACTACACTGTCATCCTAAGAAAAATAAAATAGCTAATGTAGTTTATTATTGCCCAGGATTTCACTGACTGCAAGGGCAGAATATCACAGGTCTGACTTTGTGGCTTCTATCTGTGAATTAATGTTACTCAGCCAGCTGACAGTTAGAGCACCTTGTGGATTTATCTGATAGATAAGCAGTAAAACCCTTGGGATCAGTGCATGTAAAGTTTGTTTTGGTTTGGTTTGTTTTGGTTTGGTTTTTTTTTTTTTTTGAGAAAGCATCCAAACTAATAGATTTCCAACTTCAGTATTTTTAACAATCTATAACAACATTTTCTAAGCAGTGAACCCGGGTGTTGTAGTCCAAAAGCACCATCTCTAAAATGGATTTTGGGAGTTTCTACTTTGATAATTAGATAAAACTTCTTTATTAAGATATGAGTTCAGCAAAATTATTTTCCATTTTCCCGAGGATTGTTGAAATTTTGCCTTCAGGGGTCTGGAATGGAAAAACACACCAAAATATCTGGTATTTTCCTGGGACAAAAAGGATTTGCTTTGTACTCCCTATAATCAATCTGAGCTCAGGAGCTGTAACTGAACATGGTATGAAAATAATAAGGTCATCTCTGACTTCTCTGAAATACATCTCTCCATGTCAAGAAATGCTCAAGGCTAGATGGGCCAGAGTATTTCTGCTGGTGACATATTAACAAAGTAATACACACAGGACAGACAAGAAAAAAGAAATCTTGGACTGTTGTGCATCATGATAATTCAAGTTTTTTGCTGCAGGTGTTCCACTTCATTCTTTGAAGCATCTGCACTGCTTCACTTCCAGCTACTCCTCTCTCCATCACATCAGCTGATGGCATTTGAATTTCCTGATTCACCCTCTGATCATTCCCCTACCACCTCCACTGAAGCAGTGAAGGAAAATAGCTTCAGGGATACAGCAGAGAAACAGAAAAAAACATACGAGTGTGCAGTATCAAGTCCAGATCCTGATCAGTGCCTGACAGCAATCACAGTACAGAAAACACATACAGCACATAATTAGCTTTAGTACTGTTATCCTTTCCAGGGAAATTGAGGAAGGATAATGTCTACTTTGTTCTCAAGTGCTTTATTTAATAATTTCCATACTGTTTTTCGATTCATATATCAAACTTCCTCCACTGGTATATTTCTGAATAGGCTCTGCTGCTTAAATTAGAAATAAAAGCACTCTTCAAATACAGAAAATGTGGGCATTGCAGCTCCTTGATGTGGCTTATTTCTTAACCTATGGAGTTAAAAGGAGGTCTTGAATGTCTCATGGCCTGCAACATTTCCATTTGCTGTTGCCGAAGATAAATCACGATTAAGACACTACTTGAAAATATTAACCAACAACCCCCACAAACCTTTTGTTTGAGGTGACTGTAACAGATCATATTACTTCATGACTTTGTGAAATAAGCTCCATAAATAATAAAATAAGGAAGTTTTGAACACTCTCTGAAATTTTAGTTATTGGCCTGCCTTTTCAGAGCAATTTGTGGCAATTTATGATTGTGGCAATGGGATGCTGCTGGAACAACCTGCCCACAGTCAGGGCTACTGGAGGCATTCTCCAGACTTTCCTCCTGTTGTGTGGTTGCAGTTTCTCCTTCAAAGTAAAGATGACAGGGATGGGCAAGATGAATTTATTTCATCCTCTCCCTATCTCTCATCCTACCCCAACATCTTTCCATCAGACCCTATCAATCCTTTTCTAAATATTTCAGACTGCTAGTCTTTAAAAGCTCACTTCTCCATGGTGAAATGGGGTTAAAACTAACAATTTCAATGCATTCTTGAGTGATGTATTATTCATTCATTTTTAAAATTAATATTAATTGGTCTCAAATGACCTTATGGCTTAATTACCAAACATAAACCTTCCCAGACACCTCACTGTATTTGTACTATGCTTTTGTGCATCTTCTGTAACATGTTGTCTAAGGTATTTGACACCTAATATTCTTCCTGTGCACATTTTCAGAAATCTTTTGAAAATAAGTATTTGAATCTGAATGCATAAATGACCTGCTATCTATCAGATTATTTTATACATTAGGCAGGGAGAACTGAACTATCCTTGGTTTAAATGTCCAGGCAGGATTGTTAACCATGGCAAGTCTCAATAGATGAATTTGATTCTGTGTTATGAGATAGGCCTTTTCTCCAGATCAGCTAGAGTAAGTCAATTTATCTCAAAAAAAAAAAAAAACAAACCCACAGCACTACATTTCTTCTGAACATAGAGTTCCTCCCTCTGTACAATACATTGCTCTTTTTTATTATTTCAAAAAGCATGGAATATTACATATCAATATCTGACACTGAAAGGAAGACAAGTAACTTGATACAACAGCACTTTCTCATTTATTCTCACAGATATAACAAGTTCTAAATTTACCCTAAGATAGATGCTATCCTTTGGTCCTTCTGTAGTCAATGAGGAGAAAAAAAAAACACTGAAAATACTATTTGTGTGTTCAGAAAGACTGCTCAGAGGTACCCAATTTTTCCCACTAGTCTTACAGAAAATGTAGGGAAAATAGTTCTCCCTCAGATGAAAGTGTCGGGTTTTTTTCCCTCCTAATAATGCTTATATAAAATACTAAAATGTTGAAAAATACAAGCTGAGGTAATGCAGACCAATAATGATAAACAGACCACTCAAAAGGCAACACAGTCTTGCAAAGAGAACAGGAAATAAACATACAGACTTTTTTTTTTTTCAGATTAAAGAAGGGATTAAACTTGCCTGTAAATAAATCCTAAGGTTATACTGACCTAGAATTCCTGCTTAAAACCACCTTTCTTATCAAAAGGAAATATTTCTGTTCAGAAAAGATTTTTTTACTAAGGAAGAGTCAGTCAATGATAATATTCTGGTGTAAAGGCTGAAAGAATGATGGCATTCAGAAACCCTTCCACATTCCTATCCTTTGAGTTTCCAATTATAATTCCTAGCCTTACACACAGTGTTGAAACTTTTATTGCTTGTTATTTCCTGCTGGCACCACATCACCAGCAGAGGTAAATGTTCTTTCCTCCACAAGGTTGTTTACTGAATTCCAGGTAGTCACCTACCTAAAGGGAGCATAAAGCTCAGTAGCGGCCCTCCTTCTGCAGCCTCCTCAAGCCAATGCAGACTGAAAACATTTGCTCACTCCAGTGACTTCAGAGAATGGCTTTTCTATTCCACAAAGCAAATAGCTCTATCCCTTCCAACCCTTGTTTGGACTAGTCTGCCATTCATCTTGCCATCACTTACAGGGAAAAAAAAAGTCAAGGAAGGAGTAATATGCTGTATTCTACAGAAAGAGAGTATAATCATTCTTCTGTGGTTTCCCATATTCCCATGTCATCAACTTAGTGCATGGTCAAAAACTGCCTTCTGAGATCTTTATGTGTGATCAGACAAGAGCAAACCCTTCTGTCAGCACTGCTGAGTCCAGTTTAGTGCTCTAGAATAGACATTAACAACTGACCTAAAACAGACCAGTTATTTAATAGGACAAACCCTGCTTAATTCTGGAAGATATTTTCTTCCCTATTCTCCCCACATTCTCTGATCTATAGTAGATGCTTTAAAATCTCTCTGGAATGTCCACTGTAGAAATTTCACATGAGCTGGGAAAACATGAATGCACTTCTAGTATGTTTAACATAGAGAGAAGAAAATGCACAGAAATGAGACTGTGAGAAATAGCACAATTCTGTCTTTTACAGCTCAGAAACTGAATGCACCTACAAGAAAATAAACTGTACAATGAATTCTCAAGGCAAATAATGGTGTAAATGAGGACAAGAGATACCACAGAGTCATCTAATTTCCTGAGGACCCTGTCTTTTCTACACAGATCAATACAGTCAGTTGAATGTAGATAGGCATATTAAGGGCATGATGATATAATCTCTCACAGCCTTCCCTGCCTTAGGTACTGTATTGAAACTGCCCCACACACTTCCCATGGGCTGTATTACAGGGCATCATTAACTGCAACAAGGCAATGTTACAGGGCAAACTGTTGCATAATTATAGCAGCTACTATTTGTCTTGATATCTTTTTCTTAGGCTATTGATTTTATCATACTCAGGGATCAAACTAATTTAATCTTACTTCATTATTTCTGGTCTTCAATGTCATTAATTCTAATATGCCTCAGCTAAAGCTTAAGGAGCTGAGAAGATATGGGGGAAAGAATTGTAAAGACAAGTAATAATTAACTACAGAAGGGAAAAGATAAAGGCAGGAATGACCTTCCCTTGGATTGGAACCACCAGTGCTGCAAGAGTTCCCAAACTTGTAATTGTACATCACTAATGGAGGCTTCATCAGTGCCTCCACTATTAAGAAAGCAACACTAGTGTCAGCAGACATTCAGAAATTCACTGAATATGCTCCTCTTCTGGAAAATGACTTGGTGCTTCTTTCTCTAAGAATTTCAAAAAGTAGGACTCCTACCTAACTCAGCTCCTACCTGCTTGCATCTGGTCAACATACTTGCACCTTGCTATATCCAAATTGCAGGACATACTGGGCCTATTATCAGCTTGTCACACCAGGCTTGTGCCTGGCTCTAAAAGACAAGGCAATTGATTCAAAGAAATATAATATTAAAGACACGTGAAAAACTCATTCATTTAAAGAGTGAATGTTCATGAAGAAGCCTGTGAAAACTTCTTGTACAATGTTTTTACGTTTTTTTGCAATGAAAGATATCAAAAGAATTAACCAAAGAGGTTTGCTGAAAAGAAATTTTCAATCCATACCAAAAGCACCTGTGACTTTGAAGCAAACTGAGAACATTCATTTCCCTAAGAAATAACATTGCAACTTGAAGGATCAGGCTCCTTGGTTTCCAGAGCCTTTGATTAAGGATTTAGTAGGGGAAAGTGGAGTTGAGCCTGAAACTGTTTAAAAGTCATTGCACTCTTTTAATAAATATGAGACTTCATAATATTTCTTATTTTAAAATGAAATCAAAACAAAGAGAAAGGCACATGCTGCGCAGAAATAATGTGGTGAAATGAATGGAAAAGTTAAAGTTGACAACATAAACATCACTATGTCTTTCCTCAGAAACCTCCTTCCTGCGCTGTAAAACAATCCCAAAAGAGTATTTTTTAGCACAGAATCTGGGAATTTTAAAATACCATATTTTCTTGCTGTTCAATTTATTTTTTTTTATGAAACATTTGAAAACCACTGTGAAAAAGGAGTGATATGGTTGTTTTTCAATGTCCATCTGACTTTTCCGTCTATTAAATGAAACAGAATAAAATCCTACTGGGAACTGAATTTCAAGACATCATTGCTACACTTTTTCCTCGATAATATAAAACTAGATTGAAAGAGAAGTTGTCAAAAAAAGTTGTTCAGAATCTGGTGGTACATGAAAATATGTTTGCTTTTATGATGTGTAGGCAGTTCCAAAACATTTGAAAACCAACTGCTGTATCCTTGAGTGGTTTCTCAAGTAGAAAAAACTGCTGAGTCTCACAAAGCTGGCTAGGGCATGATGTAAAGGAAACATTTGATTCTTTCCATTTGCCAGAAGGCAATTACCAGTTTGTTTTCTCTACGAACGGAGCATGAAGAATGCCAGTACTAGTGATCTATGCATTATAAATGCAAACACACCACCCTGTAATAAGCATGTTCACAGAGCAGAAATACAGATGGGGAACAAAGCAGCTTCTCAGTGAGTATAGGCAGAAGACTCGGTATTTAACCTCAGTACAGACCATAGAAACAGAAAAGATCTTTTTCACTGGTAACTATTGCTTGCACTGCAATTCATGTTTACCAATGGAACAAAAAATACAAATCACAGAGCAACTTGGAAATTGAAATCTGGAAGTTGACATTGCAGAACTCTTTTCCTCAACTGTCTCTGAAGTCCAGTTCTCAAAAAGATGTTTCATGAAAAAATATTTCCAGAAATACTCTTTGTTTGAAAAATGAACTGCAGAAAGTATCAATGGAACAGATACAGAGCTCGGTATCCTCAAAAGTGTCAATAAAAAACTTGTTTCACTCATGCACGTGCAGACATGTGGTGGCTTAGCCATGACAAACAGCCAAATGCCTATGCAGACATGCACTCACCCTATGCCAGCTCTAATGGGCTAGACAACTGTGGGTTGAGATAACAACTGAGTCATTTTTTTATCATTTACTGTCTTTGTCAATAAACATTTCACTTTAGGATTTTTTTTTCCATTAAATAAAATAGATTTGAGTAGTGAGAAACAAAAACAATAATTCAAACAGATTTTCTGTGTTAAATAAATTTTGGAAGAGGTCCCTCAACCATGGCTGAAGGGGTGGGCTGTGTACTGCAGATGGGCTCCACTGGAGCTGGCTGGAACAAGCTGGAACTGGCCATGATCATTCCAGAGCATCCCCAGACTCCCTCCACAAAGATCACCCATGCAGTTGCACCAGTACCAAAACCTTGCCATGTGCACTCAACACAACACCTACATCAAATGTACACAACAGCTAAGACATAACCTCAATCTGCACTACTCAGAACAGACTAGTACTTTATCTTTTTTCTACACCGTATGCAAGATCATCTCCAACATTACTTTTCTGCTTCCAGATTCTGTCAGTTCTATGCAAGCCTGAGTGGTGACTGAGACACTTTGTACAATGGCATATAGGTAGTCTCATCTTCTGCAATAAAGCGTAATTTGCAATCGCCCTTTTTTGACAAAGTGCTGGAAAAATACCATACAGTATTTTCTATATTTCTCTCACACCCTCACATTGTTTTTCCTTCTTTTTTTCATGCTTTTTTTCCTCTTAGAAGCTTCTTTCTCTCACTATTTCCAGCATTTTTCTCAAATTTTTGCTTTATCCATTTATTAAAAAAAAAATCAAGTGTTAAATTGATCCAGTATCTAAGCAATACTTACCATCCTGTTTACTTTGTAGTCTATTTCCCTTACATTTCCCTTCATCTATCAGTCACTATCTTGCAGTGACTAGTTTGTTGCCACCTGACCTTAAGTGCTACCCACTACTTTCTTTATATGATTTTTTATGTAGATATAACAGAAGAAACCTAGGAGTGAGGAAGGAATTATTTACTATGAGGGTGGTGAGACCCTGGCAGAGGTTGCCCAGAAGATCTGCAGATCCCTGGTAGTGTTCAAGGCCAGGCTGGACATGGTTTGGGCACACTGGTCTGGCAGAAGGTGCCCCTGTCCAAGACAGGGGGTTGGAAGAAGATGGGCTTTGGGGTCCCTTCCACCCCAAACCATTCTGTGATTCTATGAATGTATTTCATTCTACTGTTCATCACTTAATATCTCATTTTAGTGCATACAATGTGACCAAATTAAAATTGAGGTGTAGTTAACCAGCAAATATACTATAAAGTCTGTTTTAGTTTTCTTCAGGGCAATCTAGAGAATGTCAGAGGTTGGCATCTTTTCATATACTGCTTTTTTGTTGTTTTTTGGGGGACAGGATAAGGGTAAATGTTAATGAATCCAGAAAGAAAAGCCATACGTGACACAGGCTTCAGCAGTAGTCACTGTTGAGCTTTAACCAAGCTAAAATAGAGTCATTTGTCTTCCTGCTTTGTTACATGTCTCTTAGCTTTGAATTTGTAAAAGTGCTTTACATCTCACCTATAAATATATGTCTTGTTAAACAGCCTCTTGTGGCAGACTCCACCAGAAGCTTTGGAAATTGCAAATAACCGTGCCAGCTTGTTTCCCTTCTCCCCACCATTGTTCTGATTACAGTAATAAATTACAAGTAGATTCCTGTTGAAGAACAACCAAGTATATGTGGCTTGAATACCAAATTTTGAATGAGATCAGGAGCCAGTAAATTATTTCAGAGAAATGTTTCAATTTCAGCCATTTCTAAACATATTCTGAACTCTATTTTAATTTTCTTGAGCTTTTCAACTGAAAAAATAAATAAATTTGGGAAGTCTCTTTTTTCCCCTCTAAACTATTAGGTGGAATTAAGAAGAGCCTTTAAGCTTTGGTCTTCAGAGAGCACAGCAATATGTCCTCAACTACAACTGCACACGAAGCACATAGCTAGTCTGATCCTTTCACCAGTTCCTCCTTACTGGATGCCTGAATTACAGTATCCTCATTTCTCCCTCCTGTAAGACAGGGAAAATAAAAACAGTATTCAGAATGCAGGGGAAATACTTAACTCATTATACTAATCGTGAAGAATTTTCAGAAGTTGTGTGACAGTTACTGCACTATGAACGTAATGAAGTGAATGTGAATGAAAGTGGATTTTCAGGTAGTGCATCTTCTTCGAAGCTGGAAACAAATCTGTTTTATCATGATGCTTAAAAGTACTAGTTTACAGTACATGTTTGTTAATTTCAAGCATTCCCCAGACATTCACACACATTTAAATACATTCAATTTGAGTTAGTTAATATGAACTAGGGGGTGAAGTTGCCTGTAAACTAGAAATTCACAGGCTAGTAAAGAACAATGAACTCATTTTTTATTGTAAACACAGGATAAGACTGAAAAAAAACAACCCCATTCTTAGCTATTTTTTTAAGAAAATACAAAAACATTTTCATATTTCTCTCAAATGTTCAGTTTCTAATTTCTTCTTTTTGCAGGGAAAATATGTTTCTCTGAAACCACCAGTTAAAACGAGTTTCACTTCAAAGGTGGAAATTTGAGGAGTAGAAATATTAAATAAGGAATTAAACATATAATCTAATCAAGTTACTCTCATGAAAAGAACTTCATTTGGGATATGACTTGGAGAATGCTTTCTTTCTTTAAATAGAAACACAAAGATCTTTGATGATAAGAACTGAATAAAAAATAACTGAAACCATGTTTACATAATCAAATGTATCAACGAGTCCTGACCTCACAGAAGTTTTTGTGAAAAAGGTGTAAGTATAGTTTAATCTATATAGCAACTAGGAATATATCATACTGAAATGCAGGAAAGATTATAGTTTAAAAGTAGCTGCTAGTTAGGCTGTATAGAAGAGTGTAAAAGGATGAGTGGAGAGTATTTACTCATGAGTGAATATGCAACAGTCTTCTGAATGAATCCTACTTGAACACACACATCAAAGATGAAATAACATAAAGAGGAAAAAAAAATCTTTTAGCAAAGTACAATGTTTGGAACTCATATGAGCAGGGCTGAAGCAGGGAGGTGGCTCAATCTGAAAAGCAAAGGTGCTAAGGAAATCTGGCAGGACTAAGAAATGTCATTTAGTAAAACAATACAGTACAATACAATCAATACAATAGTAGTAGCAGTAATACATAATTTAATTATTACTTAGGTTTTATTTCTGCTAATTACTCATTTAGAGTGACATGAAAGATATCTGCTACCTTCGAAAATATGTACCAGCTTGAACAACAAAATTCTTCCTAGAGAGCAAGCTGGAAGATCATGGTCAGGAGTAGACACACTGAATTATCCTAGTCATATGCCTCATCTCAGAATCTGCTACATTAATTTAAAAATGCAACTTTTGTGATATTGCAGCACTGTTCATTTTATTCCACAAAATACAGTATTATTTCAATGTAACTTCTCAAGAAAAGCCCTGGTAATTTATAGCTTTGATCTCATTTCAAAAATTACTAGACCTACTTCTGTCCAACATAGTTTTTTTTAAATGGATTTGGGGCCTTTAGCTCTCTGGCTATGCTAAATACATGGATGTGAGCTTTAGAATTGTTCCATGCAAATGAAATTTAAGATCAAAGTCACTGTCTCACTGATATTCTTCAAAGAATATTGCAATTCTGTGGAACTAGGAATTCATAAATGAAAACAATTACTTCACACAGTGTTACTTGAATTTTTCAAGTCTATCTAGTAACTGTGAAGTGTTAAATTATGCATCATATGTCACAATTTAATACCTTGATGTTTTCAAGACTTCAGATAAGTTTTCAAAACACCTGTGTGGTGGGATTACAATGTGGCTTCTTTAAGAAGCGGCTAAAAGTTTCTTAAGGGTCTGAAAAAGTAAATCCCAGCTGTGCTCCCCAGGCCAAACTCCCAAACCCTGTAACTGACAAGGCCGGCCGGTCCAAACAGTGCTGGTCACAGGCCTCTGGGAATCACATTTTAGAGAGAGGAAAACACAAACAGCCACATTTTGCCATCAGAGGAGGGAGTGAGAAGATGTAAGAAACTTTGCAGACACCAAGGTCAGTGAGGTATGCTTGCTCCTAACTGTATCTGCAGGGACTGACTGCAGAGGGAATGAAGGAAAAATCTACCTGAAAGTTTAATAAATACAGTAACTTGCTATAATTCCAAAAGGATTCAAACCCATGCCTAGTAATAAGATATCTAAAGCACTCTCTTTCTGATGACCAGTGGGAAAGAGTGACCAGTATTTTGCACTTTGATAGAAGGAGAAGCTGACTTCCTTACTGGATGGTCCTGTCTCACAACTGCAGCTTCCCTTTTAACTGAATCAAGAATAGATAGTGAATGAGGACATAGAGATATATTCAGGAGTGAAACTGCCCTTGTCTAGTTCTCTTCTTCCTTGGTGGTAATACAATTGATTGTGGTTTTGGACAGTGTTGAACTGTCACTTGGAGGAAACCCAGAGAATTAAAGAAGAAAAATAACTTCAAAACCATCAAATTCACATGCTGTGCTCCTTAGGAGATGTGACATATACAACTACTGGTTTGGGCATAAAATTCTCAATGCTATCATGGTAATTACTAAGTACTATAATTTTTGCATGCAGTGTGTAATGCATTCTGTAAAAAGCAGTCTCATGGAAATCAGTGGGATCACCCTATGAGAACAAAAGTAGTTTTCAGTCCCATTTATGATTCTTTTGCATTGAACACCACAATGGCATTGCCAGGCAAGAAATCTGGATTTCTTGTAAAGAAAGTAAATGGATTCTCATTATGGTTTTAATTCATGAAGCAATTATTGTTTCACGTATGAAATATAGTGAAAGTTCTAGTAAATTAACTTAAAAATGTGGGTTATTTTGAAGAAGCAGGATGTCAAGCTGCTATGCCTCAAAGCCACATTGCTCTGTTTTCTGCCTTTTGCTTTCTCAGCTGCATCATGAGGGTTAATATTCAACGAATTCCATTTGAGAAAGATGAAGGAAAGATTAAATTAGATCAGCAAAAATAGTATCCTTTTCTGTACTCCAGATAGATTAAGAATACCTCATTAAATTTCTGAAATTAATAGTACATATCCTTTGGGATGTTCCCACCAGGTCCTAGTGGCAGGAACAAAACTCTTAAAAAGTTGGAAGAATCCAATTTTGACTCCATAGAGGAAGACATCATCTGATGATTTCCTGCCCTCGAGCAGATCGACACTTCCTCCCAGCTTAGTGTCATTCACAAACTCACTGAGGGAACATTTGATCCCTTCCTCCAGATCATTGATAAAGAGGTTGAACAGAACTGCACGCAGAACTGAGCCCCTGGGGAATCCACCTGTGACTGGTCTCTGTGTAAGGGATAATAGAAGATGGTCCAAGTCAGACACAGTGGATAAATACTAGCCAGATTACCTTGGCTAAGTGACCAGGAAGAAAGAACTTTAAAATTGTTCCCATGAGAATTGAACCTTCATGTGNGAAATAAGGAGGCTGCCTCAGCAGAGCTGAGAGTCAGACATCAAGCATTCCTTAAAGCTTCAGGGGACACACTGAAGACACTGTGCCTGTCTCCCTTCACTTCTCTGGACCCTTACCATCCTGCTGCTCAGTGGTGTTGAGAAGATCCCAGGATTGGTGGAAATCTCTTAAAACCTATTCTATTCCTAAGCCTAGCTCTTACAATTGCTATGTGCTTGAACATGGGTTAGTAAAGCTTTCCCTTAACACTTACATATGCTGGGCAACAACTTATCAAGGCTTAAAACAATAAAAGTTATAATTGCTGCTTTGGTGTGGACTCATGTTTGTGCATTGGAATCCTCTTAAAGGAACCCTGTTACTTCAACAGTAACAGACTCCAGTTGAATCTGGCTCCACTGACCACCAGCCATCCAACCAGTTTTTCACCCAGCAGAGAGTGCGTCTGTCCAGGCACTAGTCTAGGGAGCCAGTTCCTTGAGCAGAAAGCTATCAGAAATGGTGTTGAAGACTTTACT